>VZTY01004265.1:37504-67443 GCA_013400935.1 Turnix velox
AGTCTAAATCTATCCCCCTCCAATTTATATCCATTGTTTCTAGTCCTCCCATCAGATATTATGTTAATAATTCCTTCCCCTGCCTTTCTGTAGGACCCCCTCAGGTACTGAGAAGTTACTATGAGGTCCCCTCTGAGCCTTCTCTTCTCCAGGCTGAACAACCCCAACTCCTTCAGCCTGTCCTCATAGGACAGTTGCTCCAACCCTTTGATCATCTTTGTGGCCCTTCTCTGGACCCTCTCCAATAGCTCAATATCCCTCCTGTGTTGAGGGCTCCAGAACTGGACGCAATACTCCAGGTGGGGTCTCACCAGTGCTGAGTAGAGGGGTAAAATCACCTCTCTTGACCTGCTGGTCACACTCCTCTTGATGCAACTCAATGATCCATAGATCTCCCAGATAACAGAAGAGCTCAGAACCTGAAAAGCCTAGGCACCACAGTTTTGGAGCCTAAGATGCTCCCAAAATATAGGACAGGCAAGCATGAAATTTAAATAGAAATTACCAGTTTGGCACAGAAAGTTCTGATTAGCAAATCCCTGTTTGTCAATTTGGGTCATGGTCTGGATGCAGCTGTTTACCAACTGAAGCTTGGTCAGCACAGGGTGCATTAACTCCTCCTGAGACACCCCAAATACATATGGCAAGGAGTACACTGGCCTTATCTTACATAGCCTCTCCTACAGAAGATATGGTGCTGCTCCTTCTATGAAGAAGAACAAGCATCTTGCTGGAGTACCTGTATGATTCATCAATGACTTTCATCCACTGCTGCCCCCAAAGGCTAAAATGCAACCTATGGAAGGATATTTTTGCCCCATCCAAATGATGAAAGACCAGACTCCCTGTGCCTTCTGCATTCATGCACATCAATATCAAATTAAGTGTGGGCAGAATGGATTTACAAGGCCACTAACTGAAAGTTGTGGGATTTTACACAGGGAAAGCATGCACCTACATTCCCAGTCATGGGGCTCTTAAAACACATCTGGTCTCGAAGAAAATTATTCATAAACCAAAAACCAAGCTTAAATACATAAAATTTTGGACTTATGCCACCTCGGTTACATAGTGCATTAAGTTAGATGACAAATAGCCCTGTGGCCAGACCCTCAACCAGCATAAAGGAACATGGTGTGCATGGAGTGGTACTAGAATAGCTCATTTCTGGGCTCCCCAAGACTATAGGTAAAGTTGAGTTTTGCAGCTCAAATGACACCAGTGGCCTGAAGCAGAAAGGACACTGCCACTATTGCAGCAGGAGACAAGGATGTGTAACCGAGACAAGAACTCTGGTGAGATGAACTGTCAGAGCTGGTTGCTGTCAAGGCAGAGGGAAGTACAGGGTAGTGGTTGCTATTGCTGGGTACATCCAGACACAAACTATATTAATGATCATTATCCCATATAGAATCATAGAATCATAGAATAGTTTGGGTTGGAAGGGACCTTAAAGATCATCGAGTTCCAACCCCCCTGCCATAGGCAGGGACACCTCCCACTAGACCAGGCTGCCCAGTGCCCTGTCCAGCCTAGTCTTGAACACCTCCAGAGAGGGGGCATCCACAACCTCCCTGGGCAACCTGTTCCAGTGCTTCACCACCCTCACTAGAAAGAATTTCTTTTTTATGTCGAGTCTAAATCTACCCCCTTCCAATTTCCATCCATTGATATAGCCAAGCTCTTCCTTGGCACAGCAGCTTCCCATACTGTCACAAGGACAGGCAAAAAAGTGGGGCTGCACAGTTCCTGCCTCTTCCCTTACTTGTCTTGGTCTGCTGTCCTGGCTCTAGACAGCCCAAATAAATGATATATGTTAATATATGTACTTTATAGCAACCTACAAAGCAATTATTTGACCTCAGTTTTCTTGTTACTGTGATACAAGCAGCAATAAACATATAAACACAGCATTTTAGTTACCTGATTCCTTACACATACACACAGACCAATGATAGTACTCCATTTTAAGAAAAGGTCACTGTACTCAAGATCACAGGTTCTACTTTGCTGCTCTTTAATTTAATTTTCATTCAATTTACTGCCAGGAGATTCCACTGTACATTTATTAGCTTACCCAATCAGAATTATTCAGGAATGACTGTATTTGCTTTGGATTTGAATTAGAATAAATTATAGCAAAATCTGTTTTGTGGCAGTTAGTAAGTCCAGTGGCAGCTCTAGGAAATGCACGTAAAGGTTCTGCAAGAACACAAGAACATGAATAGGATGTTAAGTATTGCTGAGGTGTAACATGTACACTCATAGATGGTTCTAAAAATAAATTAAAGTTCTGTATAATCACAACAGCGGGATTTTTAGGATCACTTGCTCTTGGAAAGCCAGTTAAATAGATCCTGAGGTAGAGTACCAAGGAAGGAAATGTACATGTTTATTTTGGAGCATTTGGATCATTGGATAGCAAACTTTCAGGAAAATGGAGAACATATAGCAGTAATTTATTTTGAAAGGGAAGGAGGAGAAAAGTCAAGGAAATTCCCTCACAGTCTGTGTGGAGCTAGGTTTTCAGCCAGTGCAAATGTGCAGGCTATATTAAAATCATTGGAACCAACTGATGTCCACTGATAGTGATGTAGATTAGCTGGTGATTTGAGGCTGTGAGGAGAGTTGGCATTACCAGACTCCTCTATTACGGTAAGATCAGAGTCAGACACAGCTCTCATCTGCAGTAGAGCTGTCCCTTGTCATGTGTCAATAAACATCATCTCTGCCTCTCTTTCCACCTCTTTGGTAAGTCACTCTCTGACCATATTAAAATAAAATTTGAGCTTTGCAACAATGATTCCTGTTTGCTTTCCCTACTCGCAACAGTTTCACAGACCAAAAGTGTACTCTTTGCAACCTCCTCAATATGTTTGCATTCTCAGCTGTGGCATTTTTTTTATCCCACATCATAGAATTTGACACATCAAGACTTTTACGCAGCTTGCCCCTGCTCTCTAGGAATTTCACAAAAAAGATCACTGCAAGATTCACTGTCAAAGAGTCACTGATGTAGTCTTACAGTAGAAAGGCATTGGATAACCTTTTGCAATAGATCTGTATTTTGAAGTGTTTTAATAAAAAGCACTATTGTTTTTTTAAATCTATGGTGAAAGTAGTTAATGGTTTTCACATGATGTAAAACCATGTTAAAACTCTTCACAGAAAAGTTAAAAATCCCAAGCAGTAACCACACACAGAACATTGTTAAGGATACTGTGTGGGTTGAAGATCTCATTTATGTCTGAGTTTTCAGACCTTTCTGAGCCTCCTTTGTGTAACAGTACAGATACAAAAGCCAGTCACAATGATCCAGGCACTTTTCCACACCACGGGGTCAGAGCTTTTGGCAAAGGTTTTCTCCACTGAAAGGCAGAGATGGAGGAGAGAAAGGGATGCTGCATATGTCTAAACAGCTGCCTTTTGGGTTTGTGAGAGCCCTGGAAAGAAAGGATCTCAGAGCATCTGTTTCTTGGGACAAGACCATGGTGTTTCTGCAAAGGGGAATTGACTGTGTGCTGTTTATTCTTGTGGTAATCAGCAAGTGTCTGTGTGTTCTTTAAATAGACTTGTTACCCTAAGGAAATACCCAAGTCAGCACCTCTGTATCCTGCTCTTAGAGAGGAAACCTGACCTACAAGGCATCAAGATTTGCTGCCACTTGGCAAAGGGGCAGAAATATTTTAGCTAAAGTCTGATTGCTGCTTGCTTTTCTGGGAAAGGTAGATCCATCATGCTTGCTTCAGCTCACACATATGTTAGTTTTACTTGGAGGATTTGCTCCCTAATTGCACAAGTGGCAATGAGAAAAGAACTAAGCCTGATGGGACTTCTTCCTAAGCAAAGCAAGGACATGATCAAGTAATTGATTAGTTTAAAAATTCCTCATTTATTCTCACTAATTGCTGTTAAATATGAAAACACATATTTCCAAATATTTGTCCCAGGGAATTACTGCTCTTTTATCTGATACTAAAGTCTTACTGTATGAATCATTTAAAATTAGACAAGACAAACCACCAGAGAGTGTCTCAAGCAAAATGAGGATGAAGTTGCAGTTGATTAGAAGAATAGATATGAAAGTCTTCCTCCTTTCTCAATCCCTACAGAAGGAAGTTCTACACTGTAGATTTTCTAACTGCTATGGTGCTTGGGACAGTAATTCTAAAAAATGCTTCACTGAAATACTTATCCCTACAGAGATTTCCATAATCAGGTGATGTTTGGAAAAATTTGACTCCCTTAATATTATATAAATTCACATTTAGAATAGAGAAGGGAGGGAGGGAAGGAATGACACTGAAATGCTGCTGCGAACTGCAATATTACACACATTATTTGAACTGCATTTTGCTTTTTCAGTTCAATCAGAAACTTTGCAATTATAAACAAGAAGCAGAAGACAAGAGCTTAACATGTTACATTTTTTTACCCACAATTTTACTTCAGGATCTGGTTGCAAAAGCTAAGTGAGGACTTTGAAATCATTGAAGCCTCTCAGGAAGGACCTTTCCATAAGTGAGATCAGAACTTGCTGTAATAATATGTTGTTAAAACTTCATTAACACCAGTATGATTAGGGGAAATGAAAATTTTCTAATACATTTAATCTATTACTTGTCAGTTTTTTATCAGCTCCTTCCTGAAAAACTCAGCATTTTAGAGGCAATGCAATAAATAAGCCACTTTAATTTTGCAGGAGATTACCAAGGATGCACATACACTTTAAAGCTTTCAGTAGCCTTAGTCCAAGGGAAGCAGCTTTTACAAATATACACTTCAAGCCTGTCAATCATTAACAATCTCCTACACTATCTTCCTGCCATAAGGCACATCACTTCTACAAATTTGCCCTTTGAATTGTTGATTCACATTCTCACTTTTCAAAGACATCTAAGTAACTCATGATGAACAGCTGATATCTAACTTAATTCATATCAGAGAGAACTCCTGTATCCAGAACGGCTACTTCACAGTGGACCTGCCCTGAACAGCAGAAGAAAAGTGCAGTGGTTAAGCAAGAAACAGGAGTCACTGGGTTTGTTGCCCTGTCAACTCTTAAATTGCTGCGTTCACACTCACATTTGGCTTGAGATTGAGCATGACCAAGCTGTGGCCAAGCCATACTTATGGCTATGTCTGAAGTCTGTCCAGATGGCAGGCATCCCTGCTCCTCATAGAGGCTAGATCTTAACTTCAGTGACAGGCGAGGGGTTCTGACTCATGCATCTCCTGCTGAGAACAGCAGCCACGGGAAAGTAGAGCCAAGCAGCCACAGGAGGTAAAGCCAATCATGGAGACAATGTGCCAGGGACAGGAGCAGTGGCATGCAGGGGACAATATCTGATAAAGTAAGCTACTATAGTCTGCACCCTGCCTCTACAGGAAAGCCTAAACAACACCTTACCAGGAACAGAGAGCAGCCAGGCACTTCCCTGCAGGTCTGGCAGGAAATTAGCTCCATCAACGGAGCTGATGAGCTAATTGAATCCTGGCTATCACCACAGATGTGGCTCAGAAATATGCTTAGGGAATGCCACTTACAAGTGACTTGAAGCTTTTTTTTCATTCGGAAGCAGTGTTGAAACAATCTGTAGAAGTGAGACCTGACCTAAACTGTCTGTGTAGATACATGCTTTTGATGTGGACTTTACTGTGAGCTTCTGTTTTGACTGGCCCAGTTGGAAGATGTCCCTGTTTACTGGTGCTTTAGCAGCAGAAACTGCAGTTGCACAGAGGACGTAGCCAAAGACTAAGTGAAGGTGTCAAATCTTTTATTACTGAACCACTTCACTTTTGACTGGGATGAGCTGCCAATGCAGGGGAATAATTCTTAGAGAGCTTAGTGAGCTTAGAGAGCATGGGTGGACCAAGGGGAGGAGTCAAAACCCACTGATGTGAAAGACAAAGGTAGCTACAGATCAATGGAAGAGTATGAGCTGACATATTTTCTGTCAAGACAAAGGAACACAGAAGCATAGCTCTGCTTTTTGTGAAGAACAATTCTTCACATGCATGGAATGTCACTGACTTTTGAAGAATTCCTCTAAAATCCCTATCAAGCGTCACTGCTGGTAAAGCTTATAAATCTGTTTGAGACCCAGGATAGAGCACTGCAAGATGTCATTGCACAAATGGTGAAATTCACCAAAAATAAGACCCTAAAGACTTACCCCTGTCCTCACCCTAGAATTATGGGAGGGAGTGACTGTGGAACATAACATTTAGGACACCATGGAATATATTTGGCCTCCAGGCAGTTCTCAGAGCACCTTGACATGCATAATTACTCAGGATGCAGGTGTTTATTTAGAGCTTGTGGTTATGAAAAAAAGAACAGAGATTTTTGGGGGCAGTAATTTCTCCCCTCTCTTTACTTTTTCTCTCAGATGTTCAGTCATAGAAACAAGTCAAACCCCATCCCTATCACTTAACTCACACTTTGACAGCTAACACACAATGTGATGTTACTTCCCTACATTCCATTTTGCCTTCTACCCTTCCATTCCATTCTTGCTGTACCATCTTAAAGTTAAAAGATCTTACAACTTCATACAGTTTTTGAGAGCCTGTAGTCAGACTGACAGAAGGCAGGAGGGAATGAGCTTAGCTTGCTCTTTTGCTCAATAGCTCTCTGTGAGATGAAAATTCCTCTCCACCACATATAGTCCTAAATGAAAGAGTAATTTCTGATTTGCTTTTTTGCAAGTCTTTTGATTTTCTTTTTTAGTCTGCACATGTCTCACAGATATTTCTCTGGACCCCACTCCTCATGGACCAGTTTCATCTCACATCACTAACATTCTCATCAAAGTTTTCCTTTTAACAGATGGATTTTCCTTAGAAAGAGTTTACACATAAATTTCCGAGAGCTTTGCAAGAATTAGTCTGGGCTTACATTTTTCTGTAATGCTCTTGTCACTATTTTTCAAGGATTTTTTTTCTTAAATTTGTAGGTTAAAATTAATGTTACTTCTTGTAAATATAAACTCACAATAGAATCTGAACTTTGCAGCTTATACTCATCCACTCCTTTAAATATTCATTAGTAAAATTCCCACTGAAGGCAGAGAATTAGTATNCTGACAGAAGGGAATGAGCTTAGCTTGCTCTTTTGCTCAATAGCTCTCTTTGAGATGAAAATTCCTCTCCACCACATACAGTCCTAAATGAAAGAGTAATTTCTGATTTGCTTTTTTGCAAGTCTTTTGATTTTCTTTTTTAGTCTGCACATGTCTCACAGATATTTCTCTGGACCCCACTCCTCATGGACCAGTTTCATCTCACATCACTAACATTCTCATCAAAGTTTTCCTTTTAACGGATGGATTTTCCTTAGAGTTTACACATAAATTTCCTTGAGCTTTGCAAGAATTAGTCTGGATTTACATTTTTCTGTAATGCTCTTGTCACTATTTTTCAAGGATTTTTTTTTCTTAAATTTGTAGGTTAAAATTAATGTTACTTCTTGTAAATATAAACTCACAATAGAATCTGAACTTTGCAGCTTATACTCATCCACTCCTTTAAATATTCATTAGTAAAATTCCCACTGAAGGCAGAGAATTAGTATCATCTGACATTACAGTCCAAAATAAAAGTTGTGTAAATATATATGTGATCAAAGAGTACAACAAGGGATCTAATCTAGAAATCTAATACAGATGACTTTATTTAAGCCTATTCTGTTCTGCTGTTCCTTTGTTTAATGGATAAACAAGATAATGGCTGGGTGTCTGTGTAGTAAACTTATATCAAATACATTAATATACAGTAATCAGATTGCAAAATCATATTCAAAGGGTCTATTATGCAAGACACTGTAGAAAGAAAGAAAGATAAATACAGTTTCTGCTTGCAAGTCAGTAAAGGTAAAATTGAGCATGAATCAGTTTTAGCAAAAGTGAAGGAGAAGACAAGGCTCGGGGGGACCTCATAGTAGCTTATCAATACCTAAAGGGGCCTACAGAAAGGACTTTTTAATAGGATATGTGATAGAAGGACTAAGAATAATGGATGCAAATTAGAAGAGGGGAGATTCAGGCTAGACATAAGAAAGAAATTATTTACAGTGAGGATGGTGAGACACTGGAAGAGGTTGCCCAGAGAGGTTGTGGATGCCCCCTCTCTGGATGTGGGACAGACTGGACAGGGCACTGAGCAACCTGGTCTAGTGGGAGGTGTCCCTGCCTATGGCAGGGGGGTTGGAATTAGATGATCTTTAAGGCCCCTTCCAACCCAAACCATTCTATGATTCTAAGTGGTCCTGAACACAAAACTTAGTGAAGTCAGTGCTGGTCTTTCCAATTGACTTCTCTTGATTTCAGATAGAAAGTGCATATGCACACGTGTACACACATATGCACAGAAATATGTTCCACATATGTGTACAGATATAGACATTTTACTTAGATGCATGTCTTGGAGTGACACTATCTATCCACAGCAGTGTATGTGATCATACTGAAAAAAAATCCAGGCTTCACTTGGCAATGAAATCAATACCTACTTTTTTTAATTGTTGCTGCTCTCCTAAAATCCATCTGTGGCTTAACAGTTGTACTATGACAGAAGCAGTTAGTGAGGGAAGATCTATCTTGAACATCTTTTTATTCAGAATAGTAAGCATAAATTTTCATTCAATCAGGCTGTTCTGAGAAAGGGAATGTTACTGCTTGAATTTTCTGGTTTTTAGCATAAACTGAGAAATGAAAATCCTACACTGAGTGCACGAGCTACAAAGGCTAACTCATCAAAGCAGAGTTTTAGCATTGTGGGGGCAGGGTAAGAATGTATCTTTTCTTTAGCAGCATTTCAAGAACTAGTTCTCATAAATTTTTAAAATACTTTGTGTGGCATTTAATGAAATCACATCAAGACTTCCTTCTCAGCTTGAAGAGATGCTATTGTCATCTTCAAACATGCTTATTTGAAACATACTCCTTCAATGGTAAACTTGCGATGAAAACAAGAAGAAAGACAAAAAACTTGCCATAATTTAAACATTCTGTGTTTTTGGCAAACAAGTAGCTCAAAAACTTGAGAGATAAAGCTAGTGTTACAAGGTCTAAGGCATGGAGGACAATTTTGAAACTTACACTCAGTGAAGTTCAATTCCCTCCCCAATACACAGATTAACCAAAACCAGTGTGAAGCACTTGTGCCAATGCAAACTTCAGATACAGGATTCTGTGGTTAGATTTAGCTTTTATTTGTGAACACTAACTCACAATTTATCCTTTAGCTTGTCATGCAGGGGGCTGGCTACAACATAAAAATCACCATACTTAAAGTCCTACATCCTAGCCCAGTCTTTGCCAGCTCAGCAGGAGCAATGTTAGTCTCAAAATCCTGCCCAAGATTTCTTAATTATTTTTGGTAAGGCAAAACTATGCTGCAGGTTCTCTACTGCTGTATATTACATAATTTATACAACATAAATATACTGGTTCTTTGCAAAAATATCATCTACTTCAGATCCAACCACAAAAGTGGGTGAAAAATTACTCAGTGCAAGCTGTACATTGATGGCTCTGAAATCTCTTTGTGTCAGGGAATTTCTATAAATCATGTATAAACCTATTTCTGTTCATTTAAAGGCATTTCTTTTGGGGGTTTAGTGTCTTAGGCTAACAAAAACTGTTATGCTGCTGTTACACATTTACAGACTGAGGTACGAGTAAATGACAAACTGTTTATATTTTCATGTTCAACCTTTATATTCTACTGCCACAGAGAACTCAAAACTTGAAGGCAGAACCCACAACTGACGAGTCACTATAAAAGAAGGATGCACATGGCTAAGGCCTGGTTTTACAAAATCTTGATGGCAGATACTTCCTTTTGCAAACTTTAATGGGAGATGAAGGAAGATCCATGTTTCAGTTTATCTGAACCACCTGAGGTTACAGAGAGAGAAAAGAGTGGGTGGGAGAAGAGGGAAATAAAGGCAAGAGGGTGGGGGACACAACCATTTTTCAGCTGTTGTCCGTGTTCTAAATACAGAATCCTTTGCTCTTTGTATCTTTGATACATAATTCATATCAGTAATTTGATACCTTGATAACTGCTTGCACAGACCTGATGATGTTATGGATATTTTTCCTCCACCTCCTTTAACAAACAGAAGCATTGAGTGCTTTTCCTTTCCTAGCCTGAGTCACTTCCTCTTTGCTGTTTCAAGCTCTTTCAGCCTTCAACTGACACTAACCACCTCTCTATCACCAAAGTCATAGAACCATAGAATGGTTTGGGTTGGAAGGGACCTTAATCTAGGTCCAATTCCCCTGCTATTGGCAGGGACACCTCCTACTAGACCAGGTTGCTCAGTGCCTTGTCCAGCCTGGCCTTGAACACTTCCAGGGATGGGGCATCCACAACCTCTCTGGGCGATCTGTTCCAGTGTCTCATCACCCTCACCATAAAAAATTTCTTATCTACAGCCTGAATCTCCCCTCTTTATATCACCAACTATCAGCAGCTTTATCCAGCTGTATAAAATGTGATCTTTCCCAATTTCTCTTTGTCACAAGCATTTCAAAATCTCATTGATGAGAGATTGGTTTACTGTAATGTTACAAATAAAACACAGCATNCTCTGCCAGCTGCAGTTAGCTTGCAAGACTATGGCATTACTGTTTGGTGAACCTGTTATGACACTTTCCAGGGTGGTTTAAGTGCCCTAGTGGAGACTCTTATTCTGTACTTAAAGTGCTTTTTTTTGTGGTTTAATTGGATTCATTTCCATAGTATCATAGAATCACAGAATCATAGAATCATAGAATAGTTTGGGTTGGAAGGGACCTTAAAGATCATCGAGTTCCAACCCCCCTGCCATAGGCAGGGACACCTCCCACTAGATCAGGCTGCCCAGTGCCCTGTCCAGCCTAGTCTTGAACACCTCCAGAGATGGGGCATCCACAACCTCCCTGGGCAACCTGTTCCAGTGCTTCACCACCCTCACTGTAAAGAATTTCTTCCTTATGTCTAGTCTAAATCTATCCCCCTCTAATTTATATCCATAGCTTGCATTGTTCATTACCTTCTATGTGGAGATGGCTTTTACCACCCTTATTACAGTCTGGAATCAGTTACTTAAATTTTGGTTAGTTATACTTAGAAATCTGTTTTGTCTCTATTATCTCTTTATATCAATGTTACAAATAAAACACAGCATTTTGAAGCAAGATTCATGCTGATGAGATGTTGCTATAGAAAAATACAAACAGCCTTAATCTGAAGCCATTGTGATGTGGAAAAGTTACAGCTTTTACAACTCCAAAAAGTTGCTCTAAACCAACAGATGAAGCTCTTGAAGACAGCTACCAGCAATCCAGCATTTCCTCTGATGTGCCCATTTCTTCTCCTAATATCCCATCTGGGTATACTTGTAGAAAGTGCAAGATCTTCTGCAGTTCCCATGAGAGTGGGTCCACTATTTAGGGAATTATGCTTGAGCCTGGCAGGCAGGAGTGTGAAAGCAGCAGTAGCAAGTGAGGAAAAGCAACATGTGAGGCTACAGTGTTTCAGCAGGCAGAGGTGGAAGATCCAAGAAGACACATTCAATGCACTATTAATGAGAGGCTGGAGCTTCTGAGGCATAGTCAGAGGAAGGGACTTAAGAAGGGAGTGGAGTGTACTGGTGGGAAAAGGGCTGGGGAGGAAGATCAGGCACGGCAGGAGGTAGGAGGAAGTGGGGAACCAGAAAAGCTGAAGGGCTCTGCAGTGGTAAAGGAAAGACAGACCTCCCTGTGGCAGGCAGTGTTAGGCAAACAGAACAGAAGTACTGGTGGATGGGAGCTCAGTCTAGAAAGTGCAGGAAGGCTCTGAGACATGATGGGTGGATAGCTGGGATGCCCAGGGCTCAGACTAAGGTAGATTAGCCTGGGATATGTCCTGGGGTTTAATGGGGAGGCAGGGGGTTGGCTAGGGCTACTTAATGCTATTACCTTATTAATTACCTTCACTATCCTCATTTTTACTGTTGGAAATACAGTAGCTCAGTTAAAAACTCTGTGCTTACTGCTGGTAGAGCCTCCTTGAATATCGAGAAACTCAGCAATACACTAGAAAAGACTTGCTGCAGGAGACTCTGAAGTGCAGTTGTATGGCCCTCTCAAAGAGCTATATAAGCCATGCATCCATGAACAAAGCTACTTGCTAATGACTTTGCTCACTTTTGAATTCAGAGTTGAATATGAGGTAGAATGTGATACAAAGCAGATGAGGTACCGTAGAAGATTCTAGATGTGCTGGAAAACCATCATAATCCAAGGGAGTTCACACTATGGTACACAGCCAGGACCCACCAAAAGGAGAACATTGAAAGTGTGATGTAGATGTTCGCACCAGGAGTACCACTGACCTAAAGAGTGAAATCCTTGTCCCCTGGGATGGAATTTTAGTTGCAGAAACATAAGTAAGTGGGCTCCTGAGCAATAAGTTAAATGCTGCTGTAAGAGTCCACTTATTCACCACTGTATTTTGCAGCATGGAAGACCTTTGGAGAATGAACTAATGATAAGTTGCTTTGTTTTTATTTTAGAGAGCTGTATCTTTTAACAACCTGAATTATGACATATTTTTAAAAAGCATTAGTCTCTACACATAGCTTTTATAGACTGCTTTTACAAGAGCTGGGAAGGAAAAGGGAGAGCAGCAGACATTCAATCCTGAAACATAAAGGAATCATGTGGATCTTGGCTTAAGGATGTGCAAGTTAATTTCTAAAAGATGATACATCTATTTTTCGTGGATTTGTAACTTGGCTATGAAAGCATACTTCAAGATGAATCTTGGCAGTCAAAACTTTCAGGTCAGGAAAATATTTTTGGCATTATTTTACTTTAAAATATCACAGAAGGTTGTTTTTAAGTTTAGAAAGAAAAAGTTGAGTCACATTTTGACACCCATATTTGGGTTTTTTTTCCCTTAAAGAGCAACAAAATCCTTACCCGGTCTGCTTCCAGATTGACACATAATAGAAGATACTTCAGATTTACCCTTTTAAAATTGCCCATAGACCTGTTTCATATTCAAGAGTTAATAATCCATATCAGCTAATAATCCTTAAAAACTGAAATGAAGGGGATGTTGTGAATTTTAATGGACTTTCATTAACATTGTGGACAAAATTCAGCTCTGGCTATTAGTGTTAAACTCTTGGTGCTGTACCAGCAAGGTGAAGGGCTGTCCTAAAACAGTAGCTGGTGTTTTCTTGTCACTAAGACAAATCCAGATTTGGAATAAAAATTATTCATTCCATCTGCTCCCAACTCAGATCAGGACACTGAGTGAGCAGAGCCAAGGTATCCCCTGTAACAGAACCACCCATATGAGAATATTTTAAAGAAGCCATGGGATTAAATATCCTAGAACTAAATTGATCTCAGTCCTGCAAAGTTTTAAGGGAACGGAAAGATGACTTCAACAGATTTAACTCACATCCTGGGCTCTGTAACCTGGGCCTGAAGATGCAGCTCTTCTAAGGTGATCAAATCAGCATTTAAGAACAACTCTCACCCCCTTAAGCACCCCAAAATTAGCCTTTGAGTTTATCTTCAGGTATTTTACATCCAGCAGTGACTTTTGTAGGCCTAGTTACTGTCTTAGTTTCTGTCCTACTACCCCTGCTCCTTCCATCCTCATCCTCTCTTGTTCTCCCCTCCCTGACTCCTTCCTCCTGTGGCTGTGTTCCCCACTGTGTGCTGTACACACCCTAATGATTTCTGCATACATCCCTCATACAGTGTGTCATGTAACACACTCCCATTCAGAACAAGAGGCCTTTTCAAGCTTCTGCCCAACAAAACAACTTGGTCTGTACACCTAGATACAGCCCAAAATAGAACAGAGTAAGGAAGGGGGTTGACTGCACAAGGTTTGGACTACGTTTGAATTGGTCAAGTTTCATGCACAACAAAGCCATGGGACAGCAGTTAGGCTGTTTGCAGCCTGTTTGCAACTAGCAAGGTAGCAGGGCTTAAGGAGGTCAACATGTGCATTCACTTAAAGCAGAAGGTACAATTCTGCTAACATAATTTAGATGGTGAATCTCACCACTCAGCTATTCCTGAGACCCTTTGAGCTGTTCCTGGACTTCTTTCAGTTTGAGTCGAGGTATTATATAGTCCCCCTAGCTGTAGTATTGGAGTACTTCCCAAGTATTTAAAAATAGAAGTCACAGTAACACTCTCCCTTTCTTACTTGGCAGCTAAAAGAGAAATACTTGGCGTAACTTAAACATTTGTTTGCATATTCGTGGGTGGGATCAAATTGTTTGTTGATATGTATATAGGAAGAACTAAATTTCTCTCAGTAATTTGAAAAGATTCTAGCACAAAATTAGATTTCAGTGGCATTTTTCCATGTAAGCATAGTGCAGCTCAATGAGCATCCCCTTGGATTCCCTAAGTTTTGCCCAGAGGGTGAAGGTGTGGTCAAGGCCACAATCTTGAGCGCCTCATTCTTGTTTATTAGTTACTGGAGTCTCCACAACATGAAGAACTTTCTGTCCTGTCATTTCTCTTCTGGACAAAGCACAACACTCCTTCTGAAATACTTCTTTGCTCTGTAAGCCTTTTAAAACACCCAAGCAGCCCACTCATGTGGCACAAACACCAATTGTTTATTTGCAGAAGTCTCTCTTTAACATAATGTTCTTCACGCCATACCCTTTGTCATACCATGATTGCCATAGGGTATAGTTTCTATCAAAAGCTCAGCGTGTGGATCGCAGATGTGACTGTGCATAAAGTATGGTAATCACTTCACACATCCATACATTTAGGAAGGACACACCTTAGACTGAGATCAGCACATTGCTGAGAAAGGCAGAGTGCATTTTAAATCTTCATGGGTTATCAAGAATCAAGCCCAGAAGGTGACTGAGCCCGGCTCATCAATGGGAAATGATGAAATTGCTCTCTGATCAATATATGGAGGGGAGGAAAAGCGTAATGGAAAAATTCAATCAGCTTGCCTGCCTTAAATGTAAACTGGAGGTAAATGCAGGGTACATAAATAAAAGTGTGTAGAAATATGGAAGCTAAATATCTTTCCAGACTGAGATATTCCTATCTGAACACAAATTTAAGATATGGGATGTACCCTAAGACTCAATGTCTGAATGTATTTATTAGGAAGCTTCTACAGCTTGTCAGCTAGATGTAGGGAAGGCAGAAGGAGAAAGGAATTTTGCTCTCTGGACATGTGCTTTAAGAAAATTTATAATCTTAGATTTCTTTCTTTCCTGTCTCAGCAAAACAGATTGTTTCTTATTGTTCCCTTTGTTATTAATTAATTTTTGAGTATTGATATATAACTTAACATATACTGCTATGATACTTGCAGCTTTTTACTTCATGAAGCTCCAGATTTTCCACTGAAGTGTCCCTGGAACAAAACTTTGGCAAACGAGCTTCTGTAAGTGATACTCATTATTAACTTAGAGGCCTGGAAACAGCCAAACCTGCTCCTTCTCCCCATAACAATTAATGCAGATAACATTGACCCATCACCTAGCCTTTTGAAAGAGGTGAGATATCACCCTTGTAACACAGTCCTCTAGAGACAGATGATGCAACAGGTGAGCTGCTCCTGGGATGCTGGATGATAATCTGACTCTGTTGCAAGCTGCTGTACTTGGCCTGTTTGGCTCCTTGCCCCTCTTCCCATAGTTCTACTCATCTCCCCAAACCTCACTTCTGAGGCTTCCTGGTGGGTGTTTGCTTTTCCCACACCAGACTTAGAATGGCTTAAGCCTTCCATGTTGCCTCCTTTGATTTCAGTTCCTCTTATCACACAACTAGGTAGGTCTATCTCAAATCACAGGTGACCAACCAGAGATAAACTTGACGAAATTGCCTCTGTAGGGTCACATGCAATTAGCAACAGTCTGAATTCATTCTGGCTTTTTGAGACACCAGCAATGCCTTTCTGCCTGAAGAGATTTCTAAATTTTTTGGAGTCTGGTTTATTGACTCCACACCTATTCCAACACAGTACAACATGATTTGTTAACTAGTATTACAGGAAGCTAATCACTCCCTGAGACACCTCTGGAGATCATGTAGTGCAACACTGCTCAAAGCAGTATCACCTACAGCAGGTTAATCAGGAGCAAGCCCATTTGGGTTTTGAATATTTCCAAGGACAGAAATTAACCCTCTGAACAACTTCTTTCAGAATTTAACCACTCTTACAATAAAAAATAAAAAAACTTTTCAGACAAATTTACCTGTATTTCAGTTTGTGCCCAATGCCTTCTATCCTGTCATTGATCACTGCTGGAAAAAGCCTAGTTCCAGTTCTTTTATATCCTCATATTAGTTATCTTTGCACCAAGCCCTCTCAGTCTGACATTCTCAGCATCTTCTTGTATGACAGCTACTCCAATCCCTTAATCATCTTAGTAGCCCTTTGCTGGACTCACTTTAGTATTTCTATGTCTTGCTTATGTAGGGGATACCAGAACTGGACCCAACACTCCAGATGCATCTCATCAGTGCTGAAGAGGGAAGAGGGATCACCTCCTTTGATCTCTTGATAACACTTTTCCTACTACAATCAGTGAAGCTCTTGCTTTCCCCCTTAATTGCTCTGGGCTTCTTGCATTATTCTGACTACGATGATTAACGTTAGGCACCAGAAAACATTTACAGGTGGTCTCCTGAATTATAATATAAAAAAAGCCTGTATAGATCACTGAAGATAAACTAGGCAACTT
Organism: Turnix velox; assembly: GCA_013400935.1. Taxonomy (NCBI): domain Eukaryota; kingdom Metazoa; phylum Chordata; class Aves; order Charadriiformes; family Turnicidae; genus Turnix; species Turnix velox. Next base: position 54,234 of record VZTY01004265.1, read on the forward strand.
TTGGATATCCTGCAGAAAGGCTTTGAGTTAGCACAGTAATGGGATTTTAATATTTTGATTTTAAGACTGCCACTGATGAAGGTAGAGTACATGCTGATGGTAGACCTTTACCTTGCAAATGCCTTTAACATGAGCCATAGTAAAGTAAAAGCAGATAAGAACATTTATGTATAAAATACAAGATCCGTAACGTGTAAATTTTTATACAGGGATAGGTGACTAAGACAGAAAGAAAAACCATTTATCCCATGCTGAAATCCTTCAATCATCCTCCTTGAAATCATCTTCCTCTTTTCCCTCACCCCATAAGCTGATAAGCTGTAGATCCCCTCTTAACTCACAAGGTTAGGACTCATCCTCATGCACATGTGTGCATGCAAGAGATTGGCCGGTGGTAGAAACCCACCAGTTCTGTAGTTTTACCTTTGTTTGAGGTTTCTCTTGTAACTTTCTCACATTCAGATCTCACAATTCTCCTATCTGAGCTCTGCCTGAATTCCTTACCTCTTCTGAAAGAACTGATTCCAAACCTCCTGCAGCTGTACCTTTTTTGGACACACCAATCCCTTTAATAGGCCTGATGTATCACAACTGTCCCTGAAGAGGTGTAAAATACCTTTTCTCACATGACAGGACCAAGTACAATACTTATTATGAGCATTTCCCAATACTTATTTTCACACGAATTGGCACATTGGCAACCACACTTAAGTCAGATATTTGTGCTGGGCTACTTTGTGTAGTGCTGGCTTCTGACTGGGATTTCATCCAACTATAATTTATTATTTTCAGCAATAATATACATGGGAAAGCGGAGCTATGAATTCTAAGTTTGGTGGTATTCTTTGCAGGTGTTTACGCTGGTATAAAAAATTTGCCAGGATAAATTAAAACCACCATTGTGTACCTAAATTTAACACTCAGTACCTCCTTGTTTACAATCATTAAGTGGAATCTTGATTTGCCTCCCATTCGCATGTCTGCAGTTGCATGACTGGGCAAGATGAAGAAGTATCCTCTCCTGAGTAATTTTTTCCCCTTGCTGATAATACTACTAAAGACTAACAAAGCAATTTTCATCCACAAGCTGCCTCACTGGTGTTAATACAATTAGCTAACTAAATTTTCCCCCTCCTCTTCATCCCCCCTGAATGTGCATAGAACAGGCAAAATAAGATGTCAAAGAGTTAGAGTCACCAGCATCCGTCATAAGGCCACTCCCTCTATGAAGCAAGTGGCATAAGACACCCCCTACAATGCTCCACTATTACAGCTGCAACTTTGAAAGCACTTTTTTATAGCAGCTTTTGTTCTTTATCATCCAGTGTGCTGAGCAAATAGCTTCTGTGAAAGAGCATATTCATGTTTACCTTTGCTCTCTGTGCCAAAACCCAGACAGACATGAAACAGGTGCCAGAGTTGCATATTTGAGGCAGCACTACTAAAGGCTGAGTCATAATTCCAGTGAGCATATAGTCTGTTTTCAGATCTTTGGGCAGAGATGTAAAAACCCCAATGTCATATAAAAGAGAGGCTGTCAGCCCTCTAGGTCTCTAGGGAAACAAGATCCGACAGTAAAAATGGGTGATGATACTGTTTCCAGAGCTAAACTTCTATGACTCCTAGACTTCTCTTTGCAGAAATATAGCTGGAAAAAAACTAGATTTATGGAAGAAGTATCTCCATTGTCCAAGGAAAAAAAAGCTTCCGTTTCAGTGAATGAAAGTTAAATTGGGATAAAGATCAGAGCTGATTCAAGGCTATCTCAGACATAGGCAATTCTTCAATGTGGGAAGGTTAGTTCATATTCAGGCACTTCTGCACAGTCTGTGCTTTGTTTGGTCTTGAATCAGAAGATGCTCTCTATCTTTTTCAGGTTACCTTTGGGTTTAGAAAGGGCTCTTCTTTTCCTAGTGAGCAAGGAGGAAAATGAAGTACAATGGGCTTCTCAGGAGGCAAATTGACCTTGAATTTCTGCAACACAGAGGCCTTCCTACCTTTGAACTAGCAACTTTTCTCTCCAATCCCTTCCCTTCTTTGCAGTCGGCAGCTGGGATCAGCAGCTGGAGACCAGCTGCAGAGGGCATCACTACATTAACCCCTGCTGGACCAGTTTCCTGCCTTTCTAACCAAGAAGAACCTGGGCTAGAGAGGTCTGACTCTACCTTGGTGAAGGAATACCAGATGGCTTAGCCCATCCAAAATACAGCGAAGTGTATATATTCTATCACAAGGGAGCTCTATAGCTTCATCTGTATGCATGGTATTTTTAACGACAACAGATCACTATTTTTAAGTAAAGGAAATACTATTATCCCTATTGTGTAGAAATATAAGGCACAGGAAGTTGTATGTAAATTTCTTAAGTGCACATAAAAATCCTTATCTGAGCTGCAAACAGAACGAACACAGGTCACCTGCTGTAACCTCCCACTGCCTCCCATACTCCCTATTTATCTCTGTTGGGTGTATTACTGCAGATATTTCAGAGAGAAACCATCCAGAGGTTAGGATTTATAAAAAATGTAGGAGAACAGCAATTCTACTCAGAAGACAAGTACAAAAATACAGACTCATGTTTCATCTTAATTTCTCCATTTCATTGAAAATGTACTGGGTAGTGCAATATCTACTCAACACCTGATTACTCACCAGGTAACTTCTATTTGAGTAACATTCAAATATTGATCAAAGAGTCCCACCAGTGAGCAGATCTGAAGCAGAGCAATTCTGCAAGGGGCACTTCCATGCAAGTGATCATGTTGATCAAAGAGGTTTATACTGAAGTTTTCTATCTCCTGCCTAGCAAAAATAGTATAATGCCAGCCATGTTTGAAAGACTGAAAAATAGCAGATTTCAGGGGTAGCAATTCAGAAGAATTTTTTTCTAGGTAAAGCCCAGGTTCTGCAATCAAAAGTAGGCAAGAAACCTCTTACACCTACGAGCTATCAGGGACTTATGTGCAATTTTGGATATAAACTAGAGGGGGATATATTTAGACTAGACATAAGGAAGAAATTCTTTACAGTGAGGGTGGTGAAACACTGGAACAGGTTGCCCAGGGAGGTTGTGGAAGCCCCCTCTCTGGAGGTGTTCAAGACTAGGCTGGACAGAGCACTGGGCAGCCTGGTCTAGTGGGAGGTGTCCCTGCCTATGGCAGGGGGGTTGGAACTCTATGATCTTTAAGGTCCCTTCCAACCCAAACTATTCTATGATTCTATGATTTTGCACTATGTTGCTTATGTGTTCCCATATATTATGCTAGAGTCAAAGACTGCACCTTCTAGCTTCACATCATGCACATGTAATTTCAGCCATCATGCAGATCCATCTAAACTGTGTTTGCTTATGGCAGAACAGAAAGCAGCTTTCTGGTATCACCTGATGAAGTCTTCCTCAAGAATGACTTTTCCTTTTGTTTACTTTCCAAATTTTGTACATTCATTTCTTTGTCTCACAGAAACCCTTCATTGATAGCTTTCATATTAGTGCTGTTTCCAGAATACTGCAAAATATTTGGAGACCACATCAGCCTCTTGCCCTGCAGCATCATTCTCACCTTTCTTAGAAGCATCTTTCATAGTTAACAAGGGTAATTTTTCCATACTAGGAGTTCTGCACAAGGAATCCAGCATTTCATCTCCTGTGTTCACATACATTGACGCATTTCGTTCTCTGCTCTTCCACCTGTCATGGTTGAAGCAATGCACCTTATTCTGAATTAAAAAAAAAATAANGAAGTTTTCTATCTCCTGCCTAGCCAAAATAGTGTAATGCCAGCCATGTTCTGGCATGTTTGAAAGACTGAAAAATAGCAGATTTCAGGGGTAGCAATTCAGAAGAATTTTTTTCTAGGTAAAGCCCAGGTTTTGCAATCAAAAGTAGGCAAGGAACCTCTTACACCTACAAGCTATCAGTGACTTTGGCTCAAAATCAAGGTTACAGNTGTTGCTTATGTGTTCCCATATATTATGCTAGAGTCAAAGACTGCACCTTCTAGCTTCACATCATGCACATGTAATTTCAGCCATCATGCAGATCCATCTAAACTGTGTTTGCTTATGGCAGAACAGAAAGCAGCTTTCTGGTATCACCTGATGAAGTCTTCCTCAAGAATGACTTTTCCTTTTGTTTACTTTCCAAATTTTGTACATTCATTTCTTTGTCTCACAGAAACCCTTCATTGATAGCTTTCATATTAGTGCTGTTTCCAGAATACTGCAAAATATTTGGAGACCACATCAGCCTCTTGCCCTGCAGCATCATTCTCACCTTTCTTAGAAGCATCTTTCATAGTTAACAAGGGTAATTTTTCCATACTAGGAGTTCTGCACAAGGAATCCAGCATTTCATCTCCTGTGTTCACATACATTGACGCATTTCGTTCTCTGCTCTTCCACCTGTCATGGTTGAAGCAATGCACCTTATTCTGAATTAAAAAAAAAATAAATAGGGAAGTTGAATCTAGAAATCCAGCTCCTAGAACTCTTCTCTATAAAGCAACAATAAGACCACCAGCAATAAATGGAGAAAAAAAAATAGTCTTAACAGACATATCCAACATTATTGACATCCAAAAAACTGTCAAGAATTTGGCTCAAAATCAAGGTTACAGAGCTCACCAACTTCACCATTACCATTACAGGATCACCTCTGCAGTTTTAGCAACTCCTTTCTAGGACAGGAGAGTCAATGCAGAGCAGAATATCCCTGAGTTTTATAACCATCTGCTGCAACTACATCAAGCTATCTGGGAAACATTAGCAGCTGTGGTGCTAACCTCTGAGGGCTCAGGCACATCCTGTTGAAGTCACAGAGAAGAGACTCAGACTCTCATTCCAAAGGAAGAGGGAAAGAAAATTTACCTTATTGAACATGTTTTAAGAAGAATGTGCTCATTTGCTTTCTCAGCCTGTACATTTAATCACAGAGGTGATTACATGTGTAAATTAGGCTTAAAACAGAACTTTATGTGAGTAAAAGTTAATCCTTGCCTCATATCTATTTACAACTGCTAATAGTAAAAGTGCTAAGTTTTTGTTCTTGTCAAAAAATGAAGCCAATATAGTTATGGGAGAGCAGAATTGTTTTGATATGTGGGAATAAACCACTTCTTTCCAGTGCAGCTCTCCCTGGAAAAGCCAGGAGAGTACATCAGCTGGTGTATCTTAGTGTTTCCAAGTTATATAATATCAGCTGTCAAAAATATGTGTGTGTGACTGTAGTCTGGTTCTGCATTAAATGGAAAATTTACCACAAAATGCACCTATCCTGACAATTCCCTTTGAATAGGTAAAGTTTCCTCATGTCCTGCATAGCACTGAAAACATGCACACTTGGTACTCAGTTCTAATGGTCCTCAATGATTTCAGTGGAGTAATGCAGTGTGATTCAAGGTCAATATTCACTAAATCAATTTTGCATGGTCTGTAATCATTGCTACAAACAGCCTGCTCCACACCATGGTTTAATGCCATCAGTTTCACCCTTAATACCTTCATGTTAAGCTCAAAGAGCTGGAAGGATTTCATCTGATTTGTTCCAGGCTTGTATCAAACCCTACATCAAGGCACCTCCTTATTCTAGACCACCGTGGTGGCCTCTAATGTTTGTCTTTTCACAGGACCAGCCCTGTGTTCAGAATAAATTAAAACAGCTGGAGGATTATATCTAAAGGAGTAGGCAAACACCCTCACTGTAACCTCTGCCCCATTCACCATCTCCATGCCTGGCATGTACCCATGTTGGGAGCAAGACAGAAGGACTACAGGCAGCTGATGACTACTTTACTTTCTCTTGCAGCACATAACTGCACAGAAAGCCAGTTTTACCATGTGATATTCCCTTTGCAGAGCTTCACACGCATTAAAGGGTCACAGTGTTGGGGAGGAGTGAACTTGCCTCTTTGTTTCTCATTTCCACCCTGGAGTCAAACGTTTCTTCTCTTTTTAGCTATCAAAACTTTTAACAAAGTCTCCAAAGCCATTTTCCCAATGTTCTCCCTCAAAATAAACCACAGGAGAGAATGCCACAGGGTGCTAGGAACACTTTGAAGTCCTGGTGAGAAAACTTTTCTGTGATGTTCTTTCTCTTATCATGCCTAAATTATGCTTTAAAAAGACAGCTAAAAAAGAAAGACAGGCCATACCCTCCATTTGCCACTGTCTCCATCTAAAACTGGAACACATGGAACACATCTGTAGACAAGGTCTGGCATAAATAAAAGTAGAGACTGGGCTATCTATAAAATGACAAGATAATATGATGAGTAAAAGAGCAATTAATAACAGATAAATCATCTTCACAGTTCTGCAAAACCTCAGCGATACAGCAGCTTTTTCATAATTTGGTGAAAGCAGTGGGATTTTTTACAGTATTCTAGTGGGTACTTTGAAATAATGACTGCATAAATGATAACAATGAATCAAAAGCTCCTTCCACTGATACTTCTCACAGTCAGGGTGGTATGACATGCCCTGGTGCAAGCCTTTTGTATTGCCATCTGATACACCCAGGCTGAGCAGACTGTCCACTCTTGACATAGCAGAAGACAGGGTGAAGTAACACTGTCAGCACCTGACAGAGATTCAAAGGAAATTTTTTACTGACATAGAAATTACTTTGGAAGGAAGAGACTGCCTAAGTGACCACCTATTGAAAAAGAACTGAGACAACAGAGGACAAAAGGGGTGAAGAACACAGAGCTAAATGTTTAAAAACTATCTCAGACAATGACTTTTCGTGTGGTTGTGCCTTATTTTTTATAAATCTGCAGTACCAATGCCTAGATTTCAGAAGTCCTCAAAAGCATTTGGTGTTTGGAGCTCCTATTTTCAAATTCTGATTTTCCTTACCATCAGCATAATTACATTTTTACTTTGTACATTTTACAGGACCTTGGGCCCATGTCTAGACTGAAAGCAATGAGGCTGATTTTTCATTACTGCCATTTTAGAAACAATCTGGGGAATAACATTTAGCAATCTTACAGATGGACTGTTTCAAGAAAGACTCAGCCTGCTTTTGCAAACTATTTCCCAAGGCCAACATCATCCCAGTGCAGTAGGTGTTGCTTCCATTTTGAAGCAGGGAAAACTGAGGCACCACAGGCTCAAATCCTTTACCCAGGATGACACCGTAGACCTGCAACAGTGCAGCAATAAAGCCCAAGAGCTATAATGATAGGAACTGACAGCATATTATTTACTTATTACTTCACAGTTTGATGAGGGATAACATGTTAGAGAACATCAGCTGTCCCTGTGAAATTACTAGCCTTAGCTTTTTGTTTGTGTCAACTGTCTACTGAAGCAGACGTGGTTTGGTTTCTGTATTCCTTGCCTGTGCATTTTTCAGCTACAAGATATTGTTTAAGTGGCAGCAGAGGGGAAAATAGAAAGATTGGAATAAATTCAGTTTGTTCAGTTAATTTTTTTGTCCGGTTTTCACAGCTTTTTTGTGGTAGGTTTCTGCAAGCATTTAAGGCATCTGGGCAAAAATGCTCAGTCAGTCAAACTTCTCAGTTGTACAAGCAGCATTTGCAGAAAATTAACTTCAGATTTGGGTGTGCAAGAATTCACACTCCTGAGTGCACACACACAACCCAGCCAGGCAAGAGGAGAGTCCTCAAGGTACCCAGCAAACCTCACAACTTAACCTTTCCCTACTCTATAAAACATGCCCTTCTTTCTTGGCATGCCACTCCATGCAGCTTCTCTCTGCTTTGCAAAAGTATCTTTCCCCTGGCTTGTCAGACTAAACTGAAGTTTGTTACTGGTGGTGTTTTTCTGTCAGTTGTGAGGTTTAGTGAGAACACTTGGCCAAATTAATTCTTGGCAAAATTCTAACATGTCTAACAACCAAGCAATCACTCCCCTAAAGCAGCTATTACTGGTAGCAGTTCTGATATTGGCTTAAAAAACCCCATAATTTTGACTACTGGCAGTCAAAATCAATCCTGTGCTTCCTTCCATTCTAGGGCTCTCCATGAACCATGAGCCACCATTACATTCCAGGCTATACCAAGGGTGGGTCAGAAAACAGGATAGTTCTTGATGTTCCTCCAACAAAGGAAAAGAACAAAACACAGCAGGTCTTCACAGATTTGGAGATTAGTGGGAGACCCCACAGGTAGCTTCCATGGAACAGAAGAGTGCTGATCCTAAATATCCTGTATCCTGAAGTTTATTAGTAGAAACTTCTTGCTTTGACTAAAACAGCCTGAGCTTCTCTACGAGTGCTGGCTGTGAGCTGTAAGGTCCAGGACAGCTCAAGTACCTCAGGCAGAACCCCAGGTACCATAAACCACACAGTCAAACAGGGTATTGTGACGTGAGAGGAAACTCTGGAGTTCTGTGGCAGCTGAAAAGTGACTTTGAAGTGACAGTCTTAAATTGGTGCCCCTTCAGTTCCTTTTAAACAGTAGTTTGGCCCCTAAACTGTTTATTAGGTTTATTAGTAGTTTATTACAAATCTATTAGACTCACCCAGTGAATGAACTCACTGGTTCTTGATTTCTGTGCTTTACAGAGCACCAAAATGAAAGACACACCAGGGTAAGGCAACATCACCCTTGTGCAGTGGGCACCACCACGGTGCCATCTGAGATTGCAGAATGTACTGACTCAAGAGGTTCCTGATCCAGAAGAAGTTCAAAACTTCTGTTCACTTACAGGTAAAAGCCATGAAGATAAATGCTGAGGCCACTGGCAAGTGAGTGTGAATTACTGTAGTTTGAAGTGTGGCAACCTACATCCCTAACCTACCCAACAGGTTTTATAGTACTGTAAAATAAATGAGCTCCATTATTTATGACCATAAATAAAAATGCATCAACTGAAAACAGTGCTGCTCATTCATTCTGCAGAGCTTTTGTTTACTGACACTGAAAGCATATATAGGAAACTGCCTATTCTTGGCTACGTAAGCATCACAACAATGTCACAGCAAAATACAATCTCTAACTGCCATCACCAGTGCTCGTTGCCCAAGATCAACATCCTGATACGGTGTTGCATGCCAAAATATCCTTTAGGCCTTGAACACAACTGGTGAGCTTTTCAAAGGGTCAGGTTAAAACATCTGATCCCAAATGAGCTCCCTGGTCTCAGGAGAAACTAGAAAGAAGAGCAATTACAAAGCAGTAAACAGCAAACTTCAAAGGGCCTGAATGCATTTGCAAGTTTCACACTACATTTCATGCAAGTTTCATATCAGAAAGTATTATCAAGTTTGTCAGCATGGGATCTCTCACCAAGGGCCCATAAATTTGGCTGTATTACTAATGCAGGGAGAACACAGAATGAACTATATATTTGGCCTTTGAGCTATACACTTGGGTGTGACACAGACTAAGGAGGTAAGTTTGGGACAGCTTTCAAAAGTAATCTCTAACTCCAAAGGTTGCAATTTTGGGGAAACCCATGTGTTGAAACAGCTGCTTTCCTTGGTAAGAACTGAAAAATGTGAACCACTAGCTTGGAGCCACTTTGAGCCAAGCTTTTGTCTTCCCATCTATAAAACAGGCACAGAATTAGCCTGCATTGGGTTTTAGCCTACAGTCACTTATTTAGGAAGAGGAGGGAATGAAATTATGCCAGGAGGACTATTTTGAGTGTATTAATAAGAGGAACAGTTAGCAGAAAAGAGCTTAGAGACTACTACATAGCATATCCTATAGACAGAGACATAATGTTAGAGAAAATTAAATATGAGATCTTTAATCCCAAGACATCTTTACACAAACGTGTTCTATTTCAAAACCACCTCCAAATTATTTCAAGTAAGCAGAGAGCGTTCACTCTCCAAAGTGTTAAATTATGCACAGAAATTGCAATCCAGTTCCAGTAAAATACTCTTTCTGCTGTTAGATTTATTTTTCCCTCTTGGTTAATTGCATGTGCTAAAAAGACTGCAAAGTCTACAGGAACCTGAGGCCATTTTGCCAAATGCTGCAGATGTCACTTAAGCGAGCAGCATAATGGATAGGCAAGGCAGTTCCTGTAACAGGCCACAAGGCCTGGATGACACACCTTCTGTATACTCTGCTGCCTGTCTTTCTTGACAGAGTACAATATTTTATGAAGGAGCAATTTTAGCCCAGAGACTAACAGAACAACACAAGTAGCCCGGGTTGGAAACATGGGAGGAGTCACTCAGAAGAATGTGGCTCTCAGTCTGTTGGATTAATAATTAACAAGACATACAGAAGGGCAGAAAAAAGAAAAGAAAGCCTTAAATGTGTCTCTCAATACAGTCTATCTGCAGAAGGCCATAATCCATTCTTGCAATATACTCCTTTCAGGAGGAATATACTCCTTTCAGATAAAAAAAACCCCAAATCCTGTTTGGGTTTCTATCATAAGAGAAAACCATAACCACCTTCCTCAACAGCTTCACCTGGGGAATCCAACTCAGCATGCTCTTACTCCTGTGTTTCCTTAATGCTGCCAAGCAGATGGCAAGCTGAGTGTGTGTGCCACAATTCAAAGTCCAGGTTTTGTACCCTGACTGCTTTTCACATGCTCTATGCCCTCATACCCACTACTGATAGGCATGACTCATGTTGCTGTAAGGATCAGAGTACTAATGCAACATACAGGCAGAAACATTCACCAAGTATATTAGTCTGAGTACTAATCTAAAAAAGTCTCAAATATTGCTTTTTGTAAGGATATGGTGTATTATGGACCTAGAAGTGATTTCTTTTTTTCTGGGTAGTGAACTTATATCATCTTCTGAATTGGCTGCGCCAGTAGAATCTGTTACCACCCTGAGCTCCTCTGCTGGATGCTGGCCTCATCCAATTGCCTGTGGAGTGGTTCCAGGCAGCCCTCCTCCTTTCACTTCAGATGAGCTCAAACCAACTATTGCAACTGTTCAAACCAGTTTGCCTGAAAAGAATTAGTATGAGCTCCCACAGATCAGCAGCTTGATGGGAACAGCAGTCTTCAGCCAGGGAGACAATTACAAACAGCCAGAAAGCTGTATATAAAAAATAACTACGTCCTACAGCCTCACTGAAATAACCATATTGCAAAATCCAATGTAGCCATTCTGGTACAAAAATGTCTTTGTTGCGCTGCCTAGCTTCATCCTGCATCTAGCTAATGGCTTATGGCCTCTAAAACATCCTTTTCCCCCTCTCCAGGAACAACAGGTAGCCACACACACATGCAGGTGAGTACGTGGGAGAAAGGCAGAGGGGTCACTTAATACTCCCTGATTCAGGCAGCTCAGGCATAAGTTCACAGAACACACCAGGATCATGTTAAATTTAAGCACAAGCCTTTCAGAAAGCCACTTACCCTCACAGGCTGCAGTGACACAGATGGAGCTCACTTTCCTGTCCTCTGCCAGCACCCTGCCTGCCTCTCCACCTGATCTTGCCCTGAAGAACAAAAGCCTTCTGCTCAGCAGCCAAGGGGGTCTCGTATGTATCTGTTTCTTGCTTCCCAGCTCCATCACATTTGAACAACAAAAGCCTCCTTCCTTCATCCTTCCCTGCTATCTGGTAATTTAAAATTTGGAACAAGTCGATTTCTTTGTACGTAGTAAGTAGAGAACAGGGGAATTAAGAAACCTTAGTTTGACCATTCTGACTGCACAGATAGTATTTGCGGGCGCTGCTTCCCAACTAGTTTAAGTCCACTCTTTTTGCTTTCACTTATGAAATATAATTTAGAGCATGAGGAAGGTGCAGAACTGCTTGCCTAGTCAACCTTGTGCACTAAAGCGGCCAAGTAGTTCACTAAGTACATCTCCCTATATTCATTTTATTGAACTGCAGAGAGTATTAAAACCAACAACATTAAAACTGAATGTAAACATTACAGTCATTTTTTCAAGTGGATGCCAACAAAAACAGAGTTAAGAAAAAAAAAAGCACCAAACAAAAATTACTTATTTGGAGCACATTCCATTTACAACATACATTTCTCCCACTGTGGCAGGGATGAGATCCCTAACAAGAAAGAAGATTGGGCAGCTTAAGCATTCCAGAAGTCCTTGCAAAATGCACAGTATTTTAGCACACAGGTTCTTCACAGGCCTGGCCCAAATCCTACCACAATCAGTAAGTCTCTACACTGACTGAATAAGCATTAGCTATAGTCTTGAATGTAATACAAGATAGAGTCATCTGTTGTCCTTTTTACTGATTTACTTGCAATGCCTCTCCCTTTCCCAGATCCATTTAGGCTTTATCCTGGAAACTACTGCCATGATTTCATAAAACAGGAGTTGAGTGTACCATCACTAGAAATGAGCAGTGCGCATCTGAAACTATTTGAAGCCCTCAGTCAGTCAGCTCCCAACCCACAGTCAGGCTTTGGGGTAGATGAGGTTTTATATTTTTTTTTGTTTCAAACTATAGGTTGTCAAGTTTTGTTTGGTTGCTTGCTTTTTTCTTCTTTTCCTGGTTTGAGGCAAATCCTAACAAAAGGAAAGCCAGGGGGAAGCCTACCCAATCTGCCTCTGGTGACCAAGCATCAAGAGCATCAAGTGCCACTGCACGATGTGGAATTTTTCTTAAAAATGGGTGCAGAGGCATCTTCTGTTGCTATTGCCCAGCCAGTGCTCACCAGTGCTATAAGAAGGACAGAAGGGTGCAGATACAGAGAGGATGTGAGGATTTGTAGGAACACACACACCTGGCAATGAAAGGCTTTGTCTCCAAGTGAAGGGCAAAATGCTATTGATTTCAGCAGTACTACAACCTATATATATTGAGGGTAACAGAACACTGGAACAGCCTAGAGAGGTTGTGGAGTCTCCTTCTCTGGACATTCAAATCCCATCTGGACGAGTTCCTGTATGACTTGGTCTAGGTGTTCCTGCTCTGGCACTAGATGATCTCTTGAAGTCCCTTCCAATCCCTGTGATTCTGTGAAATGCTTCATGAGAGGGTAAAGCATAATTATTTTTTTTAAAAGCATCCCTTATGGAGATACGCTGTTGTTCATCTCACATCTCCTAAGTTTTGACATCAAACTTAATTCCTCGGGTGCCGGTTCCTCAGAGAGGACTCGTGTGAGAACGTGTCAGCAAGATCAGCTTTAAATCCCCACAGCCTCTCGCTTACCTTCGTAATTTATTCCGGTGCAGAATTATTACAAAACCCTGCCGCTCCGTTAACGCCTTACATCCCCCAGCAAGCCGCGGGGTTCCGGCAAACTTCCAACCCTCAACTACTACAGCTCTCACCGCACA
>VZTY01004266.1:0-2500 GCA_013400935.1 Turnix velox
CCCCCAAGTCCTTCTCTTCACTCTCCATCCACTCTCCACCCACCCTGTATCTGTGCTTGGNCCACTCTCCACCCACCCTGTATCTGTGCTTGGGACTGCTCCAACACAGGTGCAGGACCTTGCACTTGACCTTGTTGAACTTCATGAGGTTGGCATGGGCCCACTTCTCAAGCCTGTCTGGATGGAATCCCTTCCTTCAGGTGTATCAACTGCACCACACAGCTTGGTGTCATCTGCAAACTTGCTGAGGGTGCACTCAGTCTCACTGTCCATATATCCTACAAAGATGTTAAATAGCACTGGTCCCAGTACTGATCCCTGAGGAGCACCACTCGTCACTGGTTTCCACTTGGACAATGAGTCATTGACTGCAATGCTTTGAGTGTGGCCATTCAACCTACTCCCCTACCCAGCAAGTGGTCCATCCGTCAAACCCATTCTTTTCCAGTTTGGTGACCAGTATGTCATGTGGGACAGTGTCAAATGCCTTGCAAAGATCCAGGTTGACGATGTCCGTTGCTTTTCCTTTACCCACCAATGCTGTGATTCCAAGCATCAGTAACTCCAATTCTTTCCAGTGAATAGGTACAAGAGCAAACCAGTATAATGTATCTTAAAACAGGAAAATGAGCTGAAATTTAGATTTGAGTCACCAATTACAGCCGTATAACTTCAGAGGATAGTAATATAGCTCTACATAACAGTCAGTGCTTAATAAAGTCTACAGAAAATAACTTGTAACTGTTATACAGTCTTCTGAATAGGGACTCACTCACATACACATAGTCATAGTCATCTAGGTTGGAAGGGACCTTTCAGATCATCTAGTCCAACCATCATCCTAAGAGTAAATCCGAAATCTCACCACAACTCCCTCCTAAACTGTACTTCCACCATAATTCCACCATTCTTCTACGACTTGTAAAAACTAAACTGCATCTGTATAAATGTGTCCACAAATCTAGGAAGCAGAAGCTGTTATCTTCAATACATCATCACCTAAAAATTGATCAGTGTTGCAATCACAGAACTATAACCATAATGACGAGTCATGACAATATTTAATTGGTAGTGTGGTAATTTCTCTGCAGATCAGACAGATGCCTAAAAGACCTTGTAAACAGAAGCAGTACTTCTGTACAGCCTACTGATAGGTACTGATAGTTATAAAACTTTGCCAGCCAGTGTGCCAGTGCAATTTTACTCCCCATAGTACAGTGGTTTTACATGTCCTGTGAACACTCACCAAGTAACCACCCTAGCATATAAATAAAACACAGTCCAACAAGTTCCATACATAGTGTGAAGAAAGCCTCAGATAACTTCTCTGACCTAAGATCTCTCAATTTTTTGTACTGATAGTGTGCTATTTCTTCAAGGTCTATCTGAGCTCAATTCCAGTTGCCTTTTGGTAACTGCAGCCACTACTGTTGTGAACTTTGCAGCAAAAGAACCAGACAGATGGCAAAAATCAGCGTGTATATATATATGTGTGAATAAAACCACTAAGAACTTCATGAGGTTTGCACAGGTCCACCTCTCCAGCTTGTCCAGGTCTTTCTGGATGACATCCCATCCCTCTAGTGTGTCAACCACACCACTCAGTTTGGTGCCATCAGCAAACCTGCTGGGGGTGCACACAATGCCACTGTCTGTATCACTGAACCACAGACCTCTGAGGGATACCGCTCATCACTCCTCTCCACCTGGACATTGAGGCATTGACAGCTGCCCTTTCACCTCTAAATGGCATTCCTGAGCTCAGCTAGATTAATTTTTTCCCTTTATTAGAACTGATTTAAGGAAGAAAATCATAGCTTCACTTGACAGACAGCACTCTTAAGAAGGCAAATTCATTTGATGTCCAATTCTTATCTTGCTGAAGGAAGAAATCCGCTTTTGTTTGTAAATGGTGCTAACACAGGTGCCTAAACAAACAAATTGATATCATTTTACTGACTAGCATGCAGAACTGGTGATGGTGTTCATGTTACCTTCTAAAGAAGTAGGACCGGAAGTGTTTTCCTTGTGTTTTTAGTGTATGTATTTGGGTACCAAATCTAAATGACCAGTGAAACTTAATGCTAACTAAGGAGAGTACAAATCACTCATCTTCCTTTGAAAATTTATTATCACATTTATGTATTATAACAATCTGAAAGTTGGCTAGTTCAATGGATGTAATTTGGATATAAATGCTTTATAAGATTTTAAAATTTTAAAGAAGGTTGCTTCTCTATATGTACCTCAGTGAATCTAGTTCACTTGCAGTCTGTCCCCACAGCAGGACATCTCAAAGCATTCAGTTCGTCTGGGCATTCTGACTGTAATTCATTCCTTAATTCAAAGACAGTTCACTGTGGTAATTAAAACCCTGACTAACATTAAACAATTACCTGGAGGCAATGTAGCCTAGAAAGCACAAAATGTGCACGAGGAAGAAATGCCCTCAAGCTTTAACATAAATAGATTTAGATAAAATGGTGAAAGGTAAGCACAA
>VZTY01004266.1:7500-22500 GCA_013400935.1 Turnix velox
GTCAGGTTATTTCAACACAGAAGCTCACATATGTGCAATGCTAAATGTACTAGGCTGTAACCACTGCAATTGTTAAATTAATTCTTGTGGTTATTATGTGGTGGCCTACTGCTGCTTTTCGTGACAGTTTGTTTTGGATGGTTTACTGCAGATTTACCAGTGGCTACTGCTTTTGGAACGACTGTCAAATATGTTTCAGTCAGTGCCTGGGATCTTCCAATGACACATGCACAACTGAAAATTCTGTGAAAATTCCAGAGTAGATGAAAGCTTTCAAAAATACATGTAAAGACAAATACATCTGCATACCCTTCTGCAGATACAGTGTGATGAAGTGATTGTGAGCATGAATGTGACATTTTCAGAACTTCAGAAAAGACACTTATTTAGAGAATTTTTTTTTCCTAACGCTCTCACACATTCTGTTGTAATTACATGTAAGTGTGAAGGAGGATAAAGAATTTACTTGTTTTTCCTTACCACACATCAACTGTGTAAGCATAAAACAGCAGCAACCCCTAATTGACAGTTTTAGCTACATTTCAAAATGACAAAATTTTTAGAAATTGGTGTGCTGCTCTGAGAGCACCATTTTTCATGTCAAAAGTTCAGATAACCTAGATATATGTCATTTTACCAACTCCAGATTTCACAAAAACAAATCTAGGAAACAAACTAACACAGTTTTGGAAATGCTCTAAGATGTTGTCATTTTATGTATTTTGTCATTAATGTATGGTTTGACTTTACATAGCTTAACCCTGCTGTGCAGGCATGTTACTGATACAATGAATACTGTGATTTCCTCACTTAGTTTTCCTACAGGGACATAACCAGCTGGGAAATAATCCAAGAGTTTTTCAATTTACACATACAAACAAATTAGAACCAATTAGTAAACTGAGAGATTAACATTAGCAATGAGAAAATTCTGAGGACAGCAGACATCCTGAGTACAGAAGGGAGCAAGGAAAAGTGAGGATCAGAAGGCCAGGCCAGTGATACTGGATTGGGGTTGGTTTGGGGTTAGCTTTTTTTCCCTTCCTACTACATAAATTCTACCTCAAGTCCTACATAAATTTTGCTTTGTTCCAAGAAAATCCTGCCACCAGAAATACAACGCTTGAACAATCAGTACATTTCATCTGATAACATCAATTCCACAAACTGTAAAATTTCTACCACTACAACTCTTACAGATCAGGAGGTACCAGCCATTCTGGCACAGAAGCTACCAAACAATCATACATCTGCTGGGGACCCTTAGCAAACTAATCTGAGTTTGAGAAGTTCCAAGATCACAAAGGGAACTATCTTGTTCTCCAAGCATCTCTTGGGGATACTTGCTATAGGAGCTGCATTAGTGCCTGCACATAGTACACAAATGGATTTTAGCAGTTCAGAAACAAAAATACTCATTTTGAATCTGTGTTATGTCAAAACTATGATGAAATTTAGACTGTGCCTCATTTTTAGTGTGAACAGAATAAACAGTAGAATCTCATGACAAATGAAGTCACTGATTAAAACTAGAAAAATAGGGTCAACTTAAGTAGATCTTGTTTGCCTGAATGCATGTCTCCTCATTTGCTAGTATCTAAGAACAAAGCCTAACATAGCAACTAAATACTAACAGAGAGATATTAACACAAAAAGTCCTCATGTCCTCATCATGGCTCAGTGGTGCTATAAAAATTATCTTCTTAAGGAACAAGTAAGGTACAATCAACATGTGGTACTATCTCCTCCAACCTTGTGACTGAAGATGAACATCATAACACAGAACAGTCATCATAAATACAATGTACACTATTTCTTCTATATCAGTCCTGAAGGAAATTGATTTATATGATAGAAATTAAAAATAAAAAGTACTTGAAATTGAAGGAAACTGCAGATACCGCATATTACTGGTTGTTAAATAACTTGTAACAGCACCAAAGGAATACACACATATTCTGATTCTTCACTCACTGCTTGTACTCTACTCTCCCTTTTGCAAGGCACACTGAAATCAAACTAAGGAAGTTTCAATAGAGATTAAGAACTCTTAATGAATCAAAAATCCTTATAGCTGACAACTTCATTTTTCAGGAAACATGGGTACTGGCTCCTGCATTCCTACCAAAATAGCAGTTTGTACAAACTTAGCACTTAAGGATTTTACACTGCATTTTCATTGTAACAATTGATACTGCTCACTTTCCTGAGCCACTCTCCGGTGTCTTGCAATATGTAATTTGTTACTTTATACTGTTAAACTCCTTTCTATATTTCACTCCAGAAATTTCTCCTGTTTGCAATATACAATTTACACAATAAAAACTGTGTTTTTCTAATTATGGGATATCCTTTGGGTAAGAAGCAGTGGAGAATGTAACAGGTTATTAATAATGATTCAAAATACTACTTTTTGAAGCGAAGTCTATACTTACATCCTTGCTTAACTGTTCTTTGACATATACAAGTTATTAGAGGGGTTGCATGTCCAGTGGTTTGGAAAAGCAACTAGGTGTGAAGACATACATTTACTCTTTAATCTCAGATTGTGTGCTACAGGTTATAAATAAGTTTCATTATGTGTTTTTCTTTATCCAAATATATATGCTTATATTTATCCAAATATAAAATTCTAGTAATAATATGTAACTTTGCACAGGCATACTGCAAGGCTTACTTATCTTCTGGTAAAAATGCTGTAATATTTGATATTTTAAGAATTAGCTATTTATTTCCAGTAAACTGGAAACTGAAATTTCAGAATACTCAGGTCACTCTCTTTTAGATACCTTATAAATACTATTTTTTGCAAAGAAAACCAAGTAAAGTTGAAAAATGCATTGTCATTCTTTCCTGCATTCCTTGCATACTTTTCAGGTGACCTCTGCTTAATGCATAGTTGAATCGCCTTAGCACAGCAACCTGTACTCATAAAACGGTACCTGGGGCACTGTAATCTCCATGGACTGAAAGGTTTTGGTTTGTCTTGCCCCTTCTGGTAAACCAGTATATGCTAGGAACAAGGGGGTGCGGCAACACAGATCAATAAAACGCACCCTGGTTTTTTTGGTCCTGAATGTTTACACTCTTCATTTCCAGTTTCATGTGATATCTTTAACATTCCTCATGCAGAACTGTGTGAATCCTGCATTTCATTCACCACATTCATTCACCAATTTCATTCACCAATAAAAAGAAAGCAAGCCAAGGAAAAATTAATTTAGAAGCATTCATGAAATTCTAACCTCCACCTATACCATATGAAACATGTTTTCTAATTATAGAATATGAATATTACATACATGACTTACATCTACAGAATTCAAAGGATGAGAAGAAAGACATTTAATCATACCTTTTCATAATTTGTATTCATCTGGCCCTCTCTGTTCCCCCACAAGGAAAATGGGTAAAGGAAATCCCAGGCACAAACACTGACAACATTTCAGTCAAATGACAAACAAGGCAATGTGTAAAGAATGTTGTATAAAGAAGCCTACTAAAAGATTTTGAAAATGAAATGTAACAATCTGTCAAGTACCACACTCGGAGGAAATTTGGGAGTCACTCGGTATTTTATTTGTACTCCTACAGTGAATTACCAATGTAAACCACATAGGTCCATGGGGACATACTAGTGCCTTCTCACTGCATATTAACTTTAAGTCCTAGGGCATTCAGAAGGATAATGGTATTCAGCATACAGTCAGGTCCCAAAGGAACCCAAAATGTATCACATGTCAGCTGTATGTGTGCTCCTCTCATATTCATGTAACATATATAATGCATATACAAATACTGAACAGAAATCTTGAAACACAAAGAGTCAACTGTTTAGAGACAAATTATTCATTAAATACTTATTTCATTGACTTCACTAATTAACAGCCATTGATTTCAGAAGAGTAACTTAAACAGGAATGTTAAGGCATCTGTACTGCTTGCACATTCAAGAAACTTCTCAAAATTCTGCACTATGCATAAATATTATGGGTAGCTGGTTTTAGCAGTAAAGAAAGTAAAAATTAATGCACTACATGTGCAAAATAAAATCCCTTACAAAATCAAGGTACTTTGTCTTGCTTTCTCATTAAATTGTGAACAGCTACACTAGATATTTCCTTGGAGAGGAAAAAAGCAACTTAAATCCAGTTTGTCTTCTTTGAGAGGCCATTTGTTTCTGGGGTCAGAGCTCATCCTCCTACCACTTATCCTGTTGATTATCAGAAAGACTTGTGGGGTTTCTAAGGCTCACAAACTCCAAAATGCTGCATAACAGTAGGCACATGTTGCCTCATCATAGCATTGCTCTAGGTTTGGGGGGAGGAAATATTTTTCTGAGGTACTGCTAATATAAATACTTTTGTCTTCAAAAAAGACCACAATGCCAATTCTTACTATTGATAAAGTTAATAAAAGTCATCTGAGATTGCATCTTCTCTCTTAGAAGGAAACCTGGTTGGCCATTTCTGGCCATGTGACATCCTGCATTTATGTAAAACTAAATACAAAGATGCAGAAACATCCAGTATATATTCATAGCATAAGCATGCCACTCAAAGAATAACAGTTACATCTAATTAATCTTTCTCTTTAAAAAGTCTGCCTGTACACAGCCCTTACCACAAAGCAAGACACAAACATAGTAGAATAAAGACTTAAATTTACAAGAAAATATGATATTGTGATGCTTCTGCAATAGTAAAATGAGTTTCACCTGCAGGCAGCAGCTCTTGCAGTCTCTGGAATAGGTACAGTCAGCACTGCAGCAAACAACTGGGACCGCTACAAATACATTAACATAGTAATATTTGAAGTCAGAGAGGGAAAGCAGAAGGCAGGAAGTGGATAAAAAATAGGGGCTTGATATCCCCCCAGTTTGGTCTTAAATTACCAGAGGAGCAGCTTTCATCAAAAGGTATCCAGCAAGATGCCAGTACAGGGAAACAGGGCACTTCACTAAAAGGCAAATCCAAATCAGGACTAGTATTAAAAAATGCAGTACTAAAACATTTAAATGTGATCATTAAAAAAAATTAGATGTCTACTGCTTGTGGAGGTGGCTCAAGATGAGCATAAGATAATAATAGTTCAAAACTTTTTAGTATTAGAAAATAATCCACAACCACATGGATAATAAAGATACAAACAGTTTGATGATTCTCAGAGAATGATTAAGAAGGGGGTTTAGAATAAAACAGTGTTGAAAATGCGTGAGGCACTTTATTACAGTACAGTAGTCTATTTACAAAGGTCTGAAGACTAACTGGGAGCACAAGCCCAAAGAAAACACAGGACAAGTACCAAGTAACAGTATACTTCACATAGAAAATACGGTTCATGTAGCTGCTTCTGTTACTCTTGCACTTCTTTTCTGTCTTTAATGAAAAATACCATTACTGGAAGATAAGTGCAGAAGATTTCAAGCCTGGAAGCCCCTCATACCATGATTTGGAAGGATGTGAGTTTGAATGTTAAATCTGTGAGAGTTCACTATGAAACAGAGTAGAAACGAAGGCAGGGTGCTGCAGTCAGACCTGCCTCAGCCAAGCTGGAGCTAGAAGTATCTATCATGTTATTTCTTGCCTCACCTTGGGGAGGATTGTTAGTAAAAGATGAGTCAGCGAGGCTGGGCTTAAATGTATTTCCCCACAAGATCAGAAATACAAGAATCTTGGGAGCAGAAGCACCAGTATTTCTTGATGACATATGAAGGAAAGAAGCAGACCTCAGGCTATCCCCTGTCCTGGAAAGCAGCTAATAGGACATCATCCTTCTTTTCCAATTTTTGATCTGCTGCATACTGAAACCAGTAAAACCATTTGAATGTTAGTTATAAGTTCTAGACAGATAAGAGTTAAAAGGATGATCTTAGATATATCCATTCTATAAAGTATCAGCTTTCCCGCTAAAAGATGTGCATCTCATATCACTTCTCAATACGAAGGAAGATGGTCATACTTTCTGTTCTGTCCATAATGGCCTTTCTATGTAAGCTGAAGGTTGCAGGTATCTTCCTAATCTGACCTTGTAAAACTCATAAATGTAAGTTAAACCTTTGGTTCTGATATGTCCAGTGAAAAAGTGAGAGCAAACTTTTCCAATCTAGGAAAAAATGACGAAGGGAAAATCAGTCTTTACCAGCTATTGGCTAATCTTTGCTTCCACTTAGGTAGGAAGTCATCATGCTACACAGCAGTCACCAGCATGTCCATTAAATGAAGCAATTAGGAGTATAAAGTGTTCAAATAACATCTGCATTAAATGAAAGTGCAGTGTTGTATTAAGGTGCGTGTAAATGATGGATGTGCTACAGCCAAATATGGTCACATTTCACACCAAGAGAACAAGGTTTCCTTAGTCACATTTTTAGCTTTGTCAGAGCTTATAAAGTCAATGTACAACTTTGGTAAGAGAGAATTCCAGCACAATTTTCAGTAAGTTGCACCATCTGTCTATAAGCCCATCTTACAGAAATGTCCTGATCACAGTGCAGGTTTTTTGGAAAATCTCCAGGATCTTCATGAAAAGGTCCAGTAGGATGCGGTATCAGAAGTGGAAGAGGCCTACCACAATGCAAAGGCATAGGAGAACCTATCAGGTTAAAATAAAAGCCTTGCCAGAGCAACAAGAGTGTCATCAAACTGAACTTTGAATTTGGAGTTCCATCCTCTTAAGCCCAGGACTCATGAATATCCTATTTTTTCTCTGTTTCTTAGAAATAGCTACTGTAAAATCGGTGATCACCATTTTTATGATTCTCTAAGAATGATTAAGAAGGAGGTTTAGAATAAAACAGTGTTGAAAATGGGTTAGGCACTTTATTACACTCCTATAGATTGTTTACAAAGATCTGAAGACTTGTCCCTAAAATACAGGACAAATTACAAGCTTCTAAACACTCTTTGCAATATTATTAGTGGAAGTCAGTTTGGAGGCTCAACTATGTATCTTCATGAAAATTAATTCTGATGATCCATGCTGATGGCTATGTTGCCTCTGTCTGGGGGAATCATACAGTGTATAATAAGCTTAACAAAGACAAAGCTGATGAAATGAGCTTGGATGCAAATGAGAAACTCTTAATTTTTGGCAGCTGAATGGAAGACTGTAGAAGAATGTAAGATTCGTCAGGAATCCTTGACTAAGCATAAAAATTTCATCTTCATAAATTATTTGATTCTAGAGTTCCAGGACCAGGCACTGGATATTCTGTATGATGTGAATTGACTTAAGCCCTGCACAATCCCTCCAAACTTTCCAGATGAAATGGACATTTGATTATTTTTCTGGGAAGTTACTGCTGAGAGTTGAGGTATCTCTCAGAATCCTTTTACACTGTATGCCTTCATCCCTCTGCAAGTGAGAGGGACAGGACAGGGTAATCAAATGATGGATGAGCCCTTTCAGTGAAGAGATGTAATTACCACAAGGGTAATCCTTCAGACAAAATAAACAGAAATCCTGAAGAAGAAGTAAGAAAGCATCTACAATAAACAAACAAAGTGCGAACAGCACTACTGAAAATTTCTTTGTTCTGCCATATGGTATGGAAATAAACAAGATGTGAGATGTACTGGCCTGCGTTAATATAAAGATGGCATGTATGTGCATGTAACAAGTACTGCTGAATCAGAGAACACTTTACAGCCTTCCACAGCTGGGTATTTACATTCAGCCACAGCCTGAATGTGTGCATGTGTAATTATTTTGTCAAAAATCACCCGACAGTCAATTATGTTGGTAGTTCCATAGTCTCATCAGGCTTGGGGGTTTTTCTTGGACTTTTCCTAAACCAAAATTATCAGAATTCTATGGCTACATTATTTTGCAGGATGGCACAAAGCAGGACTTGGATAATAACTGAGAAACTGTTTTCATTTTGACTTCAGAGATTGTAAAGTTGTCTCCCCAGTGGCAGAAGATCAGTTAACTGTTCACAGTGAGGCACAGCTCCCTACCCATAAATATACGACTAGTACAATAAAGTGGAGTAGGCCAGTGATGAGGATATTAGCATATTAACATAGGATCTACAGCCTACAGAGAAATATACATTAATATACTCATATTAATCTAATCTATCTAATCTATCTAATTCCTTGCAGTACCTCTGGGTAACTGCTAAGTAGTCCTACATTTTCCAATACTTAGTATAAAGGTTGGTATGAAGTCTTAAGTATTAGACACAAGACAATGAATGTGCAGATGGAGGAACATAAACTAGTACAAAAAAGTTGGCCGAAAGAGTCATTACATCCTAAGCCACTGTTGAGCTAATGGGCAATAAAGAAGTAAAGGAGCAGTAAATCTACATCTTAGGAATTAAAAAAAACCCCTTGTACTGCGTATAACGTCTGCATACTATACATCAATGTGTTAAAGGGTATAAAGGTGTCCTCAAGCCAGAGGCTGTTCCCAAAACTTCTACTCTTTGATTCAGCATTGATGAGGAACAATTTAGAACACACCAAGACTGCTTCTGGAGTTCTCCAGTCATAACATACATCAAAAACCAGATTACACGTAACCTCAAAATGCTTTATGAGTCTTCTAAACTCAATGTAAAATTTCATTGCACCTAAACTAAAATGAACCTAATCATTCTTTGTTGATGATCATAAGACTAAATTTTAATACAGGCAATCTATCTTTTTACCTCCACCTCTTTAAGAAACTACTTTTGGGACAACCTGTTTCTATCAATATTGGTCAGGTTAATCACATTATCATGTTTCCATTTCCTAAGGAGCCAAGTGTCCATCACTCATATAAGTAACTTGTACTCCTTGCTTATATTCTGATACTCATCAGGTTCTATTTGGGATACTGTGAATCACTAGTCATTCAAAATTCGTAAATGATACTTGAAAGCAGCAACTTCCCCAGAAACCATAACATATTGTTATATAACAAACGTCCAATTTTCTAAATCCTACCCCAGACAAGGGAGACTGAAAAAGTAACAAACAATGATGTGATCTGGCAGTAAGCATGTAACAACAGAGTTTGGGATATATTAATATTTGGTTGTAACTGTGCTGCACACCCTCTACGTACAAGAGGCAGACCAGGTAAACACTGAGAAACAAGTCCTTCTCCCATGAAGGGAGGTTGTGGATGCCCCATCTCTGGAGGTGTTCAAGACTAGGCTGGACAGGGCACTGGGCAGCCTGGTCTAGTGGGAGGTGTCCCTGCCTCTGGCAGGGGGGTTGGAACTAGATGATCTTTGAGGTCCCTTCCAACCTAAACTATTCTATGATTCTATGATTCTATGATTCTATGAAGACAGGACAGAAGAGAGCTGCTCTAAGTCACACTTAGCACAAGTTTCTAGCCAGACTCCCTTGCAGTGGTTGACATGTGATGGGCTCTGATTCTGTTCCCAAGTCCTTTTCCATCTGCTTTGGGCTCCAGCAAACCAATTTCCCTTAATGACACAGTCACATATGTCAGCAGATTCACCACACCTTCAACAGAGCTACACAGATGTGTCTAAAGGATAGATGTGACCCCATGAACTCATACATGTCTCAACTCCATACGTTTGCCTACAAAGGTGCTGCTTACACCTTTGACAAATTTTTTCCCTGTTCAATTACAACACTGACTTTTTATTTACATGTAATTAAAAATAAATTAGGTTAATATTTCTTTCTCCTTTAATTACATGACAAACGGTAGTATAACTGCATAAGATTTGCCTGAGGAGGAACTGAGCATAAACACTAGCTGGAGACATTGTTCTGGCGAACTTAGGCAGACCACATCTGTACTGTATGCCTGAACAATGGTTAGGAACTACAGTTAAGGATTCCTTTTAGCAGTTGTCAATTTTGATTAACCCTTTTCTAGATTATCTAAGAACACGTTTTTTCTGCTTTACATTATTTAATTTGCATTAGAGGATAAAGGCAGAGGCAGTGAGTAGACTCTGAGTTCAGCAGAGCATAAACATATGCAAAGAGACGTGATTAGCCTTCATGGAAAGTATATGCAACTTCCTCAAATGCAGGCTCATACCTCCTTACATAGCATATAATTCATGCAGCAACATTGCATTTTTTTCCAGAAAGGAATAAAAAATGAAGCCATGACAGCATAACAGAGCATTGAATTTGAGGAAAATAAATACATGTATTATAAATGTGCTTGAAATAGGAATTAAAAAAGAATAGTATTGTAAATGGCTTTTATGAGAAAACTGACCAAATATTAATTAGCAGTTACTGAAAGATTAATGAATTCTACAGTAGAAGTGATCAGTAGTTCTTCAAAGTTACTTATAGTTCTTAAAATCCTCAAGTTATTTCATTCTACTGTTTCATGGGTTTTGTGTAAGCTGAAGTTTCTCATATTATGCTTCTATATATGCAGGACAATTAATTCCAAGTCATCAAACTAGAGTGAGAACCATCACTGTGACTTCTTAGCATCCTGCATGATCTGCTCTTGCCTGTTTCCACCAGTGTATGTTTATGTATGCCTTTAAACTTAGACAAACTTGAATCCCATTCTTGAATGTCTCAATCTTCAATAGCATCACTGAACAGAATGTATCCCAGTATGTTTAGAGACGGTCTAATCATATTTTTCATAAATAATAGAGGAATTTCCCCCCAGGTAAGAGTGTTTTCATTAATTTTCTCTTTAAAATAAAAACATTAGTGCTTATCAAAAAACAAACTAATGTATTTGCTCACTGCTCACCACTGAAAGAGGCCTGAATGAAAGCACAATAAGGATCAATGAAATCTGCAGAGGTTCTGAGCCAGAACCTAGATTTTAATCTGAATTTTTGAGATATTTCATCTGTACAGTATATTGAACTGGTTTAACACATGACAATTCTGCAGACCATACCCATCTTACCAAAGCTAATTAATTCTAAACAATGCTTAGCACTTTTTGGCTTAAAAGAGCTCTTAATTCATGCTTGAGAACTCCAAACCATCAACCACTTAATCTGGACTGCTCCTAAAGTGAAATTTCTCTACCTCTGATAGTACTACTTTCTATTAATGCAGTCAGAACTCATTTCATATGTACAAGTAATTTGTTTTCCAGAGATCATCCTGTCTCAAAACTTTCCCCATTGCTGCCACCAGGTTTGTTTGTTTGTTTTAACATACTAAAAGACTGCACCACTATTAATAAGGTGTTTGAATGCCTACTATAAGCCTTCTGAAACCCTGAAGAGACTCATCAAGAATCCATAGAACATCAGAATCACTCATCCTCAATTCATTTATCTCTCATCACGAAAATGCACAGGAGACTCTCTGATAGCAATGAAGGCTTCTGTTGGCATATAAAAACATAAATGACAGAGGTCTCTTCCCTTTACATCAAATCACATTTCAAGAATGAAAAAAAAATTAAGGAGACATAAAAAAATTATGCTTACTAGTGAAGAACATGTCCACTGTTTCCAGCACTAAAGTAAGCATTAAACATTTTTCTTCTACCAAGAAAGTGTGTTTAACACTGCCAAAGTCAGCTTAGGAATCTGTACTGAGGCACTCTACTTGGAACGCAGAGTGAGAGACACATGTTTTTCACAAATGCAAATTTCTTACAATCAGTCCACTCTGACTCCCTTCCTCCTCTCCCCCACCCCCAGACTTAGACCTTAATTAGTTGGGGTTTTTTTTTAATTGTGAAGAGTAAAATGTGAATATTTTCTCTATAGTATTAGAGGGCAGGTATTTTATTTTTTTCCTTCTTCTGATTTGCATCGCTACATCTGGTAATAAATCATTAACAACATATTAATGTAAATAAAATATCAAAATATTGGCAAACTTGTACCAGCATACCCATAATGCATATATGCAGTAGCTGCCTTCTAAAATTACTAAACTTCAAATCCTTAAAAAAGCAATCCATTAAGGACTTTACATGGAAAGTGCCCAAGATTAGTTTAGAGGCTGACTGGTGTCACTGAGACAGATCACAGAAATAGAGGTTGAAAAATATGTAATAAAATTTTAGGATTGATAAAAAATGTAATCCTGTGACATGTAACTTCCAAATAAAATACAGTATTTCACCACATTTTTATTCTGACATCCACTATTATGTTATCACTGAACTAATGAAGAACTCTGAATACTTCATTACAGGTGAAATATTTTAGAAGCCCATACTATTCAGTGATAAATTTAGTAAGCAAAACTACTTTGGTTCTATAACGCTTTAATAGTGATATTTCTGTGTTCCAGTTTTATCTGCTTAACTGTAATTGTTTGACAAAGAAACAAAAAAGCACAAATAACAGAAACACAAAAGCCCTGTGCTTTACGATGTAGGTGGGAATAAATCTGGGAGTATGCAGAAGCTTGGGAGGGAAGTGAGAAGCTGGATGAAGATTTTTGGTCCTGGGTGGCCTGAAGTTGAAGGACATGCACTTAAGCACCCACCTGAAGGGATGGAAGCTTATTGATGTGCACACATACATGCGGAATATAGCAGCATACAGCCCTGATCTATCCTTGATTTTCCAGGCATTTCTTCTGGAAATGTGGTGAATAACAGGAACAAGAATCAAACCTTTGCATCCGTAGTTTTTCTGAGCACACTCCACACTGGCAAGCAACTGTATACAGTGCTTTCAAAGCCATATTGCTATGAAGGAGTGATGACTGAGTGCCCTCCAGGCACCTCAAGCACAATGCTGTCACTTCTAGTCACTACTCAGCAGGGCTAAAGCCATACCTGTTATGACAAGAATCAGCCACTTAAAGGTACCACACCTCTGCCCCCACAATGCATACTTGGAAGAAGGTATGAGCCACACAGTAACGTTTTAGGTGTTTCCAGGCAGAAGCAATCCTTCCTATAAACACTGAAGGGGTAAAAAACACAGAAAATTAATAAACTCAGAGAGAGTATTAAATGAAGGAGGTCTCCCTAGTTGGAGACCAAATAATCACTAGGATATGTAGTAGGTTCAGAGAAACTGAAACCTATGTGTATGGTCAGAGAAACTAAAAGATTAAGATGCCATTTGACCAGGCTAAACTGGTCTTCAGTTGTCAGCCTAAAACTGCCATCTGGTGTCAAGATACAGCAGATCACACCCCACATGTGATCCTTCAAACACATTGCATTTGTATCCTCTTCCCCTCTTTCTGAAGTGCAAGCAGACAATCTATAAAAGATGCAAATTAGTAGAAATTTGCTTCTCAGTAGAGTAAATGTTAATGAGAACAATCACATCAATAGGTTAAATTTCACAAACATGTAGAAAAAAGAATTAATTACTTCTCCACAATCTCCATTCGACATTATTCGGTGCCACAGAAACACCGTGGTTAAGGAAGGAGGCATGAATTTCTTGCTAGCAAAACATGCATATTGGCCCACCTCTACCATCTGAAAGTCTCCTGAAAACCCAGTATTTGTTTCAGGGCACTGTAAGTTTTGAAATCTTTGTCTCATTTCTTTACTTCTTTCTGTTGCAATATCTCATTCCACAATTGGGGTGGAGAAGGGTTATGCAGCGCTATCATTTGCACCTCATTAGTCTTGGGCTCGAGCTTTGAGAAAGCTGATACTCCCTCTAAATTTTTACAGATGCTTCTAGTTTACCAGTTCATGACTGCACTACTAGGAAAGACTTCCTGCCTCTAAACTGGTTGCTGGCATGTAAGATGAATTTCAAAATGCCTGAAAAAAGTAAAGCTCTGTGGTACTCACTTGCCTTATTCTTGAGCAAAAAAAAAAAAAGTATCCTGAAGAAACACAGTAAAACTCTTCACTTCTGATGTGTGAGACTAAAGCTCTTGGAAATATTTCCTTAAAATTGCCTCACATTTTGATTTTGAAACTCCCTACAAAAATGTTCATTAATAGGAAGGCATTTGTGGTGGTGCTTGTGGTGTAAATTAGTATTATGACATTAAATAAATAGGGAGAATAATTAATCAACAATTACCTTGTGTTTTGCCAAAATATGTATATTTTCCTTTATTATCTACATGTCACATGCATATTCAGTACTAGAAGATTTACATGAGACATTCCTCCTTCTCCACAATATCATGCCCTACACTCTCTTCCCTAAAGGGTGAGAACTCTCTTTGGTGGTTTGTTGTTTTGTTGTGTTTTGGTATTTAATTACTTTTTATTTTGCTGTGTTTATAATCTGTTTGGAGATTCCTCTGAAGTTCCAAGCAGGTGACACAGGTCTGTTCTTAATCTTTAGTGCTTTAGTTATTTTAAAGCTAATGACGAGGGACACAAATCCCCTGATGGAACTGAATGCATTCCAAGCTCCCCGACCCACTCAGAGCAGTAATCCCTTGCAGCTGGAACTTACTTACCACCATGCACAGCTAATACATTTTTTAAAAGCTAGTCACTAGTGACAAATGTAAACTGGACTAAGCAGCACTCATCTCCTATCCCCAGTCTTCTCTCATAACCCTGAGACTTGCTATTTCAGTGATGGATATGATTTGCCTTTTAAAGCTACCAAACCAGAGTTGTATAGCTCCACTCTAAGTGGACTAGAAGGTTTTAAAAGCATCTTCAGCTGTCAGACTTGAACAAAAACAAAGAAGGTCATTCTTTACACAAACATTTCACAACTGGGAAAACCATCTTAGTTGGCTTTATCAGTACCATTCTGAACCTACTATTTGAACCCACTATTTATTTAGATGTTACATGCGAGCCATCTGTACAACACAATTACAGTATCTGCTTGATGCTACTAAGCTGCTTGCTGCTTTCTGCTGTCTTAATAAAACTGCTGCTTGACATGGGAATGAAATCCAAGACTGATGTTCAAGTCTGCACATAGTAATCTGTTTCCAGTACAAAAACACTCTTAAGTTCCAGAAGAACTTCCAAAGAAGGCTTCTCCCAGTTCTGACTGCAGCAGACTACTCAAATTTTCACATGGGTAAACTGCAACAGAACCCATTTTCTAGATACTTCAAGAGAAGGAAGGAGTGTTTGCAAATAAGCATCCGCTCACTGCCAATTTCCACA
>VZTY01004266.1:25000-37236 GCA_013400935.1 Turnix velox
TCATGATGCTTGCTTCCTAAAGCTTGTGTGTCAATAGAAGGTTTTATTTTTTTAAGGTATTCTGCTTCTGCATTCCAAGTCCCTTCTCACAGAAATAACTTGGCCTGTTGCCTTCACTACACTATAAAAGCACTGCATTTATCACATTGCTGAAAAAAGCAAGCCTGAAGATATGCTGTAATTTCAAAAGTTTGGCTTAGTTTGCACTGCCATCCCCCACTCCCAGCACAGACAGGCACTCACTTATCTCCATTTTCCTACATCTTTTCTAGTAATGAATAAATAATGTGTTTACAATTACCAAGAGTATGAACCTGTATTTCTAAGGAAATGAAAATTTAAGGAAATAATCCTGGTTATGATTAGTGTTCCTTTACTACCTACTTAAAAGAAGAAAAAACCCAAAAAATTATGCAGATGTCAACAGTTTAAAATATTTAACTGAACTTCACTTTTATTCTTTGGCTTTATGATCTTGATGTAGAAACCTGTAACTATCATACAGAAAATCTGCACTTACTAAGATATTGTAAAATTATCTGCCTGAGTTGATGAAGCTGTGGCATTAGGAGACTAGTATAACATACCAGTAAGAAAGTATTCTCCCAGAACTTTACAGAGGCAGGAGTAAATTCATAGGCAAAATATCACAAAAAATTGTCTTGAATTTATTTGCTATAGTTAAGGTTGGCTTAGCCCAAAACTTCAGACAGGAACACACACAATTTCTGCCTTTGGAAGAAGTACTCTATGTTCAGAGTCTCTCGGGCTGGATAAAGAAAACCTACAGCTGGGGCCAATTTCTGCTGAACTCAAGTGAAATTTAACATGTCATAGGAATTCGTCAATACATTCCATAATAAAATGAGTGAAAGAAAAAATCTAAATAAGTCTAATGTTAAAAGCTTTACAGGAGATCGCCAAAATAAAATGCCACATCTGTTTTATGATTGCAAGAATGAGTTTATCTGTGTGCTAAAAACTTTACATCTAAGTATTTCAAGTCAGTAATTTTATAATTCTGCCCCAATTATGAATTTACAAAAGAAGTGGATGTTGTCAGTTCCCTTACTCCTTCTTTTTTCTGGGTTCACAATTTCTTAGGCAATATAAGTCTGGAAGAGAAAAGCGTGGACCCCTTCCTGTAAAAAACATAGACCAGAAAATTTATTACACACCTACAGGAAACAAAATTCAGTTAATTAGATATAATCACACTTAAAGTGTGCCTTAGTGCAAATAACTTACAGTCCTTGCTTGGATAAAATTAAAGCAGACTTCAAAAACCTAAGTTTTTATTAACTAGAGAGACAAAATCACACAGTGGCACTTCCCAAGATGGCTGACATGAAGCAGTTCCAAAAATTGCCTCTGTTTAACTCAGATATCAGCAAATTTAGGACAAAAAAATTACTAGCTGACAATAATGAAAGTCATGGTGGACTAGCCTTGCTAAGTAGCAAATTAGGAAATCTGCAGTAGGCTTACCTGTTCCCCAGACAACTAGAGAACTAATCATCTGGAGAGATTTATGGCAAAAAAAACAAAGTTGCATCACTGCTGATCTCTTCACATAATCTTCCATGCAAGGGGACCTCACTGAGAAGGGACTGCAGAAAGCCAAAAATTTCCCTTTCATAGGAAACTCTTTGCCTTTCAAGCAAACCCAGCACTTCCAAATAGCAAGGCAAGCAACATAAAAAGACACAGACTTCTAACAGTTAATGACTACCTGAGTAAAAGTACCTAACTCAAGAAGAATAACAACAAAAAAAAAGCCAACTTTTTTAGCCTAGTATGTTTAATGTTAAATTATAATCATTGTAAGAAGACCTTAATGTCCTAGATACCATGCAGCACTAGTGGGTCAAACTCTTACATTCCATAACACAGGAAAAAGCCACATCTTTTTTGTATAACCAAGAAAGAGTACTGTATTCTAAGCACGGGATTTTTCATCATTTAGGAACTATATTCAGTTAAAATACTCTTAGTTACACCAAAGAGCTTTGCTATTATTATCTATTATAATCAGATAATTGTCATGCTTGGTAAGAATATGACTTCACTTACACTTGGGAGTGTCTGCTCCAAATATTGAACCAAGTCCTAACATGAGGGCTTGTACTGTTGCAAACTGCACCTCCACAAACCTGGTTGCTTACACACATGCCTGGCTGCAAACATATCCTAATAATGAAATGCCTACAGAACAAAAAAATGCATGCGGAACACATTAGATTCTCTCCATGTTAATCAGTGTGGATGACCAATCTATAAATCACACAAATTAAGGAATGAATCAGAAATTAAACAAAAAAGTCCCACACAACTCATAAACACCACTACCACTGATCAGTAACAATTCATAAAATTCTAATTTTAAAATTAAGCGCAATGCAAAAGTAAAAAATTAACAAATCTTAATGTGGAACAGTACTGCCATATTGCTTTATTCACCCATGTTGATGTAGGTGTCAAGGTGTTGGCAACAGGCAAGCTGCAGGGCTGGACTCTGTGAGAGGAGGGCTGTCCTGTACTGAACCTAGCTGACTTCACTGGACCCACTGCAGGACACAGCTGAACCTCTCAGCCAAGATGATGGTCCCCCAGGGGAAACATACTTATGAAATTATAAAAACCATTCAACAAAGAGGAGGGAAAACTAATAAAAAGCACTGATAACACCAAAGTCACAGAAGGAGACAGAGGTGTTCTAGGAGCCAGACTTCCTTGCAAAGAGGACCATGTTGGAAGAAATATCTGCACTCCAGTCTGTTGAGGATCCCATAACAGAGCAGGAACACTTCCCTTGGAAGTAACCATGGTCCACAAAGACCCTAGACTGGAACAGATTTCCTGAAAGTTTGTTGCCCACTGAAGGATCCATGATGGAGCAGGGCGTAAGTGTGATAAGGAAGGTATAGCACAGAGGAGCTGCTACAGACTGACCGCAAACCTCCCATTCCACATCTCCCTGCACTACTAGAGGGGACTTGAGGAGTGAGGAGTAAATTCAGCAGCTGGGTGAGACTTTGGCACTTAGCCAGTGTTAACTCACCAAATCAACAAATGTAATGATCATCTCATTACAGGACAACTGAAGTGCAAGGTATCATTTTGCAATTGGGATATTTAGTCCTTCATAAACAATTGACAGAACCTATTGGTCTAGATTGCATTATTTTGATGAAGCAGTTTGCAATATATTTATTATTTGTAATCATTTTACCTATAGCAAGTGATGGGCAAGTCTTTCACTTAGTGAAGTAGGATCAATATAAACAAATGTTTCTGCGTAATTTAAGACCGAGTCCAACACTGTTAACTCACTTTATGTTACACATGAGGATGTTCTGGTAAGCTTAAGAACTGGCATCTTTGTGAAACTATGGTTTATTAATCAGAAGAAATTTTCTAATAATTTTACCTAACTCAATTGTAGTGATCAGATAATGCATAGGATGCTGGGAACTGCAGTTGCTCTATATATGCATTCTGTGACCATATTTTTCTATTTCAGCACACATGTATGTACTCTTCAAAACAATCATATTAAAAAAAATCTGATTAAAACCAATCATAAAGACTGATTCAAAGTTCATCTAGGTCAGAGAATCACTTCTCAAATAAATGACCTATTTTAACAAAAAATTCAGAAGAAGCACTTGAACATGCAGAGGGGCTCAAGAGAATGAAAACGCTCCTATCTAAGACTCCAGCTGATGACAGAAACGTCTTCGTGTAAGGAAACCACAGCCTTAACTGGTAAGAGTCCTAATTATTACAGTGAAGTCAATTAGACACATACATCCGTGTGCTAAAAGTCCTACTATCTCCATGAGGGGTTCAATTGAATCAGTAATACTAATCCGACTGATATCTTCTGAAGAGAAGTCAATGTGCCCAGGTAAGACATCACTGAAAAAAAGAGCATCATAATGCAGAAGAATCACAAAGAAATTTTAAGTACTTCATACAGAGCATGGCTTGACAAAGTTCTAAGGACAGATGCAAATCTCTACCAAAGCCATTAATGCACTGACATAAAACCTGCCAAAATACTGTACTTTTCAGTAGTTTAGATCACATTAAATTACATTTATTTACATTGATTCTAATGACAGTTAAACTATTTAGCTGTTGGTCTGCTTTGTTTCCTATTCACTCTTATTTGAACTCTTACCCTTATACCAGTGAAGACACTTGTTCCTGCCTGCACCTGTTGAATTTACTATGGTTTTTTCCCCACTGATATAAATATCAAGGCTTCAGAAAAGCACTTTCTCACTTAAAATAAATACGTTAGATGCTCCATGTCACTAATTTGGTTTATTCCTCCTCCCTCTTGCTTACAGACTGAGGTTTGCTCATCTCTGTCCCACAGTTCATTTATCAGAGGCAATGCAGCTGGAGTTCAAGCATACCAAAATACTAACTATGAACAAGACATATCATATTCTTCTGCAGATCTTCAGAGTAAGTCTGATCACTCACAGAACCAGATGTTTTGTTATCTCCAAATTAGGCATGGACTTCATTTCACACTGGGGAAAGGCTTCACATCTTACCATCTATCATGTTTCTGGAAACCCTCCTTCCAGCCCAGACAGCACCAGTTATGTTTCTGAGTCTGTTCACAACTGAATTTTTGTACTGTATCACAGGTTTGGCAGGCATTTGTGGGAATAGAAATACTTGTTCGAGTAATAATTGAGAGGATCAGACTCACTCCCTCTCCTTGAGATACTACTGATATGGTACTGATGGTACTGATATGGATAAAATAGCATACAGCACTTTTATGGAAGCATAACCTTCCTGTGCACGATTCTGGATAAAAACCTATCCTTTTAGCTTCAACAGAACTCTTGAAAAATGAAGGCAATACAAATGTGACATGAGAAAACCCAAAAAAGTCACATTCAGCAACTATGTTAGACAAGTGTTCCCCAGAGTTCTGGCTAGTGGTTCTTTTAACCCTTGCAAACACACTTGGGACCTAGCTTACGGTGAATACAACTCTTCTATCTACACAGGATGGTTTCCTCTTGATACAATCAATGCAGATGAAAACCAGATGCTGGGGTCTGGTTTGATGGGATTTTGATGATGGGATTTTGCACAACAAAAGTCATTCAACTTCATACAACTTAAAAATGCTGTCTTCCCAAGAGACATAATTCAATTATACGTGGCATACTAGCACAAGACAACAGCACTGTGATCCACATAGTTTTTCCGAGTTTTTCTACCCAATTTTTTCATGTACGCTTGATACACATATCAAATGCTGTAGCAATTACACTCAATAAATATATCGTAAGTGAACTGTCATCAAAAAGGATGTTTCAGTGTTCTACCACTTCTTTTTTCTGTATTACAAAGCATTTAAAAACTATAATAAGTTTGCTTTAAAAATTGATTTAGTAGGGCAGAAAAATGTAAAGCACTACAAATTACCTTCCAAAAGGATGCTGACACAATGAAATTCTTCTCTGTGTGCATCAGAAGTTGTTCAGAAGTTTAAAACTGAGACAATGGATGGCAGCAACAGACTGAGTAACTACAGGTAAAACACATCTGTATTTTTGTTTGTACATTTGAGACCAGTGCTGCAAAACCTCATTTGGTCCTCCTAAGCTCATACTTCCAGAAATAAGACACAGAATATGGCTATAACTGAAAAGGCAATCCCATTTCACACAGCTGAATCCATTTCAGCATTGTTTACACAATTGTTTACCTCAAAATCAAGCCATTCATGTGCAAATTAAACTGAGTTCTCTGTTCCACTAGGGATCTCACCTTACTCTCTTCTAGGAAAAAGTACCATAGAAAAAATCACAGTTATTGCAGTACTTATCACTGCAGTAGGTAACAGAAGGAAAAACCCTGTATTGTAATAATGGGTATTATCAACTCCTTGATAATACTTCAATTTTATAATTTAAACATTTGATGAACGTAACAGTAGTAAGGTCTACCAAACAAACAATGACAAAATAAACACAGTATTATGTTCTCCTACATGGTAGAGAGAACACGACCAGGACAAACTGTCCTCTCATTCCATCTGGGTTTTCACATGGAAACCCCCCCCCTTTTTCTTCTAGACAGCATTTTGCTGCTTATTTTAGTAATTCTAATAGTTTTTAATTCCTGTCAACTAGTATTTAGTTACTGATAACGGTTACATTCTGTTATTGCCAAATAACATTAACTTTATCAATACTGATATTGTCTCATTTTCCTTTACCAACTTAAAACTCTAATTTACAATGCAGAAACCATTACATACTCTCATTGCCAAGATTCAGATACCTCTCAGATTTGTGAGCAAGTCAAAGTAGTTTTCAGGCAAGAATTATTAACTTCTAAAAAATCTGAAATAAAATAAAATTTTAGCTATTGTGACAACAAGTAACAAATGAACAGAAACAATGCAAAATCTATTTCACCCTTTGGACTGAGCACCATGGCCCGCTGCTACTGCTCATAGTTTTGTTTATGTTGAGAAGTAAGACTACTGTGACCAGAACAAAAAATTCTCATGTCAGAGTTTCTCTCCGATGCTGGAAGCACAGAGTAACAATTTCCAGAAGAAAGATGGATCTAAAAATAAGAAGCTTAGAGAGAAGAAGAAAACCCTAAATTTCTCATCTGACTAGAAGAAGGCTAGAATATGTATATACAAAGTGAGTGAAGGATAGAACAATTCTGTCTTCTTCCTTTAGAGTAAGAAAGGGAGGAAAAAGATGAGAAGAAGAATGAATGATAGATACAAAAGACAAATCCTCCAGACTGCAGTAAAGGAACATATCCAATCTCTCTTCTTCCCCAGTGACTGAGTAAAATGTGTTTGTTTCTCAGACAAATCTCTAATTTTTACACCACTGGAATATCTGCCTTAGTTTCCTGTTGTTTCATATTCATGCATGAGTAGAGAGTTTAAAAACAGAAAAAAGGAAAAAAAATGGCATTAGTTCAAACAAGATGAGATTTCTTTAAACTAAAAAAAAATCAACCTGTGCCTGAACTGACTTTTTCTATTGGAAAATAATTCTGAAGAAATTAGGATATTAGATTTTTGCGTATCTTTGAGAAAGAAAGCTGATGTTTAAAAATCACTGAAAGATCCTCGACGCAGGACACTCATCTTTTTTAGCCTGCAATATTAACTCAGTTGTGAACCATGTAAAACTGGAATGTGGGACAGCTTTATACTTTTCCTGGTCAGACTGACCCAGTCTTCTCCTCCCCAGAACCTTCTAAGAAATGCCTATTGTGGAGAAGAAAGTGGAAGATAAAATTGCATGACAAGACACTGCAACTGCTTAAGAACTTATTTTGTTGTCAGAAACAAGGCAATTTAATTAATTCCACCAAAATGTGTCTCTTCCCACAAAATCAGACTGCTTTATAGACACAGAAACCAAGAGATTACACAGAAACTTACATAACGAGTAGGTTATCTAAAAAAGCGTTAACTGGAAAAGTAAAAACTACCTGAGGTTTCACCTAAGGACAGAGAAGCACTTATTTCCTTATCAAACTAATTTAAAAAATCATGTTTCCCTATGAAACTGACAGTTTTATCACAGATACATCCATTATTTCTCTATTTTGTCTAAAAAAAAAAATTTGCCTTTTGAATAAATCTAAACACTGATGTTGTGCTTTTAGGAAAAAAAGACATATTCTGTGAAAGTAACAGTTCTGAATGCACAAGAGCAAGTAGCCATACAATTCTCATAAAAATATGGTTTTATAATTCAACAAGGACCAAAATCAGAACAGATCCTGACAATACTGTGATGGATGGTTAGTATTAAATGCTCAGTCCTAAGACTTTGAGACAAGACTTGAAGCATTGAGACTTAAGATTGGCAAATTGTTCATTCAGCAGGCACAGGCAAAGAGCACGTATTTTATACATGCTGGTGCATAAGACATTGTTTGCTGGCTATGAGCATGTGAAGTAAAGCTTTACACATAACCACAATGCTATTTCTCCATGTACCTAGAAAAATTTATAGATATAAAAATACACATATATCCGTATATATACACATTCACGAAACACAAGCAAAGGATGCTAAAAGGACATGAAAAGTGCAACTTTTTCCTTGTAACTTGTCCATGTTTTTTCTCCTGATCACAATGTTAGTCTCTTTTTTTTTTTTTAATATGCTAAAGGAACTGAAAACAGCATTCATGCCAAGCAGAACTTAGCTAGGTACAGACGTGAAGTTCAGAACAATCAAACAGAATTTCCAGAAAGATAAGAGGTCTTAACTTCAACTGTAGACAACACACACTTCAGAATACTGTAGCTGAAGACAAGTAGGTTATAAAAAATATGCATGTGAAGGTACAGTCCACAAAACCTTCTCTCCAAGTTTAAAACAAACACATAAAAATGTCCAGAAATAATAATGAGGTGATGCACTTCAAATAGTAGTATCTGTTTACAAATTCAAGTTGCTGCTTGGTGGAAACTTGATTTCTGTAACATGTCCCCAAGATACAATCTCATACTAAAACTTATCCTGCGGTAGGTCTACTTTCAAATTACTAGAAGTAAGCACACAAGGTATATAATTAGTTATGACACTGGGACAGGCATGCATGTTTCAACACAGAGCTCTGAACAAAGATTTTGGCAGTATATGACAGAAGACTTAAACTGAAAGCTCAAAGGCAGAGTATACTGTATTATAGGAAGAAAAAAAAAAAAGATGAAAAAAACCCTCCCTCTAACTTAAAAAGTTCTCACACCGAACAGTATGAGTATATTCAGCTGAAACACCCTTCATAAGTTGGAAAAAAAATATTGCCCTGCAGCACCAAAATGGGCTATATTATAAATTAAGAAACCAAATCCTTTAAATGGTTTCTTTTCTTTTAGTGAAAGGTTGTAATTCTTCCCTAAAGACTACATTATGACAAAACATTTATATAAATCGAAGATTTCTTTAATGACTCTGGGCATGGGACCTTAAATCTAGGATGAAACGCCAAATTCTATCAATTCTAAAATAAATTAGACTAGGATTATACAAGTAGTACTTATTTTGGCATTAGAAAGAAAAAGAACATTAGTGTCAGAGATGTATCACCAACATGCCATCTATCAATAGCCCCTAGACGGTCCTTTAAGACTAAATTCAGAATAAGTGAACTCTGAGCAGTTCAATTAGGTATCTAGTTTCTAAACATTTACGAGACACCAGACAAGACATATGAATGTCCATATGGATTAATGTCATGGATGCCTTCTTTCATTCTAC
The DNA here is from genome assembly GCA_013400935.1 of Turnix velox. NCBI lineage: Eukaryota > Metazoa > Chordata > Aves > Charadriiformes > Turnicidae > Turnix > Turnix velox. Next base: position 34,294 of record VZTY01004266.1, read on the forward strand.
AGAAAGAGTAAGACTTAATCAAGTTTAAATAAGCTTTCTCAGACATTTGGAAGTGTTTCTTTGCTCTGCCATCTTCCTTAAAAAGAAGTGCTTTCAATGGAATTTTTTCCACAGAAAGTCCTGATTGCAGTGCATAACAGGAAACACTGAATTTGCCTCTGTGAACGAAATTCCAAATACATTAATTTTTAGGGCAGCTATCCTGGAAAGTACACCTTAAGCTGAAACTATCAAAATGAATAGGCTTTTCCTGTTTGTTAATGAAGCTAATACTTGTACAAAAAAAAAATCTACTATACTTTAGCATTTGGAAGAGTTTAAAAAACAGATTGCATATTCTTCATACACAAAAAAATAATTTACTTCAATTTTGGTACCTACCTTACACTATCAGTAGCATAAATTTTTAAATTTCACATTCTCACACAGTATTAAAGAAAAAATATAGAGCATCTCTCCAAAATGAGTATAGTAATGCTACCTCCATCAAATTAGCTAACATTGCATAGACAGGTGATTTAGCTGTAAGCAGAAATATTTCTTCTGTCAGCATATACCACATTCCATCTAGACAAAATATGACAATAGCACCTCCTTTTTCTCCTTCAGATACTTATAAAAAATATGGTACTTGCTGAATACTTGGAAAGAGTGTCCCTGTGATGTCACACCCTATATTTGTATGACGGAAGAAACAAAATTTTCAAGGACAGGGCTTCTCATGAGGAACACACAATACCACATGCCTATTTCCTGTTCAGCTGAAAGAGTTAAGTATTCCACCAGTGCTGAAAGGGCTAACATTTAAGTCTTACTCAGTTAAAACTAGTAGCAGCACTATCACCCCAGAAGCTGTCTGGGTGTACTACACTCAGCTGGGTATACTACACTCAGCATTAGTTCAGTTAATGAAAACAGCAGGAATTAAAACAAGCTAATTTTAGGGAGGAAAGAAACACCTCAAGAATGTCAACCTGTGTTAGCCTGTCTCAGAAACTTCCCCCATATTTCTCTCAGTTTCATAATCACAACACTTAGAAAACTGGCTTCACCTCAAGAGAAGAGAAGACTTGATCTTGCATACTCTGAGCACTGATCCTGCATGCAAAACGCACTGGTGCAGTTCAAGTAATAGTATAATAAAACTCAAATAGTAATAGTATAGTGGAGCACTAGTAAAAATAAACGTCAAGGTAGTACAATTCACGGCACTCCAGAGTTACAATTGAGCTCTGAACAAGTAATCACACAGAGCTCTACACATCGATTGCAGTGATCAACCTGACTAAGTTTTTGCCAAGAAAGGCTGGACAATATGATCCTTGAGGTCTCTTTCAACCTGATACTCTATGTAGCTTACCCACAGATTTTCCCTTACTTAAGACAGATCTGTATTTTGAGAACGTTGTATTAGACCGCATGTTACCTGCACTTCCATCCTTTACAGTGATGACTGGATGCTACAGCTGATAACATTACACAGATCACACGTTACTGATATGTAATGTCTAGTTTTTAACTGCACATCTATTGGAGGGTTTTAACTGCACATCCATCACTTGCAATAAAACTGCTCTCTCGTTCAGTTCCTATAAGTCACTACTCTGAAAGAATGACTGGATTTCCTCTCACATAACGTTTTTTTCCTCAGTTCTTCAGTTTCATGAGGTTCTGGTGACACGGATACTGTTTATGGAGTGGCTGTCTTTAGCATAAGACATTAAAAAAACCCTCTTGAATATATGCTATGATTCAAGTTCACATGATCTCTCTAGAGCAAAGTGTTAACATCAAGGTCCTACCGTTCTTTCTCCGTGTTGGCTCAAAAAAGCCAAGATCAAAACACTCACAAATATTTAGAAAACAAGCACAAGAAGTAAACATCAGGATACAAAATACAAAGCCACAGTATATGAGTTAGCCTGCAGCAAGTCATGTAGCACTGCCAACGCTGCAAGTCAAGTGCAAATTAGTAGATAAGCTGTAAATTCCTCCTAGAGGTTAACTTGCAAGAGGTATCTTTGGTCAGAATACTCACAAAATTCAGGAAGTTTTCTTGAAGTTAGTGTAAGATTTGGTGCTGACTGCTTTGATGACAGAGAACCATCAGCCCATTCAAATAATGACTCAACAATTCTGCATGCCTATCTCAGTGACTAGCAACATTGCAATTACATGAACAGTAGCGAAATAAGTGATCTGGTAAGCAACATGACTAAATTTCACCCAAGGTTCCACTTTCCAGATTTTTCCCACCCTGGCACCACATTTTGCCTATACCTGGTATTTCTCAATATTTTTATGAGTAGTCTCATTATGAACAGTTATTTTCCCAAGATTTCCTGGCTAGGAACAGCAAGTACTTAAAATCTGTACAGTCGTGAAGCTTCTTCATGGAAAATACAAAAATACTTCCTGTAACATATAAGTAAGTATACCTGTACATTGTGAAAATATTCCCATATTATCACAATGCACTTCAGTGTACTTCAAAACAACAATAGAACCCAAGATAAATGGATCAAAGATCCTGTTTTGACAGCCAACAAAATGCCAGAACATTTTTAGTTATTCTTCTCTTATAATGCATGACAAAAAGCCTAATGTGATGCCTTTCATTGGAATACTGTGATCATAGAATGGTTTGAGTTGGAAGGGACCTTAAAGATCACCTAGTTCCAACTGCCATAGGCAGGGACACCTCCCACTCGGTCAGGCTGCTCATTGCCCTGTCCAGCCTGGCCTTAAATACCTCCAGGGAGGGGCCATCCACAACTTCTCTGGGCAACCTGTTCCAGTGACTCACTACCCTCACTGTACAGAATCGACCTTCTTTCAATTCACATCCGTCATTCCTAGTCCTTCCATCACATATCCTATTAAAAAGTCCTACCCCTGCCTATCTGTAGGCCCCCTTCAGGTACTGATAAGCTACTATGAGGT
>VZTY01004266.1:37384-63374 GCA_013400935.1 Turnix velox
TTCTTCTGTTGAGAGCTCCAGAACTGGACACAGTACTCCATGTGGGGCCTCACCAAAGCCAAGTAGAGGGGCAAAATCACCTCTCTTGACCTGCTGGTCACACTTTTATTGATACGACACCCCAAAATCTTTCTCTTCAGAGCTGCACTCAAGCAACTCTCTACCCAGCCTGTAACTGTGCTTGGGATTGCTCTGACCTAGGTGCAGGACCTTGCACTTGGCCTTGTTGAACTTCATGATGTTGGCATGGGCCCACTTCTCAAGCCTGTCAAGGTCTCTCTGGATAGCATCCCTTCCTTCTGGCATATCAACTACAGCACACAGCTTGGAGTGATCACAAATGGAAGTCATGAGGCTTATTAAAGGAAAGTGATGTTTAATTCAGGAGGAAAAGGCCAGCATCCTTTTACAAACCTAATCTTATACTACTTTTCCAGGGAAAATATCCACTACAGCTGGCACAGTCATCTTCAGTTTCCAAAACTAGAGCAGTATCATATAGGCTTGGTTGTTAGGAGGTCTCATTTTCTGCAGTGTATTTGTCAGACATGGGTAAACAATGCCAGCTTTGGTGTAAGTAATGCTTATGCAAACATATTCAAATCAGAATTAGACAAATTAATATATTTCTCCAAGGAAACACAGTGGGTTGTATGAGAACGTTGAGAAAGAGGCTTTATAATATTCAGGACAGATAAGAAAGCTGAAGAAAAAAGTACATAAAACAAGAAATACAAAACTCCAAACAGAAGCCTGTACTTCTATAATGTTCTCCAAAGATTAAACAGAAGGACAGTATCTGGTTGCCCTTTTAGCAGTGCATTAATTTTCACAGATGTCCTTCAGGACTGATCTATATCATAGTTTTACTCAAGATCCTGGATGGCCCCAAGCGTTCCTGCTAACAAACATATCTGTCCAGAAAAACTTTTAGACATACACACACACATATATATGCATGTATATATATATATATGTATGCAATATCTGTTGTTCTGTGTTTCTACTATGTATGTGGGTGAATGTATACTGTATATATACATACATACAATATCCACAAGACAGTTGTGGCTAAATTTCTAGAAGATTTTTCTTCTACTACATCTGTACTTCATCTTTCATACATGCCACTAAATCATCTTTTCAAAGAGCACATTAAATCAAAATAATTCTTGCAATACATAAAACAAAAGAAACACGGTCTATCTTATTGCAAGACTATTTGTGTTGCTTTGTTATCCCCACAGGACTAAAAACAATTCTGCAAACCAATTATGTTTAAAGCTGAAGTCTGAATGTGTCACATTGTTGAGGCTTAAATCTACAAGAATAAGGACAAGAGCCACTTCCTTGACTTCACCGCTCATCAACTCCCCCTCTTGCAACTGCCCAGTCTAATGTGATTAAATTCTTCATGGGTCTGGCAGAAACTGCAATAGAAGCGTGGTCATTTTTACTCCTAGTGTTTGAGAGCAGGAAGGCAAGAATGCCCTGTATCTTCCACAGTGCTATCTAACAAGCTCACAAATACTCTGTATAGCCCAGTGACTTCCAAATGTTGCACAGAACTCACACATTATGCAAAACACATCCCACAATGCCCACACCTGCACTCCATTTAATAGGAAAAGGGCTATGAAATTCCAAATACAAGTAACATGAGTAATAATAAAGGAGTGAAGAGTAGAAAAGAGGCAAGGCTCTTGCCTTGCTGCTGTAGTGACTAAAGATACAAGTCTGCTCAAGGCTTTTCAACATCATACTACCAGCCTCAAACAGCTCTTTTCCTAACATCAACCAGCATCACAAGAAACTCTTTAATCTTAAAGCAAATACTATTCAAGAAAGCTATCAGTTAGCAGGAGATGGTGAAAAGCCTCTTGCTACTTTATGATCTCCAGACCAAACCATGAGGAAGCAAGTAGCTCACTTCCATCCTTGTTGCCCTCAATGTCAAGAGCATTCCATAAAGCAACATAAAAAGACACATAGCTGCTCTAAGTGTACTGTCAGCAGCTGAGGAAGTTCCTGCTATGGAATAATCATTTAAAGATACCAGCTGATAAAGGGAATTCACGGCTGATATACAAAGTAGCAAAAGTTACAAGGAGGAAAAGATGAAATAGAGAAGATTTTAATTTATGTTCTGAAAGCAAAAGTTTAAAAATATGTAAAGTTTAAGTGAAGGTGTAGGAACATTTAAATCACACGCCACTTATCTGATATTGCTTCCTGTTCCTTTCTTGCTCTAATACCATGTGAACTGTATCAGTTAAAACTTAAATTCTCTTAAAAGCCTGTAACCCTGTAACATTCACAGTTTCACATATTGCTTTACAGTACCTGCATCAAATCATGGAAAAAAAACTTACTGCCAGTTTGTGTACTAAAGAACAAGAATTCGTCAGCCTCATCACATTGCATATATAATCACTTAACCAGCTGGCATATAGTGTCAGTTATTCTCATTAAATACACCACAAAAGACATCAGAAACACAGTATCTTCAAAATGTAACTCAAAATACACCTGCTAACAAGAAACATCATGGCCTAGCATGGAAGAAAGCTGTATGTTTTCACTCTTATTTGCCTATGTTTTAATAAATCTGAGCAATAGAATAGCAAAACATTTTCCATGACGCTCTCTAGAATTCCTACATAATCTCATTCTGGAAAATTATGAGTATGCTCTTAGAAAAATACAGTTGGCATCAAATCACTATAAAAGTACTGTCCAAATGTATTACAGGCTATACTGTACATGATTTTAACTGTTCAAAGATACAAATAGGATGCATGATCAATTAGCTTCTGCTAGAAACATAGCAGCAGCTTCACAGTGAGGTGAATAACAAAATCTCTGTTCAGTAAGACTTGCCACAACTAAGTATACGAAGTTACGCCACTAAGAGTCTATCAAAAACACAATAAAAGTAATAACTTAGCAATAAAAATTGGCATCTATTAACAACAGGGGGAGGGAAAGGGCTTTCAGGGAAATATTTCCTTCAGTTCAAAAATGACAGTAATCAGGACTTTCACATTAATTTACCTTAAATTTATTATATCTCAGTTCAATTTCAAAGTGCTTCTATTGCAAAAATCACCAGACTGGTCGCAGTAAAGAGAAGTAGTTCATTATGCTAAGCACATCTTTCTAAATGTCAAATGCTACATTTCAACAGGAAAATTTTTTTTATTCCTAACTGGCCCTTTCATCTTTGATTTGGAAACTATGTACTAAGTTTTAGTTTCATCAAAGCTAATATCAGTCTAGTAATGAAAGGATGTTCTAAACTATGTAGGCATTACTACAGTTGTTCCAGCTCATACCTGAAGATTTTGTTCAAGTATTTGTCTAATCCAAATCATAAAATACAACAGCTTCCCTTATAAATTGCAGTAAGTTGAATTCAGTATCAGCATTTCAAATGCTTCCAGTGTTTGACCAAGTAAAAAGTTTATTGTTGCTAAATTTTCTTTCAAACAGTTTTCTTTGGAGGCACTTGTTTCTACAACCAACTACAAAGCTCATCACTTCGGCTTCGATGTTCCAAACTAAAGCAAAACATGCAGCCACACTTCACTTCTTTCATATCAGGAATGTAGAAAAAAACTCTATGAAGTTGAGAATTTCTATTAATAAATCATGATCACACACACATTTTGAAGATGTGAGTCCAAATGGTGCAACTGGAAAAAGGAAGTTGTAAGAATTTTCCTGAAGATTAAGACAGGATTTATCATCTTTAAAATCCTCTTAGCATGCCATGTGGAAAACACAAAGGAGGTGATTAGATTTCACTCAACAATTTCATACAAGTTTAACTCCACTAATTTCAATGGCTTTACTAACAATACCTTTTCAATCTTGCTATGAATCAGACAAACACAGACCCTTAAGCTTTACACAGAACTAAAGGAAATTATTAAAATGTACTTTAATTCTACATCTATAAAAGTATAGAATATTTTGAGTTGGAAAGGTCTTTCAAGATCATCCAGTTCCAGTCTCCCTCATATGGGATCAGGCTGCTGAATGCCCCATCCAACCTGGCCTTGTACACTTACAGGGATGGGGCAATCAAGGTCTAATTTTATTTTGACCAAATTACCCCTCAGAAAGTCATATGAAGTTCTGCACCATGTTGTTATAATTCTATTGATAAAAATGTAATTAAGATGCATTCTAAATGCACAACGATACAGAGATAAAGGATTTTTTTTACTGCTGTAAAAACTAAGAGCTAAAGAGTTCAGCTTGAATTGGTTAATAGGGCACATAAGTTGGATTTCATTTTTATGCCTTAGACATAAAACGTTATGTGAATATTGAACTAAAAAAAATGAAAACATGCACCAACAGAATGAGGAAGCACTGCTGTAACTAATAATTTTGTCTCTTTGGGTGGCAAATGTAGAAGAAATTACTCAGATGCCCCAAGATATTCTCAGCCAAATTTATGTCTCAGACAAGATAGGACTGTGTTGATACTTCTGAAACAGAGCATGATTTTGAAGCTTAGCTAGTAGGAATACTTTTTCATTATATTTGCAGGTTTTTTCCAAGTCATCTGGTGGATTTACAGACTTGATCCAAAAACAAGTAAACAGAAAAAAAAGAGTGACGAGGTATACTACTGAGAACTACATTTTACTCTGACAGCTTAAAAAAAGGGAAAAGCAATACATATCTTAGTCATAGAAAATATTTTCTCCCTTGCAAATGGCACTTAAATGAAACTAATATGATTGACAAGTACTTCACAAACAAGCCGTAATGTCAGTCAATTTCTTCGGTGTTTTAAGCAAAATTCCTTCACAACTGTTTGTCTTTGCAGTAACTCCTACAAAGCTCATTAGTGGAAGCCTTGGTTTATCCCCCATGTTGTGCATTTATTCCTGGGATGCATTATCAACATGTGGCACATGTCCTTGACGCGCACAGAAGAGCTGCACCCCAGGACAGCAGCATGCATGACAATAGTGTTGACTCTTACTCCTTTATGGTTGCTGGGATGTAACCGAGAAATCTAATAACTGTGACAGTAGGCCTTTGGTGTTTTTTGCCTTTCCAGACAGTGAAGCTGCACAGACACTAATGAAAGGTTAAATGAATAGGAATAGCTGACAAGAGGTACAATAAAGAAGGGACTTGGTAATCCACAGACACTGAGCAGAGTTCCTTGGCTCAAGCAGAGAAAGGACAGCACATTGTCGAGTCACAATATTTAAAACAGCTTGCTATACACAGAGGCTTTTGTGTCTGAGTACATGTCTGGCTTTGCAAGAAAAAAAGATACTGAAAAGAATCTTCAGCATGGGGCATTTTGGCAATGTCAGGTCACAAAAAGACAAAAATGTTTTTTTGTGTGCTGTTACATCTTTGTATTCAACATTAAAAAGCATTGATTATAAGCACAAATCACAAGTTTCAAAATAATACATATTTAACAAATATGATAAAATTACAACACTAATTGTCAATCCAGCTGACAACATGATGGGTGCTGTACATACACTCAGCTTCCTTTACAGCTGATAACAGTTCACAATATGCTTTGCACACCATCTAAGACTTTCCCATAGCTAAAGAATTCCAACAAGCCTAGAAGCTTCTTCAGTTTTATATGCAGCAGAACAGTAGACATAATATGCTGCAAAAAAAATAGCTAAACTTCCAGACAGTGCACTACACTATGGTCACTTAAACAATTTTCTGTGCTTAGCTTATGACATTTCAATTATTCTTTTTGCTTCTGACTTAAGAATCAGCACTATGGACATCATGTTTTTAATAAGAGAAACATAATTACATTGCCCAGAGTGTTTTAAAACTCATCTAACTTTTTGTAGCTTTATAAAAAATCTAAGTACTGATTGAGAGATTTTAACACCATGGAAAAAAAAAAGGCAACAAATAGACAGAACTCTCTAAATTAACAAGACAGAAAAAAAATCTTATGATGTTACCTGAGTTTGTGTTTTTTACATAAAATATTTCAAGACAAAAGTACTGAAATAGATGCTGCAGATCAAAAGAATTATCTCTCAAAAACCTTGAATCACCTGCAATAAGAAAAAAAAAATATCTGCATATGTATCTGGAGTATAGAACATGCATAGTTTTAACAGGCAATAAGAGATTCTAAAAATAAGATTCTAAAGAAAGAGTCTAAAATAAGAGAATCTCTTCAACCAACCACATTAAATTACAGTAGAACTCCTGTGTGTACTAAGATTTTAATAATCAGCAAATAAAGGCTTTTACTAGCACAGTGCATAATTAGAGCTACTGTGCAAGAGATAAAGGAGACAAATTTGGTAGTATATCTCACTGGATTATATAATTTGCTTAAATGGTAAATAAGTTTGTCCAAAGCAATGCTTGTAAAAGCTGCCGTATAACTATTACAATGCACTTATGATCAATGCATTTCAGAACAAATATGTCAGAGTTTAGATGGGATGAAACTGACATAGAATACAAAGTTCAAAGAGATGCTTTTTTTAAGTTAAATACTTACTCTAAATTAAGCAGAAGTTCTTGGCTAGATTAGAAAGTGACACACATTTCCAAAATTATATATGTGTTCTATTTGTTTTGCATCTTATGGGAATCTTTTTTTATTTTCAGGCATGTACATTTTTTTCCTACTACCTATTAATAACGGACATTAGCTCAAATTAAAAGAGTTCCATGCAAATCTGTGGATTTTAAGTCAGCATTCTGTCACTAAACACACAGCAAAGAAAAGGCTTTAAATTCTGGTGAGACTGTCCAATGTGCAGATGCAAAGAGAATATTGACAGAAGCTCACATCTTTGAGGGGAAAAATTATAACTTTAATTTTTGTATAAAATCCAATGTTTCACTTGGACTCACTTTACTGTAATTACTTTACTGTTGGTAATTTCTCTTTTGCTTGAAATTGACGAGATCTGTAGTTGGCTGCAAATCCCACACGTGTACAATATCTATGTACCATAAAATAAAAGTCTAAGTTCTAAATCTCTGGCTCTGAAAAAAAGTTGGCAATCACTTACCCTTCAACCACATTTCCCCTTCGTTTTCTTACCTATGGCATATCTGTTAAAATCATGAAGCTCTCTCTAGCTCTGCAAAGGAGCTTAATTGACCATTGATCCTTTATAGTCTCTCCCCATTTTCAAAAGCAATATTGAGAGAGCAAGAGCAGTATTTCCCTTCTTTCAGCATTCTTTCAGCAATGCTCTCAATTCCACAGACTTGAAAGGACATGGTTAATATGTGAGACCATCTATGAAATACTTCAAGTTAAACACTACATATTATCAAGTAGTATACTAAGGACCTTGCTAAGTATTATCAAGTTATACTTTATTTACCAGATTGTTGTTTGAAATCTTATACTGACATACTAGCCATGTACTGAAACACTCACATGCACAAACACACCTCCATTCCACTTTTCCAACAACTAACATAAAAAATAATAGATAGTATCACAGCCCTATCTTAGAATAAAGATTTTAAGTAGAGTGTCTTTTTTCAAAACCAGTTTGCTTGAATTCACAGGTTTTCCAGAAAACCAGCAATGCCAGTGGTAATTTGCAGACTGCATTTTCACCTAACATAATATTTACACATACCATTTGTAATGGCTTGTATTGTTAATCTTCACTCCATTTCTGTATTGGATACTACAGAATTAGTTATTTAGCAGGCTATAAATAATGTAGTTGGCATGTGCCATTGACATTTAAAACGTCTTATGACAACTATGAAAGTCTCATTACTGACTAGCAAATAATTTCTAACAAGCAAGTTCAACTGACAAATACCAAAGTAAACCTGCAGTTTATGCTGCAAGCATGTTTGTTTTATTTAGATGATACACATTTAATGCAGCGTGCAAAGGACCATCCACATAGATTACAAATAGGAAAGGAAGAGAACTTACAAAATAATACAGCTATTGTGAAGTTTTCTAAAATAAAACTGGGACGGTGGGGAAAAAGGAATTCAGAGTAATACCAGAAAGAATAGCTTAGTTTCCCCTCCGCCCCCCCTTCTGAGCTAGTGTCCAATTTCTTCTTCTCTGAACAGCTGTATTATCCAACTTAAGTTGATCTGCTAATTTCAGTCCCACAAGGACTAACTTGTAAGGCAAAAAAGTACTAGAAAAGATCAATTTGCTGGGAAAGATCAAATGAGAAAACTGTGGGGACAGCAGCAGGTCAGAATGTGAAAAACTAAGCAGACCTATTCTTCATTAACTTAAGCTCTCTTGGGACGTCACACACTACCTGTCCATGGGCTTATTGAACCGCCTAACCGTCACTGTACCATTCTTCTGTGCCCAAGTGAATCATATCCTGCTGCTGACAAGTTAGCAGGGGACTGCGGCTGCAACATGAAAGTACTTTTCTTTCTTGTCTAAATCAAGCAGATTTTTGAAAAGACGACACAGCACTGACTTGTGACATGGCAAGATAAAATGAGAGGTCTGGGCTGGTCTTCGAGCTGTGCAGATAAAAGTAATCAAATGACACTGCTGGAATGCAAATTGGCATTCTTGACTGCAGCAATTGCACAACCATGAAACATCACCGACAGCAAGCAAGATTAGGACAAAATGTTATGTAAAGCACTGAACTCAAAAACTCACTAGAAAATTCAAACTGTAACAGTTACATTTTAATACAGCAATAGTCATTCCGCTTTTGTCTGCTCCCCACTTCATATAATGTGATCACAAACCCATCTTTCACAAATAGCTCAGTAATGAAAATGCAATGTGATTAAAGACACAGAGCTGCTCAGTTTTTTCCCCCTGAAATGCCCATGTTGTATTTCTGCACAAAATGTATCAAGGCACAGGTTTTCTGTAATGTGTGTAAGATCACTGCTCATGAAAATGCTTCTATAACCCTATGGCTTAAAAGGAGTTTCAGAATTTCACACAATAAATTAATTTATAGCTTTATTTTAGATTTTCCTGCCTCTCAATCAGGTAAAAATGGGTAATTTGAAATATCTAGTGAGTAAATTTTAAAATTCACATGCTTTAGGAACCTAAGGCAGAGCACACATAAAAATATATGGCTCATTAATACTGGACAGCTTAAAATGAAACTACAGTGTATGAGACGGTACATATGCCCCATTAAATTTGAGATTAAAAATTCCTTAAGTTTTTAAGGGCAAGGAAAGTTTCACATACTTTTACTGGAACCTGGTATTCTGCAAATCTGCTGATCAGGCTTATTAAATATTACTGTCTGAAATGAACTTAGCAATCTAACTGTGCACATTTATACTCTGAAATTATAACAAAAACACTATCCCATTTTAAAAATCACCTATGGAGATGGGCTGTAATGCAGAGAGGAAATGGAAGACAACAAGAAATAAAAACAGAATTCTGTAAAAAAAAATTCAATTACATTAATGCAGGGCTAACACAGAAGTTAAGAAATATGCAATATCCTGCTTTGATTTCTTACATAAAAACAGCTTCAAACCATTTTAACAGTCAGTGACACACACACACAAAAACACACTGATTTCCACTTTAATCCTTGGTTCAGCAGATCATTACATGATGTCTTTTGTTTATCAATTTTACAACAGCTTGACTCTAGGGTAAATGGGCACCATCATAAATCGCATGCTGCTTTCAAAACCACTTTAATTTCTGTCAGCATTACTGTAACCACCGTCCTAGACACATTCTGCTTCCCTCCCCCCCACACTTTTTTTATTTTTATAGTTTTTTATTTCTGCCCACATTTGACAGCTGCATCTTCTATACTCCAGTTGTGGCTTTGATCACCAAAACAAGGTATGTCAGAGAGAACGGAAAAAATACAAACCCTCCATCTCAAGCCTTCCCTTCATTCACACAGACAAGTACTCTATAGCTTGACTGATACATATGTGTATGTACATACACACATATATACACGTATACACATACATGTGTGTGCAGACATGCTCATATGTATATTCAAAGCACACAAATCGTTGATAGAGTGAGGTGGCAAAAGCAACTGAAAACCAGGCAGCAGTCAAATAGTGATTAAAAAGATAATAATTCATTGAGTATAGGCTGACTGAGTAGACTATTCATCGTTAAGTGAGGTTAGTCCACATGTCAAGACAAAGTTACCATGATGCATGCTAAATTTAGTCATGTGCTAAACATGCTTGTTCTTCAAAAGCTGTTCAACTTATTGTCACATCACAAGCAAGACAAATGGACTTCAGGCAAATAAGGTCCTTGGTAATTCCCATTTTTAATTTTAAAATTATGATCTCGTTAAATCCCTAATGTAAAGGAGAACGTGCATTTATCTAGCACATGAAATAAGGAACAAAAACTTTCTCAAAGTTGTTTTTTTGGAGGCTGCCCTCTTCCCTTTTACGTTTAGGGCATCAGCGTTGCTCCGCAGGTTCTGCTAACAATCGCTGATTGGAGAGGTGCAAACTGCAAGCACATGCACAACAAAAAGAGTTAGGGAGGGAAGGTCTGTCTCTCTGCCTGAGGCGTCGCTTCACACACAAAACACGCAGCTCCTTCCCCGCTCTCAAAAGCGGGTTACCTTTACCCAGTGTGCGAACTATACTCGTTTCCGAGCAGACAGTGGTGCCCAAAAGAGACAGACTACCACTCTATCTCAGATTCGACCCTACTCGACCTTCACTCACCCTCCCTCCAGACACACGCGCTTCTTACACTGAGCCCTTCATCTTCAGTGGAGGGAAGGAGAAGGTAAAAAAACTGCGGCCATCCCATTTCAACCCCCCAAACTCACCTAAAGTTTAGCACAGCCACTAAGTCATTCACACACACACGCCACCCCCACCCCCAATCCATGCAACACGGTACTGATTGATTTATTTATTTGTTTATTACCCTCCTCCTTCGCCTCGCCCGGCTGCTTGTTTATTTGAAGCCTGAAACACGCCGGACAGCGACAGCAAGGGCTGCTTGTGTTGCTGCACGCTTTATTTAATAAAGCCAAAACAGAAGTAAAGGCTAGAAGGAAAACGAGAAAGGCTGCTGGAAACTTCTTACCATCTCTGCATGCTGGGTTGTCAAGTGCACCCCCTATCTCTCGATCTCCTCTCAGCGGCAGTGCCTGCACCCTTCCTTCTGCCTCTGGGCTCTCACTGCCCCTCTCTCTCTCTTCCCCCCTTTCTGTTTCTGTTCTCCCCCCCCATCTCCTTACTCTCTCTCACCCCCACACCTTCAGCTGATTTGAGCTAAAAATTTGAGATTAAAAAAAAAAAAACCAAAACACACCAAAAAAACACAGAACACAAATCACCCAAAGAGACCCGACCGTCCCGTCCGTCTGCCCCCACCTCCCCTCCCACCAGCAGTACCGAGACTTTGTGTTCCCTCCCCCGCCCTCTCCCTTTCCGACGCCTCCAAAACTTTAGCCCCAAAAGTTCAGCCCGAGCAGCGACAGAGAAAGAAAACAGAAAAGCGCTTTCAGCGGAGAGCTGAAGTGATGGGAGGAGGGACCCGGGTTCGGGTCAGAGCCTCCACAAGTTGGTTTGTTGTCTGGGCAAGAGGGGGCAGCGGAGAAATCGGAGGAAAGGCTGCCAGCGGCTCCCAGAGGGCAGCGTCGCCTCTTCCAAACCCCCCGCTCTACGCGGGCACGGAAGGTTGACGGGCTGGCAAAAGGAAGGGGAAATCTTAGCGAAGGAGGTTGGAAAAGTCACCCACCCCCTCCGCTTCGTCCCTCCACCCCCAAAACTTTCCGTGCCAGGCGGAGGCTGCGGTAGAGGCCGCCAGCGCCCATCTGTCAAAAACGTCCAGCGGCCGCCACCAGCTTCGGCGGCGTACGGCCGGCCGCCCCCTTCTGTCCCTTTCTCTGCCCCGTTCCTCCTCGCAGTTGCTGGCAGCCTCTTCTCCGGCGGCTTCTCCTCCTTATCACCTCCGGGTGCCGCCGGACCGAGTGAGCCAGAAGAGACAAGGTGGTGGTGGCGGGAGTGTGGGGGGGGAAATAAAGAGAGACGGCGGAAAAATTAGGAGCAGCCCAGAGAACCGGAGGGTCGGCAGCCGGTGTAAGAGGAAGAAAGGAAAGCGTTGGAAGAGAAGCGGAAAGTTAGACGGAAAGTTTTTGCTTGTGGTGCCGATTTCCCGCTTCCCACCCATTGCTCCATCAGCTCCCGGGGCTCGGCGTCGGCAGCTGCTGCTCGATGTGGGATCTGAAGAAATTTTTGTAAAAGGGTGGGTTTTGGTGGTTTTTTTGGTTGTGTTCCTTTCTTTTTTTTTTTTTTCTCCTTCTGTTGGGGGGGGCACTAGGGGGAGGTGAAAGAAGGGAGGCGGGAAGAGGTGAGCCGTCACGGTTGTACGTTCTCAGGGAACAGACACGAGCCACATCTGTGCGCGACACCCAGCCAAAAAAACCCCGGCCGAAACCCGGCCCCGCCGGCGCCGGGGGAAGCGCGGGCGGCCGCGGCCCTCAGCGCGCAAGCACACAACGGTCACCGCGCGCGCCTTTCCGTAGAGAGCGCGCACAGGGGCGGGGGAGTGGTGGGGGGAGGTTATGAGGCAGAGCCATTCGGCGCGCTCCCGCCTGCCTCAGGGCTGGAATCACCGGCGGCGGGCGCTCCAGCTGCGGATTCGGCCCGGTCACCTTTTCGGCCGGTTCGGCCCTTAGGCGGGAGGTGAGGGCTGCCCCGGACCGTCAGTTCCCCCTCTTTCTGGGTGTCTTTTTTCCAGCGAAATCTCGGCCCGCCGCCCGTTTTGTGGCTCGGTTGCGAAGCACTGAGCCGCTTCTCCTGCGCTGGGCGCTGAGGGATGACGGGTACCTTCATGCTCGACAGAAGTGAAGTTGAAAGAAGGCTCTCATTCTCTGTCTGCAGGTACTAATGACACGCGGCCATCCCTCGTGTGAAGGGACCGAGGGTCACTTGAGCTGCCAAGACTGCTTCCCTTCCTCGGGCCCTGTGCAAAATCTGAGGCTAGTATTGGTTATTAGGAAACAATGTGAGAGATTTTCAGGTGTCGAGAAATACAAAGTCTTGCCTCTTGGTGTGACTGGGCGGTGCGATGTCCCAGCAGCTACTGAGATGAATGGAGAGGAGATGGGTCAAGTATAAGAAACAGGTAGCTGCTTGGCACTTGCTGTTTTCCCTGCATCCGCTATGGACTAAACAGCTGCTGCAGGCTCTAAATGTAATGAACAGAGTGCCCCTATAAATTACCAAGTTTCCAAGTTTTTTACTAGATTTTGCTGTCTTTCTTATTTGTGCATTTTGTGCGCCTGTCAATAGAAGGAAGAATTAATGATCTCTATTACTTTCAAAAAGTTTATCTCCAAAAAAATCACTTGGAAATACCTGAGCTCGATCTGTGTTTCTCTGGAAATTTCATGTGATTTCTGCTTGTTTAACAGACCTTCATTAGGCATAGTATGTATGAGCTTGTGGGCAGGATTTGCAGTGTCCACACTTCATCAGGATTAGTTTCAGTCTTTGAGCTGTGGAGAATGTGTTTCAGGCACATACAAAGATGCATTTTTTAGGATTTTGCTTTTTGTTGTAGTGCTAATACATTGACCAGCAGAGACTTTGAGTAGTTTATAGTCATTCTAAGGAATCCATAGGACTAATTAAGCCATGATTTCTTGAGCTTTCTGTCGAAGTGGATAGATAAGAGAAAATTAGCTAATTATTTCAGAGTTACATTTTATTGTGCATAAAGCTCCATTTAACCTTTTGAACCAGTGAAGGGCCAAGAAGTTGCCAAAAAATTGTGTTCACACAGCCCCCTAGTGGTTAAAGTCTTGGCAGGTTCACATCCGTGTCTCTTCACAAGAAGGAATACAAACTAGGATGATGCAGATTAACGGTTAACCACTGTAACCTTAGTTTGCAAAAGGCAGAATAAAGATACTCCATGCCAATTTCAAGGCTTATCTTTTCTATGTGGTTTCACAAAAGTGAGTCAAAGGCCATATTTGTGCAAAGCTTATAGTAGGTAGACAGACATGGAAGTAAATTTAAAACTTTCCATACTACTTTGGAAAAGTGAGATTTTTTTAAAAACTGTGGCTAGGCATTAGAAGGAGATATTCCTATACACACTAAACCAGTGGATTAGTGATAATAACCAGTATCACAAACTAAAAACTTTTTCTTAAGACTTAATCTATCATTTCAAATAAAGAACCTGTTAAGTGCAGCAGAATCATTAATAGCTCCCAGTTACTTCATTAAAGACTTTAAATAGTTTTATATGAAAGCTAGTAATGCCTTATGGTATCATAGAATAGTTTGGGTTGGAAGGGACCTTAAAGATCATCGAGTTCCAACCCCCCTGCCATAGGCAGGGACACCTCCCACTAGATCAGGCTGCTCAGTGCCATGTCCAGCCTGGTCTTGAACACCTCCAGAGAGGGGGCGTCCACAACCTCTCTGGGCAACTTGTTCCAGCGTTTCAGTACCATCACTGTAAAGAATTTCTTTCTTATGTCAAGTCTAAATCTACCCCCTTCCAATTTACATCCATTGTTTCTGGTCCTCCCATCCGATACAATATTAAGAAGTCCTTCCCCTGCTTTTCTGTAGGATCCCCTCAGGTACTGATAAGTTACTATGAGGTCCCCCCTAAGCTTTCTCCAAACTGAACAACCCCAAATCCTTTAGCCTGTCTTCATAGGGCAGTTGCTCCAGCCCTTTGACCATCTTTGTGGCCTTCCTCTGGACCCACTCCAATAGCTCAATGTCTTTCTTGTGTTGAGGGCTCCAGAACTGGACACAGTAACTCCAGGTGGGGTCTCACCAGTGCCTAGTAGAGGGGCAAAAACACCTCTCTTGATCTGCTGGTCACACTCCTCTTGATGCAACCCAGGATTTGGTTGGCCTTCTTGGCTGCGAGTGCACACTCATGTTGAGTTTGTCATCAACTGACACTCCCAAGTCTTTCTCTTCAGAGCTTCACTCAAGCCACTCTCCACCCAGCCTGTATCTGTGCTTGGGATTGCTTCGACCCAGGTGCAGGACCTTGCACTTGGCCTTGTTGAACTTCATGAGGCTGGCATGGGCCCACCTTTCAAGCCTGTCAAGGTTCCTCTGGACGGCATTCCCTTCCTTCAGGTGGATCAACTGCACCACACAGCTTGGTGTCATCTGCAAACTTGCTGAGGGTGCACTCAATCCCACTGTCTCCTACAGAGATGTTAAATAGCAGTCCCAGTACTGATCCTTGAGGAACACCACTCGTCACTCGTTTCCACTTGGACAATGAGCCATTGACTGCAACTCTGAGTGAAACCATTCAGCCAGCTCTTTATCCAGCGAGTGGTCCATCCGTCAAACCCATTCTTTTCCAGTTTGGTGACCAGGATGTCATGCAGGAGGGACAATGTCAAATTCCTTTCACAAGACCAGGTAGATGATGTAAGTTGCCCTTTCTTTGTCCACTGATGATGTGACTCATTCCTTTGGGTATCATTCCTTTGATATTTTGCTTGATATTTAGTTCAGCTTTTTTAAAATCTTTTTCCCCACCTGTGAGTAAGCTAGTGGTTTTTGTATTGATGGTATATTACAGCCTTTCGAAAGCTGACAAGGAAGTAAAATAGCTGGAGGGAAATTGGCTGTTAGGAGTCCTAATTCTTGGTCGACAGTATGGGATTACAGAATAAACACTGTGGAATAAGACGTTTCTGCACAAAGAATCATCAGCAAAATAGCTAATTGAACATCTGAATATACATATTTATTAGATGTTGGACAAAGAAAGGTCCAACCTCTTCTGAAATTCTGCATCTTTTGGAGTCATACTTTAAGGCACATGCACAACGTTTTAAATTTGTGTTGAGTTCTTTCTTTAAAGTTTGTCTACTATGCAGTATATCCTGAGACAATCCTAAGAAGCTAGAATCCTTTTAAAGACAATATATCATCCACCTGCATAGTGACTTCTGTTTTTTTATAGCTTTGTGGTGACTGTAACATCAGTACATATCACAGATAATATAGGAAATGGCAGTGTGTATACTTGTTTACTTCAATCATCAACAGAAATATCTATCCTATACAGCAAATGCTTTCTTGCTGTAGTTTTCCTTCAAAATCACTCATAACCACCATTAAGACTTTATAGTACTTGCTGATTTGAGGTTGATTAATGTGATCAAAGTTAGTTAGAAATGTATTTTTCTTCATTTCTATTTTGATTTTGCAGATTGGAGTACTGAGATACTGCAAATTGGAGATACAGTCTGAGTAAGAACTGCAGCTTGAGAGGAATGCAGGTATAATCCATTGAAACTGTGATGTCTCCAGAGCATGGTATTTCTCTGCTGCCTTGATCTTACTTCTCTCAGAAGCAATTTATAGTTCACTTGAATCTTCTACTCATTTTGCAAATTTGGAGATGCAGACTTGGAGGATGTGCCCAAACAACAGAGGAGAGGAGGGACATAAGGCATCAATACCCTGCAGGGGGCTATTTTGATGGGCGACGAGATGAGAAAGAACACTTCTAGAGGGCAGTAGAATTGAGGTGTAAATGGAAAAAGAGTTTACCAGTAGGAAGAATCTCTGACCGAGAAATTATGTCCAGTCCTGAATACAAAACCTATTTTCTATAATCCACAAGGAGTAAAGAGGAAAAGAATCTAGTACAGCTTAAAGATAAACACCAAAATTTTAGACCAATACTATTGTGAAGTCCTAATCTGATTATATGTTTTATTCAGAAACATGAGTAGCATCCATATGCATACTGATAATATGTTACATTCATACACTGACTATTACTCTGGAATAGTCAGCATACCTTATAACATGACTTATACATGACTTACTTTCTGTTAGAGATTTCTCTTTTCTCTATTTTTTTTCCTTCTTTGTAAGCATTTTAATTTGAATTTTATGTTAGATTCTGTCATTTTGTGAGAAGTTAAACTGTTTTCAAGCCTTAGGAAGTAATATCTGAGTGTTTATTATAAAAGAGGATCTAATGCTTTTCCATCCAAACTAAAATTTCTTGCTGTATTAGAGGAAGAGTTTGAATTTGGCTACGGTGTAGGCTGGGCATCAAGGATAGTCATGAAGGATTTCATGTAAACTGAGGTAGGGGCCACAAGGATCTGAGCTAATACGTGAAAAACTAATGACCAACTGTAAACATTTTGTTTAAAGGGAGTTGCCAGGGATTACACACAAGCTAAGAGACAAGCCTAGAATCTAATGCTCCAGGACAGGATGTAACTGCTTCATTTGCTTTAACCATTGTTCTGTCTTACAGCTGCATTCACAACACCTTAAAATTTCAGCAGTGGATTAAGCAGCAGTTTCAACAAAGAACCTTCATTCATTACACAGGCACTTACTTTCCTTTCCAGAACATAGAATCATAAAGATGGAAGGGACCTTCAAAGGTCATCTAGTCCAGCCTCCCTAGAATAAGCAAGGACTTTTTAAACTAGATCATGTTGCTCAGAGCCTCATCAATCCTGGTCTTAAATATCTCCGATCTGTATGCATCACCCATTTTGTGTACTCAATGCGGACAGATTTCACAAGGAAAAACTGATACACAATCATGTAATTTCAGACACACAAAAGGGTTGAATAAAAGGTTTACAGACACTCATGATGAGTTCTTAACTTTGAACATAGAACTTTCAAACACTTGTAAGTGTAAGATATGTGATCTTCATGTGAAGAGAAATGAAAAATTGCACAAGAGCTGACAACTTGATCCTTGCCTTTTTCCCAATGACCAAATTTTAGGTTTTGACCTCTCCTAGTACAGAATTACACTGTTCCTACAGTAGATACTTAATAGGGCCTGTTTGAACCTGAGCTTGTTTCTAAGCATCAATTCCAAAATTCTAGTTGAGAGTGTTTGGTACACTCACTGCTCTTGAATACAAGTACTTTTTTGAGGACATCTGCTTTTCTTTTCTGTCACGCCTTGAGACCAGTTGCAATTGCAGAAAGAAAGCAGACTTTGCTATAGGTGTTGCTTAAAATACAAATAACCTGGAGAAATGAGTAAATTGAAATATTCTGTCCAAAAACTACTTAGCTTTTTAAAGTACTTTTTCATCCATGCACTTGTACTGCTAGATCATAAGCCACATGCTCTTTGGAATTGACAGTGCTGCCCAGATAGAACTCTTAATTTAATTTCTCTCCTTTGGCTGCCCCACTTTCAGTAGTTTGATTTTACACTGAAAGGATTGGTTTTGGACCTTGGATGAATTTCTCCAGGTTTTTGGATGACATAGTTGTATTTTCTGAATTAAAAATAATCAGTTGACCCCACCTGTGTACATGCAGAGATACATTAAATGAATAAAAGGAATTTATTCTATGTGTGTATAGATGAACAAAGGGAATAAGGAAAATAGTAAACTGTTGGCTAAGTGGTTCTTTTCAAAGACTCAAAAATGTTTTGAGAATCAATTGAAAATACAAATGTGAATATTCCAGTATTCATAACTCTTCTAGTTCATGAGTTTCTGTTATGGGGGGCAGGAGAGTCTTTCATTGTATTTTATTTCAATTATAGAAAAAAAATACTTTCCACTATGAAAGCTAATATACAAATATTCTTAGAGAAGCTGTGTAATCTACCCTACCCACTACTGTGACTGAATGCCTTTCTGGAGAAAGAACAGATGTTAGGAGGACAAGGCAATTGGTCTAAGGTAATTACCATTTGAAAGAGTGCAAGAAACTTTTTTTTCTGATACAGTGTCCCGGAATGACTGGCTATTACAATAAGGCGTTGAGTCAGTAACAGCTCAGGTTCTTTGTGTAATATTATGCCATTTTTTGGTGAGCATTGTAATGTTCCCAACTATTTCTGATTTCTTGGGTGCATCTGAACAGCTTCCACATGCACATATTCTCTGCACTATGGTTTCAGAAAAAGTACAAGCAAGATACTTTTTTTAATTTTAAAAGTAAAAAAAAAGTAGCACCGATTGTTTTGTGATCCAAGGTCTGTGATTTGAAATGTCCTAGTACTCAGAAGCATCAAAATGTTTATAATAGTTGCTGCAAAACCAAAATGGAATCTCTATAATAATATCACATGCAGATGCGCCACTGCCCCCTCACCCTCCTTAGGTCTCCACCACATCCCTGCTCTTGGTCTAAAAATCTGTTCCAGTCCAAGAAACAACATTGTTCCACATATCACTGTGATGAGGTCAGGTTTTTTCTGCCTGACTTGTTAATGCCAATTAGTGGGCACTGTGCTGGTCACAAACTAAATATATTTCTACTAAAGAAAAAATGTCATAAGCGAGATAAGATGTCATAAGTGAGATAAGAACTTTGACAACTCTTACACAATCAGGATCTTAGTAGCAGTTATTTGGCATCTTCAGTTTGGTGACAAGGCTAGCAGTTGAGATACTTGAACTTAATATGTCACCTTTATTACTCTGTAGACTGTAACTTGATAATCAGAGAATTAGCTGAGTCTTCAGATGCATATGTCTAGCAGCTGCAGTCTTGTGGGTTTCTGTGGGGTGGAAAATACATGAATCCAAGCTTTATTGTCAGTGCCTTCCATAACATTATTGCTATTTCCTGTTTCAGTCTTTGATAATACAGGACAGATTAGGGTTTCAATATGTTTTCTTTTCTTTTCTTCTTATCACCCTGAGAGTTTAAAGAATGGTTGTAATACAGTGCAAGTCATATTTTTTAGAGGAAGTTGGGTAGTTACTCTCTGCATTCTTCTAAGTCATTTCACATATTTCTCTTAAAACACAGAAAGTACTTGTAATTTCTTCCACTTCTTTGTGTACTTACTCCTTTACACATCAAATATACACACAGAAAAAAGCATTTCTTAGTTCTGTGTAAGAGATGTTGATAGAGTAAAAATAATTATTTTAAAAGGGGGGTAAAATTAATTCTGCAAATGACACGAAGTATGATTTTTAATTAGAGTGATACATTTATGCAGAGGAAAGACACAGACATTTGGTCCTCTGTGTATCATTTTAGGAGGCATTTATTCAGGAAATCCGTAGAAGCTTACCAACGGATATATTTTCCAGCACTCCAGAGTAATATGCTGTTCATTTTCAGGAGTGCAACTTGCTAAGAATACCTCATTTTGTAACAGGCATCAAAACAAATACATGGGAAGCTACTTCTAGCTTTCATAATACTTCACACCTTATTTGCCTTCTTGAAAGGAGTTTTACTCACCTGCAGCCTTTAGCACTTTATATGATATTATTGTAAATGCTAGACAAATAGCTTGTTTCTAAATTTAGTCATTGATACCAGGAAAAATAACTATGGCAATACAAAGTAGCAACAGGTTATTGGTGATGAGCAGGAGACACAAACCATTTAGCATCAGCACTGTATATAAAGAACAAAGGTAGGGTATTTTAAACTATCCATGAGTTCCCTGTGTCACCTTGAATTTACAAAGCTGGAGGGTTATGGATCTGGATTAAATCTTAGCGCTTCTATTTGTTTTGAGATAGGACTAGTATGTGTAGAAGATCACTTAAGAGGTGATGGTCTAGAATTTTCTAAAAAAATCCCACAGTACCCCCTGTAAGTGGCCTACTCTAGTACTTCACCACCTTTAATGCTAGATTTTCTTAATTGCTAAAGAAAATACTTTTTACCTATAAATGAACTGATTCTTACTTTTCCTGTCCTAGACAGACCTCACATCAAACTTTTGGACTCTGGGTAACATTTATCATGTTCTTTTCAGACCTCCACCTCACCTATTGACCAAGAATGCCTTTTCTTTCAGTCATTCCCCACAGGTTGTATTTCTAAAATTGTTTGCACTCTTATTGCTTTTTCTTGGGTACTATTCAACTTGCTATGAATATCGACAAATTCGCTGGACTCATTCATAGAGAGTTCTCTGACTGAATCTTAACATAATCCTTGGACAATAGAGTAATTATCTCGTGTTTTTTTATATACAACAATTTTGGTAAAATAACTCAAAATAGTACTTGCCTTTACATGTCATAATGATCTAGTTAGTTTTTGTTCCCCTGTAACTTGATCTCCTCCATATGTATTACTGTGATCCACAGTATCCCTTGCTGTGTGTTTTCTTTAAAACAATCCTTTCTTACTTGCTTTCAGTTCATATTGACCATATAAAATATACTTTACCCTGTCAACAAAATGGTTACTAAAATTATGATCTACCTTGTAATTGTCAAAATTTCTCTGTTCCAATAAGCCATCCATTCCAAGGCACAGCTGAGGCAAGTAGTTGCAACTTAGCTGATGAAAGGATTGCCTGTCAGTTACAA
The DNA here is from genome assembly GCA_013400935.1 of Turnix velox. Classification (NCBI taxonomy): domain Eukaryota; kingdom Metazoa; phylum Chordata; class Aves; order Charadriiformes; family Turnicidae; genus Turnix; species Turnix velox. The sequence continues at coordinate 58,669 of VZTY01004266.1, forward strand.
AAAAAGTACAAATGTTATCATGTGAGACAAAAATCAAGCTAATGAATGTTTTTACATGACTTAAAACCCCATTGTAGAGAGCCTGGTAGCTCTTTGTGGAATTAGCTTTTGTCTTGAAAAGCTTATCTGTTCATATTTAACTACAGCTTTGCCATCAGAGCACAGTGGAGTTACACTGACAAACCAGTGAAGACCTGTACATTCTTCTCTGAAAACTACATTCGAATACCTGCCTGGGATAACAGTTTTCAATAGTGCTAAGCTCTAGTTGTCTTGGCATTGAGCTATATATTCACTTAGTGCTGGAAGAAGCACTTCATGTATAGTAGAAACTGAATCAACTGTAATGAGTCAAGCTTGTATACTTTATTTCAAATTTCTTGGTATTTCATGCATGGCCCCCTTCTTTCTAGAATCATCCTGCAAACAGCAACAGTTCTGCACTTATCTGCTGTGCATCTTCAAAGATTCTTGGAGGGAAAATGTAATATAGACACAGACACAGCTGTGTGGTCAAGTATGGAAAAGCGTGGAATCAAATTTTAGTCTTTTGAACCACTACCCACAGTAAAGGTATTTGGCTGGCCCAGAACTAACATGTGATACTTAAGTCATGTCCAGACTGGGAATGTCTTAAAACATTCTTTTCTCAGGAGTAAGTGATTTTTAGATGGAGAGCAGGATGATTGTTGTCTTGTAAATCTTTTTGGATGCTAATTGTGATTACACTATGATATAAGGTATCTCTCTCGTTTGTTATTCACTAAACGCATCTCAGATTACAGCCAAAATAAAAAAATTGTGAAACTTACAGGACTGCCTGTTCAGGGTAGAAAATAATTTGCAGGAATGCATTTATGTAAGCTACAAGAATTAAGTCAAAGAGCAGAGATAGACAGCTTTCAGATAAAAGGCTACCCAAATATACATAGCACCTGCAAAGTGTAGCAGTATGAGATGAAGACAGTGGTGGTTCAGTGTACTCTACTAAAATAGTGCAACTTTTGACAAAAATAAAGTTTTTTACCTGAATCAAGCTTTCTTGAACTGTAGATTTCTATGCAAATCTTACAAATTCGGGTACAAATACAAGGTGTATTTTCTGATGTAGTTGTATCTAGTGTAAACATATGGGATATGATTTCTTTAAAGTTACAGAAATATTACAGTCTACACCAGTGCATGCTTTTCTGCTACTAGGAAGTGCCTGAAAGGGCAAAATAGACAAAAGATAGAAGTTACATTGCTCAGATACAGTTGTGAGAATAAAGAATAAAAAAACTCCTTCCTTCCTTCCTTCCTTCCTTCCTCCCTCCCTCCTTTCCTTCCTTCCTNCTCCTTCCTTCCTTTCCTCTTTCCGTTCTTTCCCTCCCACCCTCTCTCCCTCCCTACCACCGTCTCACCCTCCCTTCCCTCTCTCCTTCTTTCCTTCCCTCCTTCCTTCCTCTCTTCCTTCCTTCTTCCTTCTTTACAAACAAATGAACCACCTACATCTACATAGTATACAGTACTGGAAAAGACAGGGTCAGAGATTACAATGGAAATCAATATACATATTGGTAAAATCAGTAAACCTGAAGAAAAGAAAGTGCAAAATCTCAAACAGATTGAAGAAAAGAAAACTGACCCATCAGGAAGATACCAAATACTGTCACAGGATGGACAGCAAGAGGCATTTAGTTAACAGCTGAGAGAGAATTATAAAGATTCTGTCAGGGTTTGTTGCAGGCTCACTGTTATGGAAACAAATACTTACAGGAAAATACACATGGAAGACCATTTAGCCTGTTAGAAAGCTTAGAAAACTTTAGCCTGTTATTCAAAGAAGCTATGATCAGAGAAGCTGTACTGTACCATAAAAAAAAAAAAAGCATAGACACCACAAACACAAATAGTATTGACCAGAGCACCACCACAGAACAAGCTTGGGTCTGCAGAAATAAACTGAGAGCCAGAGAGGATTCAGTTCCAGAGGGGACCCTAGATGCTAGGTATAGAAGCCTGCGGGATTGGTTCTATACTCTTTTGAGTTGTCTAAATAGGGCAAGAGTCAAAAGCATTCCTTTTATGACAGGTCTTTCCATCCCTTTTGAGGCTGGATAGAATTGCCTTAATAGATCACTTACTTAGTATAAACCTGACAAATGTCAGTGCAATATTACAACAGACAAAGCTATAGCTTTGTATCAGGCTTTTACTACTCAAGGTAGTGCTGATTCTACTCTTCAGAAAGTAGATTCCTATTGACTGCTAAGTCCTTGGCATGAAAGGCCTAGGCATGATAAATCTGTGATCTGATTAAGCTTTATTCTGCTTTCTCTCCCTGTCCTGAAATTATTTTTTTTCTTGTGCATCTTTTTAACTTGTGCACCTTCAGATTGATTAGTCTCTAGTGAGAATACATGGTAAAAAAATGGAAGCAAGTTTTTCTCACATGCTTGTTCAGGGCTTTCTGGGAGTGATAAAAGAAGTTCTGAGTAAAAACATCAAGCAAGCAGTTCAGGTCCTCCATAACTGCTGTAACTAATGCATCTTTCCACATTTTTCAGCAATATTGCATTCATTTTTTATTCCAGAAGTCAAACTTTGTCAGGACAGAAGAGGATCTTCTTCAGTGCTGATAACGAAAAGTGAGATAAGTGAAATGGGGCAAGGTGATATTCAGTCACATCATGTGGAAGCCAACACAGAAAACAATGGGGATGACAGAAGAAGCATGTTTGGCAGAAGTCTGCACCACTGACATCGGACCTACTGCAAAAACATATACTTGTGCTTAAGAAGACAGTAAAATGTCCTTAGTTCCTGTGATTTTTTATTTTTTCTTTTTCCTCTTGATATTAGCTAGGAAAGGGCAATATAGAGATGGACCCAGACAATCTTTATGCAGTGGAAAGACTAGAAGACGAGAAAGGGACAGTTTGGATAAAAGTACAAGAGTGCATAGATTAATAGTTCCCAAGGGAGCAGATATTTCTACAGGGGGAAAAAAAAAAAGCAGTTCCTTAAAGATCCCAATGACAAACTACTGTGCTTTTAGAAGCTTCTATTTCTCACATGAAAGTCCAACAAATGGAGTAGTAACAGAGGCTCCTAAGAGAGGTGAGTAAAGTGTGACATCCAATGAACAGTATCTGTACCATTCAGGGAGAGCTAAAGAACATCCAGTTCATTGTGCCGAAGTGTTTAAAGCTTACGTCCCAAGTTTTTCATCTGTGCTCTGCAAAGGCTTTTGCCAAATCCCTACATACATTAAAAATACTAACCACACTCCATACTTGCTTTACAGGCTGCATATGAGTGGAGAATACAAACACAGCCTGGGTGCTAAGTTTTTCTAGCACATAAAACAGTCATCTACAAGGATGACCAGCAGTGATTAAGTCATGGTACTACACACAAGTTCCTTCATGTGAACTGAATAATTGATTTATTAGTAGCAAAATAGCCAGGTGGATCAAGCCAATTAAGACTATGATTTCTAATTCTACTGGGGACAGTATAAGTAGTTGCAAGGTCAATAGATGCAGTCTGTTTCTAACAGCTCTATAAACTGCTAGATATTAAAAACAAAGGAAAAAAAATAGGGCAGAACATGTGTCTGAGGATGGAAATGTAATTCAGTGTAGGCTAAAGTCAGACAAGTTGAAAGCAACATGTTCTATGGAGAACTTCTGTCATTCTTCAGCAGTCTAGATAATGAGTGGTCTCTAAAATGGGGTGTGCACTGGGGTGCAGGAAGGAAACATTTTTTCATGCCATTAATTACTGAATAAGAGTAAAGTATTTAATTTTTCTTATCTGATTCTTTAGCAATTTCTAATTTTAAAGTAATAATGCAAATAACATATTAGTATACTACATGTGTAAAATGCCATATTTGGAGTCCACTGATATTCTTTAAAGTTCAGAATATTTTTTCTTTAGGTTTCCAGTGTTTTGTTTATTTCAGTTTCTCTAGCATTCTGCACAATGTCAGGTAGTTAGGCTGTCAGATTTAGGTGTTTTAAAGAGGTGTTTGTAAAACTTGAGATTTAAACTCAACATTCACATGCATTTCAAACTTAACATTTCTCTCTAATGCTTAATAAGCCATACAATACCATCATAGAGCCAAATGGGATCAAATGATTGTTATTTTCAGATTGTTTGACTAAACAAATGCTATAGAGAAAGTACTGACTAGGAATGCATGATCTAAATTTGGAAATCTATATTAAACATCTATACAATCATATCTGTATTAAGGTTAAAAATTCGAGATTGTGCACATGTAATATAAGGCTGAGCTTTTAAAACCTTGTATTTTGTAGATCAAAAAATGAAAAAAACCCTAACATATTTATCAATGGAATTGTTATGGTGTATGTTTTAAAGCAATACCAGCATTATGATTTTTTTAAGCATTTCTTTGTACTCATCTAATACATGCTAATTTAATTTCAAAAAAGATGTGTTATTTTTTGTACTCATACTTCCTCCTTTATCGAGGACTACATAGTTCTGGATGTTCCTGTTCTTAACATCTCTTTTTTTTTTTCTCCCCAGTAAATTAACTAAAAATACTAAGATACTTGTTCCTCAGTTTCCCTGCCAAAACTGGACTATAGTAATAGAATCATAGAATCATAGCATAGTTTGGGTTGGAAGGGACCTTAAAGATCATCAAGTTCCAGCCCCCCTGCCATAGGCAGGGACACCTCCCA
>VZTY01004266.1:67327-105513 GCA_013400935.1 Turnix velox
GAGCAAAAAACAGCTTCATGCTTACAAACCATGGTCCTCATGGGTGACTTCAACCATCCTGACATCTGTTGGAGGGGAAACACGGCAAGGCACCAGCAGTCAGGGAGGTTCCTGGAATGCAATGATGACAACTTCCTCTTTCAAATGGTACAGGAATCCACAAGAAGAAACCTGGGAAGAACTTTTGAACATCATTTAGTCGAGTGCCCCGAAACAAGCAGAGATATTAACTTAAGCAGGCTGCTCAGAGCCATATCCAACCTGATCTTTCTGGACAACCTGTCTGTCTTAGTTTTCAACACCCTCCTTGTAAAAAATTTCTTCTTTATATCAATCTAAATCTACTGTCTTTTAGTTTAAAACCATTACCCCTTGTCCGATTACAACAAGCCCTATTAAAATGTTTATCCCATCTTCCTCAGAAGCACCCTTTCAGTACTACAAAGCTATAATAAGGCCTTCTCCAGTCTGAACAACCACAATGCTCTCTGATTTCATAGAAGGAAGACCCTGGGAACTACTGACTTGTCATCCTCACCTCTGTCGCTGGGAAGAGCACAGAACAGGTGATCCTAGAAGGCACATGTTAAGGCATATGGAAGACAGGGAGGTGATTCAAGAAACCCAGCATGGCTTCGCCAAGGACAATTCCTGTCTAACTGACCCAGTAATAAATCCTGATGAAAGCAGCCTTGACGAGACTTGGAATTACTAATGCATGAAAACATAAGCCAGCAATGTGAGCTCATAGCACAGAATGGCTGGACAGGGCACTGGGCAGCCTGGTCTAGTGGGAGGTGTCCCTGCCTCTGGCAGGGGGGTTGGAACTAGATGATCTTTGAGGTCCCTTCCAACCTAAACTATTCTATGATTCTATGATTCTATGATTCTAAGTTCAATCATATCCTGGGCCTCATATAAAGATGAGGTCCAGCAGCTTAGGGGAGGTGATTCCCCTCCTCTGCTCTGCTCTCATGAGATTTGGAGTACTGTGTCGAGCTCTGGAGCCCTCAGTAAAAGACAGACATAAACCTGATGGAGAGGGTCCAGAGGGGGTCAAGAAGATGATGAGAAGGCTGGAATAGCTCTCCTTTGAAGACATACTGAAGGATGTCTAGAAACCTTCAGTGTATGGCACTCTTTACAAGAGAGCATTGAAATAAGAGCACATACATGTTCTAAATTTATAAATCCTTAGTCATTATACAAGAAAAAAGAGAAATGCCCATTCTCTAGCTATTTGCCAGTTTGTGTTAATTCTTTTGTAATCACAGAACAGCCCGGATTGGAAGGGAACTTGAAAGATCATCCAGTCCAGCCCTTAATGGAAAAGGAAGCCTGCATGGAGCAGTCTGTCCACTTGCATCTTGGAAACCTTCAGGCTGGGGACCCCACCATACTCCTGGGGAGGTTGTCTCCATAGAGAATTGTTCTCACGGGGAAAGATTCCTTTTTACATCAAGCTGAAATATCAGTGCAATTTGTGCCCATTGCCTTTTGTCCTCTTATTGTGGTTCCTTGTGAAGAAAGAGCCTCTTTCCTATCTGTGGCTGCTCTTTAAGTGACCATCTCCAAACTACACAAAATTGAGACATTCTAATTCATAGTGTGTGTAATTGCATAACAAATGACAGCTATGCTTAGTGATTATTATTCTGGCATACAAACACATCTACAATAAAACAAAATTCTGCAATGATAAGTTCCTAGACAGATTTTCTCCTCTATTTATCATGATGAAACAGATGTTTATTGAATACAAGAAAAAAACTACAGTAAAAAATGTTATCAATTAAGACAGTAATTTCCCAAACATAGAATGTTGACTGAGTTATGCCCTGCGCTGCTTTAGATCAGTCCTAGATGATTTTAGTCTTGTCCTGTAAAATGAGACATTTACTTTTTTCATAATTTGGGCCACCGTGTCTTTCATTTTAAACTGAAGCAAGTAATCTTTTTTGTTCAGGTGCTTAGTGGTAAAGGATGGCTTGTTGGCAGTTGCTTCCTCAAGTTTCCCAGAACAGATCCATCTTCTATACAAATTAATGTACCGAGTTCCAGCAGAAAATCTAGACTGAAAAACTTATACTTATTTTTGGGGTTTAGATGATATCTTGATGAAATGGGGCACAAATTTGAAAAAAGCCACTTTTGAGATAAAGACTTAAGTATTTGTTTAAGATCAAGCAGTTTGGTTAAGTGCTTTCCTGAATTAGAAACACAGATTAACTTGTGTCTGTTGCCAGGTGCTAAGTGCCTGCAGAGTAGATTTAATATCTTCAAATAAATATGTGTCCATGCATCAAGTTCTGTTTTAAAATATGAGAATCTGATTTCTAACTGATTTAATACAATGAGATTTATTCATTTATTGTGTCTGTGGCAAGACATGAAAATATCTGACTCACGCATTACAGCAAAGGACAAATACATAATGCATTCAAAGCAGTGTGGAAGAACTGTATGCTAGCTATTTGCCAAGAGAAACAGTATTAGGTGGAGACATGAACTATATGCACATGAATAAAATACAGGCATCAGGACTGAAACCTGCTGTTGTAAAATGCCATGTATCAATGCTTTGAATTAGAAATTCACATTTGATTGCCCCCTATTCCAATATAGGGTATTGCTCCAGAGAGTCATCCTCTGGGAAAATAAAGTTATTTAATGGAGGATTTAGTAAGCAAATAAACTTCATATTGTGTAGATCGAGTTCTTAAAATGCTTTCTTCTGAGATTTACTCAACATGCAACAAATTAATCCAGGATTAATGGCTTGAGGAAGAGTGGTTGGAGAGCTGCCTGACAGAAAAGGACATGGGACTACTGGTGGACTGATGGCTGAATATTGAAGCAGCAGTGTGTTCAAGACCAACAACATCCTGGCTTGTATCAGCAACAGTGTAGATAGAAGGACAAGGGAAGTGATCATCCCTCTGTACTCAGTACTTGTGAGGCCCCACCTGGAGAACTTTTGGGCCACTCACCACAAAAAGACTGAGTTGCGGAGTGAGTTGAGAGAAGGGCAACAAAGCTGATGATGGTTGGAGAACAAGTCTTATGAGGAGTGGCTGAGTGAGCTGGGGTTGTTTTGACTGGAGAAAAGAAGACTGAGGGGAGACATTCTTGGTATTTACAGGCATCTGAAAGGAGGCTGTGGAGAGGTGGGGGTCAATCTCTCAAGTAACACATAACAGGACAAGAGAAAATGCTTTAAATTGAAATCAGGGGATGTTGAGACTGGATACTATGAAAATTTTTTACACTGAAAATGTAACTGAAAGGGTTATCAAGCTTTAGGACAGGCTGCCTAGGGAAGTGATTGAGGCATCATCCCTGAAGGATTTAGGACACAGTGCTTCAAGGGCATAATGATGTTAGTGTTGGATTGATGGTTGGACTCAGTTATTTGAAAAATCCCTTCCATCCAAGGAGATTCTATAATGTTATTAAATTCCAAATACAGACATTACAGACAGAACTTACTGCATTGGTAGCAATGTAAATATAATATTAGTAATTATTGCTTAGAAATCTCTTAGATTCTAAGAGATTGCTTAGAAATTGCTTAGTAGATATAATAATACATGTTCATTATTTCCTTTTCAGTAATATACTTTTCACAAGTAGAAAGCAAGTCAGACAGATACATGGAAAATCATTCTAAGAACTGTAGTTTGTATGATACACAGAGATTCCTGTGGGATTTTATCTTTCCCTTCACAATAGAGTCAGTTGACTTCCAGACAACACATTACATTTAAAATTTGAACAATTTCTTACTATTAAAATATGGTGCTGATGAGAGGTATTATAACTGAAGACTTCTGCATCCGTATCATTTCATGGTCAAAACCTAACAGAGGAAACAAAATTCTGTGCTACGGTCTCAAGCTCTGTAGTATTTTGAACTGAGAGGAAACAGTGAAACTGCACCCAATTACAGAGAATACAATGTGAAACTCTACGCTGTTATTCATGGTTAAACAGGAAATCTCAGAGATTTCCTTGATACTGAATATATTCTCACTAGTATACATTTCAATTTAAGAAGTATTAGTGTTAAAAACTTCTTTACTCCTGCTACCTCTACCAGCTGCAAAGTTGCTCTTGTTACTGTTTGACCAATCCAATTTCATTTCACAGTCCAACTAAACTCAGTATAGTCTTTATACCTTACATTTTTTAAAGATTTTTTGCATGCATCATTGTTCATCTCAGTTTTCAGTTCTCTATGCTGAGTATTTCTGTAAAGAAAATACAATTTATTAAATAATTCAGGAAACATATAAATCGATTTTCATACAAAAGAAAAAAATAGTTTCAGTGGAAAATGCTGATTCTTGCAGTATGCTTCCATGAATGATCGAGAATAATAATCAGCTTTTGCTTGAATATTTTGAAAAACTATATTCCTTCAAATTGTCATATCACAACACACTCTGATGAATTTATGATGTCTTCAGTTATCCCACATTTTCTGCTGCTCATCCCATATTCTTTTTCACCTTAAGACTGAACTTTTATTTCCATCATCAAGTGATTCTCATGCAATCCAGTGTGACAGGTGTCACCTAAGCAGAATGATGTGATGTCTTTTACCTGGACTATATACTTCTTAGCATGTCAGAGAACAATTTTCTTCTTTCTGTTACTGCAAAGCATTATGAAGTCATAGAGTTACAGGAAATAATAAGGATAAGGAAAGAAGAGAATAGTTACTGTTGGAAGGGACCTACAATAATCATCTAGTGCAAACTGTCTAATCACTCCAGGGTTGATCAAAATTTAAAGAATGTGGTGCCCAGTTACAGGACGGGGGACAATAGGTATAAACTGAAACCCAGAAATTACCTCTGAACATCATAAGACACTTTTCCACCATACGTGTGACTGAGCACTGGCACAGGTTGCCTGGGAGTTTGTGGAATATCCATCCTTGGAGATATTCAGAAGCTGTCTGGCTATGGTCCTTGAGAAAAGGCTTAAGGAGGCCCTGCTGGCACAAGGTAGTTGGACGATTCCATTCCCTTCCAACTTCACTCAGTTTGTGATTCTAAGATTCTGTGATTCTTCTAACTGATGTCTGCTAATTGACCTCATATTTGTTCATGCTTCAGGGTGTTACACACTGACAGGATACTATAGTCAGGAGCAGATGACAATTCAGGTATTTTTCTGCATTTACAAGTTCTTGATATTATTTTTTATATGTACCTCATGAAGACAAATATAAAAGTGGAACTGTTGGAACTGATTCAATTAGTATCTCCAAAACCAGTGCTATAGAGACTATAAAGACTGTGAAGAAATAGCATGTTCTGCTCAGTCCTTTTTTTTTTGGTCAGCTTTCTTTGAATGACCTCTGTAGTGCCTTTCATAGCCAAGTTCTTATTTTTACACACTTTGTGAGCCACTGAGTCCCACACTTTATTTGTCATATAAATAAATTTTATTTTAATTTATTGCAATTTGCCACCATTAAACATGTTTTATTTTCCAGCAGTACCTAATGTGAAAATGAAAATTTATTTTCACCATACCATTTGCTTATTTATATCCTTTTATCAAAGCATATGTATGAATTTTTTAGTGATTTTGGACATAGTCTTGTACTGTCCTCCATTGATATTCTGATTTTAGGTACACTTATGAAAGAACAGAAAAAGTAGGCCACCCTATTGTTGTTGACAAATTTATTATTGTGCAACCACTGCTGTCTGATTCAGTCAAAATCCTGATAAAAAACATATAACAGTTGAAAATATTTTCCGATTATTCCTCAAAATCTTAAAGTAATAATAATCAGAATTGTAATGAACAGAGTTTAGATTTCCTGGGAAGAAATAGAAATGTGTATTTCATAGGCTACCTGCTGGAAACTGATACTTAAAATACTTTTTTGTGTTATTTCTCCTGGCACGTTGTAAGAAAAGAAAAAAAAGGGAAGGCCAGTCCTCCTCCTTACCATGCCATAGATCAGAATGATATTCAATGTGAATTCCTGACATGATTCCTCTATAATACAGGAGGTTCCCACACTTCATTGATTTGAGGAAGAGAATGGTTTAAGTTGGAATTCTTGCCCAAGTCACATCATGACAGGGGTAGGACTTTTTCATAGGATACCTGATAGCAGGACTAGGAGTAATGGATACAAATTGGAAGAGGGGAGATTCAGGATAGATACAAGAAATAAATTCCATACAGAGAGGCTAGTGAGACACTGGAACAGGTTGCCCAGAGAGGTTGTGGTTGGAACCAGATGATCTCTAAGGTCCCTTCCAAACCAAACCATACCATTATATGATCCTCTGATCCTGGCAAAAACTGTACTGTCCTCCTCAGGCTCTGTTGGACCTCCATTTACAATTCTTTAGTTTCACATGGCAATGTTGCTGCATTTTGAGGCGTATTTTGGGAACTGCAGCCACTGGAAATGAAACTTGTATGAGCCTTCACCAACCAAGGAAGTGGGAGAGGGCAACTCCCCTTAGGCTTGGATGTGTCAAAGACTAAACACTCCTTTTGAAGATGGAGAGGTGAAGTTTGCTGGAGAAAACACCTGTCTGCTCATTGTATCAGGAGTTCCTTTGGCTTCATATTACAGTTATGGAGATCAGATTCAGTTGCTTAAGAAACCAGCTGATATCAGAAAGCAGGAAGAGGTAACAATCAGCTGAGAGAAATATCCTTTTTATTTTAACTCTCCCTGCAACTGCTGCCTTAGCAACTGTTTGCGCTGAGCTGTAAGTCTGAAGAACGAGTAACTGGCAGCACAATTTGCAGTTAAAAGCCTGATTCAACTACAAATTAAAATACATTTCATCCTGTAGATCTTACAGTTTAGTGTGTACCTTTCCATTGTTCTCTGTAGTGCATCAGAGATGTTGTACTGAACTCATGTATAAGGCATAATCGACACTCCTTAAGAATTTAGCATTCATCTACTTGTGAGTCCAGAGGAGTGCCAGGTTACCTGGCAAGGACAGTGAGACAGGGAATTGGGAAAGGCAATGGGACTTTCCATGGAGTTGGATTTGACTGCACTTGCTGCACTTCATAACTGGAAGTTAGTGTACTTCTCAGCAATGCTGTCTTTCTACTAAAAATCTACACCACTATGATATAAAATAGGTACCCTGTAAAAGTTTGTGATGTATGTCTGTATGACATGGCTTAGTTGGAAAGGAGCCTGCACCAGAATCATGAACTCCAGCTGTACCTTCAGCTATGATAGATACTCCTTCAGTCTACTCAGCAACTGTTTCCAGTTTCATAGGGGATAAAATACTATCGGGGGACTTTTTTCATCACTGAATGCTATAGTTTACATTAGTTGATATTGTATGATTGTATTTTTGTCCTGACAGAATGCAGGAGGGAAATGCAAAAGTCTGCCTCTCCCTAAATGCATGTACAGGCTATGCTGATGCAGTTGGGACATGTGGAAGTGAAAAGATTGGATGGATCCCAGAAGAAAATTCTGTCTGCCAGTAGCTAGCCTGTATGAGCACTCACTGCCTTTGTAGGACTTCTCAGTGAGCCTTGGTGTGTCATCTTTCCTAGATGTGCTGCCACAGTGACCTCTGCAAAGGAGGTGATATGCAGTTGTAGAATACTAGGTTGGAAAGGACTTCAAGGATCATCTGTTCCAAACTTTCTTGGCAAAAGCAAGGTCTAGACAAGGAAACCCCTGTCCAGTCAAATCTTAAAAGTGTCCTATGTTGGGGAATCCACCACTTCCTTGGAGAGGTTATTACAGTGGCTGACACACGACACACTGCAATGAAGTTACAGTTAAAAAAAGCACATGCTACGTTCTGAGAAAAACATAAGGATGTCCTTTACGCATTTTAAAAATATAACAATTCGTACATATATCTATTTCTTTGTAAGAGAAAGTGAAAAAAATAGGTGTCCGCCTGTTTTGTTTTCCCCTTATTTAAATAACCCAGCTATTATTTATTTATTTATTTATTTTCAGGTGGAGCTTTCAGTTATGTTTCTCTGTAGAGCTCACTTTTTACTAATGGCATTTAAAACAAAACCAGGGAGAAACAAATACGAGTGTTTTGATAATAATTCTTACACTTGAAGACTATACTTGCTTTGATTACTCATCCATGCTTTTTGTCTTGCAAAATTATCTTGATAAAATCTGTGGCTACTTAAGATTTTCCACATTTGCCAGCTGACTTGCTTATTACTACCATGAAATATTTTACTCACAGTTTGGCTCTGGTGCCATGAAAGTAGGAGACATAGTAGTGCATACAGAATAACTGAAATCTTAAAAAAATACGTTTCCTAGAAAGTTAGCTTGCTTCCTTTGGGAACAGATAAGTGGTAATTAGGAGAAAAGTATTAGAAGAACCTCAATGAAACAGAAGTACAAGTTTTGTCCTAACACTTAGCAAAACCCAGATGGTTCTTACATTGTGGTGGCAGCATAGCTCAAATAGTTTTATGATAAAATTAAAGTGGATAAAAGACACTGATGATGCTGTGGCAATAGTGCAGCAAAATGAATTTAAATATTCTTCACATCTTTCCTATCTCAGGGGCAAAGGGAAATCAAAACTCCTCCTTCCTTTGCTGGCTAGCAGGGGTTTGGGGCCTTGCTCCTTGTCATGGAGTGGTCACCAAAAATCTTCACAAGGGATCCTGGCAGAGTTCTGCCTTTATGAAACAAGAGACAGGATAAACTTGGGATTTTAAGAGCCAGAAAACTAAGTCCTCATGCACAAAGACCTCCCCATGCCAATGAGCTTCTGCAACTGTAAACAGTTATGTTTTGCCAGGTATTTTCAGGTAAATTTAAAATGTTAGTAGCTGACATAAGAAGAAAACACGTTTAATGTAAGGTCATAGTTTGTATTTAATGTTCAATATTTAATCAGTGAAAATTTGACCTCTAAAAAAATCTTCAGAATTTGCCCTGCTTCTTATATACTTATGAATGAATTAGTTGCAAAAAATAAATGCAGTAGCTTACACTTAACAGGGTGTTTCATGTGGAAAATCTTGCAATAAAACCTTTCCATTTTTCTTATAAAAACTAATGTTAAAACTTTGACAAAAATTAAATAATCCTTCAGTACTTACCTGTGTGCCATGCTTGTGAATATTATTAGCTCACTGGCTTCAAAGTTACAGTTCATTCTTGAAAAATTCAACATATGCATGAATTTAAGTAGGATCTTGACTTGAAATAAGCATGTGTTGTGCTTGTATTGCTGTATCAGTGTCTTCTGGATAGAGCTTAAGCAATGTTAAGCAATTCTGTTGCAATGTAGAGTAGCTTCTACCTGCCTCTTAATAGTTATCTGGGAAGCACCCTGTAATGCAGACAGTTTTTAATTTTCATAAAAATCATTTGCAAGAAAGTGAATTACCTACAATGTAAAAATGTTAAAAGTCCTAAAATGTTAAATTGCTTATTTCAGAAATTGTCTACTGCATTTTAAGTAGTAGCTACTGAGACTCTTCCTCATAGAGATCTTCCATTATCTTCAACAAAATTGATCCTTCAGGAGTTCAGAAGGTGTGTCCCATTAAATTAAGGTGAATTTCACTGGAGAACTACATTAAATTCATAATTATGGATATACCTTATGATCTGTAAGTGCTTGAGGTCACATTATTAGATTCTACGCATCTACATGGAGAACTGCATCCAGCTCTAGAGCATCTAGTACAGGAGAGGCATGGAACTGCTGGAGAGGGTCCAGAGGAGGGCCACAGAGATGATCAAGTACTGAAGAACCTCTCCTATGCAGAAAGGCTGAGAGAGTTCAGGTTGTTTAGCTTTGAGAAGACAAAGCTATGGGGACACCTAATGACCTTCTGGTGGTCCTCTTGTACCTAAAACAGGCCTACCAAAAAGATGAAGAAAGACTCTTTGCAGTCATTTGTAGCAGTAGAATGAGAGGGACTAGTTTTAAACTGAATGAGGGGAAATTTGGATTAGACATTAGAAAAAAAAATTCATTAATGTGAGGGTGGTGAGACTCTGGAAGAGGTTGCCCGCACAAGTTGTGGATCCTGGGAGGTGTTCAAGGCCAGGCTGAACAGGGCTTTGAGCAACCCGTTCTAGTGGGAGGTGTCCCTCCCCAGGGTAGCGATCTTTGAGGGGCCTACCTATCCAAACCATTCTGTGATTCTGTGATTCTCTTGTACATTCAGTTCAACAAGATATGTTAACACACGCAGGCATGTGGCTCTGAAAGCAAGAAGAAAATAATGGTGTTTGAGGGCAAATGCTGCTGGACTAATATTGTCTGGCTGGCTCTATCAAATCACTGCTTTTAGTGTAGCTGTAATTATAGGATTACTTTACATTTACTCAGGTGTATTGGAAACAAGAATCTGTCCCACTGAGGTTACTTTGTAGGATGATGTAAGAGCCCATTGAGATTAGTAAATATAGAAGAATTTCTCTTACAAGGGAAAAATCCTCAGGATTTATAGTGCATCTGAGAAAAGGAAGGGTGCATAGAATGCTTAATTACACTAAAAATAGGATGTAAAAGATCTTATAATTTCTCCTTTTCTGTATTTTTTACATAGCATGCAATAAAAATCATATGTTAGATACAAAGTAAAATGAATGTCACACAAAAAATTACTTTGTTCTAAAATAATATTCCACCTCTCCAAATGGTATGACATTTATGACTCTGGTGATGCTACATCTAGCTCTATTTAGATTGTATCTCACCTCTCAGAGCAAAACGTATTCCATTGAAAGTTGAATGATGGAATTTTAGTTTCAACAAAATTCTTGAACTGTTCAAAAAAGGCATATATTTCAATTGCAGAAAAGCAGTAAAATGAACTGATGAATGGTTTTATCCATATGACCTCAATCCTGTTAAGCATCCTAAAATCCTGCATTTCTGTTGAGGCCAGTCTGGGGTTTGCTGAACATTATGTGGTCCAAATAAAGGGAGAAGATCTTTCACCACCTCTCAGATAAGTGCCAAAAGACAGTACCATCAAAATAATCCAGCCATCACTAACTAAGTCAAAGACACATTAGAATGAAACATAGTGCCAGCAGAAATTTACTGCACATTGGTTGATTAGTGTCTATTTCTCTCACACTAACTTTTCAGGTCTCTTGGATCAACAGTACGACATGGCAAGAAAATAGCTTGTTTTCTCCATCACAGTGGAAAAGAATCATCTGTGAACTGCTTTTAAAATGGTAAAAATATTTCTAGAAATATTTTACTTGCAAAATATTTAGGGTGTCTCCAAAAAAGAAATAAGGATTCTCTTAAGCTTAACATCAGTTCTTATTTTAGAGCCAAAAAAAGATTGTCTGCTTTGGGCCACTGGCATCTGACACTCTTCATCTGCCTAATAGACTTTTTGTTTGGTGCCCTGAGGGAGCAACATCACAGCTGGACACATTTTCTGAGGACTGTAACTTCTTTCCTGAGGACTGTAGTACTATAACTTCTGGAATCTTCCACTGGATTAGCACTTACAACCTTCTTTCCACTTCCCAGTCACATCTCAAGGCCAACCAGGTTCCGGATTCAAGAGCTTTGTCTCAAGTATTATCTCCATATGCAGGCACTGAATTGTACCATCTGAATGGCACAGTGCAATGTGACATTGTTTTTATGATCACCCCCGTCCTTCTCCCATCTCATGTCAAGAACATTTGATTTGTCTTTATTTGATGCACATAAAAATGAAAGTGTTTCCACAGACTTTCAGACTGCTTTCTTCTTAAGAAATTTAATTTCCCCAAATTCCAAGTTCCTTTTGAAGATCTTTTTGATGTGTTGTTAAAATAAAATTGCCAAAATTCTTATTTTACTGCTCTGACAGTTCAGTAGCAACTATAAAAAAGACCGTAGGGCATCCTAAAGTTTCCCAAAAATGTGAAAATAAACTTATTGTCACATGATTATATAGAAATATCTATTTAATGGAGAAGATGAATGTTCACCTGCAGTCTGAGACTACTTCCAAAAAATGATGTTTCCTGAGTGGTCTTTGCTGCCTGCAAAGTTATTAATACCACAAATTATTATTTTTGCCACTAAAGCTTGTGGAATCAGATCTTAAATTTCTGCTAACAGCTTTACCATTAAAATTTTTATAATTATTTGCTTACAAAATAATTTGTTACAGTGCCATACATATTGGTACTGCCTGTACGCCAGCTCCTGCTGCTCTCTGTATCCATCTAGGTTCTGGGATTTTAAAAGCACAAACAAAAAGGCTAAACCAAACAGAAATTGTTACTCTTCTGAATATCCCTGAAAATGGCTGTACCTTATAAATCATGAATTTAAGAGAGTCAATAAATGTCTCACAAAGTAACTGTAACCAAATAGTCCAATTCTGCAGAGATGCAATGAGGAAATAGTCAAATAAAAAACTCATAGCAAGGCAACCTAGCATAAATGCAAAGAGAAACACTCAGGTAGCCATATATCTATATGCTACCCCATGTGCAGTAGTGTACTAGTAGTACCTGAGGAGTGCTCATAACGTTTTGCTCATTGAAAGACTCCCAAAATGAGCATTTCAATATATACTTGAAGCCTTCTTTAGTTTGTAGCTTGTAACAACATTTTTAAAGAACTCTTGGGAACTTCCTCTAAAAATGTCACCTTTTCCTAGGAAAAATGAAGAAAAAGGCATCTGCTACAAATAATATCAACACAAATATTACGTGCCTAGCCTTTGTGATATTCTTTTAGCAATTTGGACAGCTTATTTTCTGTGACTGTTTTCATAATAGTCCTATGTGTACTGCCATATTTTTTCACATAAAAGAGCAGATCAATGGCAAAGGAAAAGAAGTAGAATTCTCAGTCATAACTCAGGTTTCCTCTCATTCTTCTGCCTTTAAGTTTTCAGAAACTATGATTGTACTGAAATATTTCATACACGGTTTACAAGTTACTAATGTAGAACATCTACTTCAACTAGGGTTGAGCTTGAATTGGCAGAACTGCAGTGCAACTGCTCTGTTCATTTTCATTGTCCCCATACCCTAAAATCATGAATTGGCCCTTAAGATGTGAAGATTAATGGCTGCATTATTCAAACCCTTTAAGAAAGTTGGGATAGTCTGATCTCATAAAGTCCTTTAATAAGCAATTAACTATGAAATGATTGTAGCAGCAGAGTTCCACTTGTCTTTGCGATGAGCACAATTTGTAGAAGTTTGAAAAATTTTTTTTCTTACATGAACATGACCACTAAAGAAACAAAGATACCAGATAGTATGCATGTATTTGATAGTTTAACTTTATCAATTCATTAAAAAACAGGGTGTTTAACCACTGCTGTCACACAATCTTTATCATATTTTAGTCACCCTGACCCATGTATTTTAGACAGGCCTTGAAGCAGAACTTCTCTCTTAATATCTCACTTCATAATTATCAGTAGTAAATGGCAGGAGCAGACTCAAATTATTGCTGCTTATTATCATTTCAGTTCATTATGATGCATACAATAAGAGAAATGTTAGATTACACTACCACAATCTAGTTGGAGATTGCTCAGCCCTAAGACTCTTCCTAGTCCATCCTGTAGAGCTATACAGATAAGAGAAAAGATAGAAGACTTGAAACAAAATTATAGTGTTGGCAGATCTAAGCAGACTCGGCTATTAGAGACAGGTGATCCTCAGTACTTTTTCCTGTCCACATTTATTGAGTGGTGTACCATCAAATAATTCTGCTATGAACCTTAAACTTGAGAGGGAGCAAGAAGCACAGAAATAATCTCTCTGCACAAGACACTCTTTAGATCAGAGGTTGCTGATCCTACTGACTGGTGCTGAAGTATATGTGATGGTTTTTTCTGACATGCTTGACAGTCTGGTAGGGACTGAACTAAGACCACTAAACTAATCCAATGAAGGAGTTCCATTTTAAGTAATTTTTTTAACTTTTTTTTTTGACAACACTTGAGAAGCCAAAGCAGAATAGTCTGCAGAGCATAAGGTAATCTTAAATGTGGTAGATGAAGGATCAGCCTATGACTTGCTGTCAGTTACATAATTTACCCCATATCAGATGAAAAAAGTTTAATAAACCACTTACATGCTATAAGGTATGCTTCCTACCAATGTGAATTATGTATCTATCTGCAGACAAATGTATGTATTCTATCACTCTGAATATTAAATACAAAAACCATGTCTAAATAATGTGAAAGGTCTGATTTAAGGCAACAAAAGCCAATAAATTCAAAGTTTATGCTAGCACTGTATCCTTAATTCACACAAACTGTTTCAAACAGGTATAATGTAATGAATTCCATCCCTCTCACATTTATGCTTCTACTTTCACATTTGAATTTCCTGAGTTTTGTCAGCCTAAATATCTCCATGAGTATCTTTAAATATTAGAGTTCTAAAATGTAATTTTTTAGCTTTGTTTTCACTTCTTAAGGCAAATGTATGCTTTATAGAAAATCCTAAAAATGCACATTTTTGAATGGTATGGTTCCTCTTGAACTCTTTTAATTTCTCTATTTAACACACAAATGTAATTTTTAAAAATACTTATTCATTATTAACTTAGTGTTGTTTATTCAAAAAATTGTAATGGGTCTCTCAGAGCCTTTCTGATCTTTTGGGTTACCATGGAACTGTCCAGATATGTAGTATGGTCATTAAATAATAGTAGTTACAAAGCATTTATAAAGTCTTAACAATATGGAAAAAACCAAAGGGAAGGTTAACAAGGTCCATGTTTCAAATGCTGAGCTGGGGTTTAACTGCTTTGCTATTTCTATCATTTTATATGGTACCACATAAATGTTAATAGGACTTCAAGAACAAAAAATAAATTCTCAAATGGAGTTCTGACAGAGAATTCCAAATCACTGGAAGGAAATATGATAAAAAACCACACAAGAAAGGTGTGATTTTTGCATTTACAGCAAAGCTGCTGATCAAGAAGTACCTGTGGTGAGATGTAAGAATGCATCTATGATAGTTTAGAAATCTTAAAATTGTAAACCAAAAAATCAAAGTTTCAAAATCAGTATCAGTTCTTTTGTGAGTGTCATAAAATCTTTTTCCATTTAAAAGTTGTAGCAGTGACACAGTCATGAATGTCATGAGCATTCCAGATAGAAAATTAAAGCTAGCAATATGCATATTCATTATTTCACTTAGATCTGAGTCTCTTTTTTACTTTCCAAAGTTCATATCAAATACGAAAATGTTGAAATATGTTGAAAATTTCGGTCTGCTGATTCTATTGATCAGATGATCTATAAATTGGAGAAAGGAGCTCTAGGAAAGACATTGTTTAAGCTACTAAAACGTTTTATGAGGTATTCAACACATAGTGAGGTACTGTACTTGCAAATATACTGGTGAACTGAAGGTCTATCCAGATTTTGTAAAGCATTTGGAAAAAAACACTAACGTGGTTTGTACCTCCCAGCAGAGAAAACTCAGAACACAAAAATCAAATTCTGCAAAAGGTTCTAGACGAGTGGTTGGAAATGACAGATTATCTGTATTTGCTTAAACTGTGTCCCAACCCAAGGCAGAGGGAATGAAAATAAGTGATCTTTATGGTCCCTTCCCACCTATGTCATTCTACAATTCTTTAAAATTGTGTATCTCATAATCCAAAAGAGTATCCCTGAAATATTTTCCAACCCCAACTCCTTCAGCCTGTCCTCATAAGGGAGGTGGCTTTAAGCATTCTAGCCCTCTGATCACCTTCATGGCCTTCCTCTGGACCAGCTCCAACAGTCCTTCTGATGTTGGGAGCTCCAGAACTGGACTCAGTACTCTAGCTGGGATCTCACCAGTGTCTGTCTTGGAATAATCAAAACTTTTAAAAGGACTAATCTCTACATTCAGTTGTAAGTAGAAACTCAATCAGCCTTTCAGCTGTTGGGGTCTGTTGTTCTAGCAGCCAAGGTCTTATACAGTAAAGATCATAGCAGGTACACTTATGTAAAAGATGTTATGTAGAGTGTAGATAGTTTTGTGTGGCTGATGGCATTAAATGAAAGAAGGGTTAACCACCATGCTGCTGTGCAGCAAAAAGAAAAACTTTGCGTTGATTACTGAAGGAATTGCAATTTCATGCAGTTAGTTCTGCAGATTCATAAGATCAGATATGAAACAGAAAAATGAACATTATGTTATTGATGTCTGGGAAAATAGGCCTGTTAATCTTTTCTGTATAGTAAACAGATATTTCATTTTTTTTCTAATCTCTCCTTGGATACTTTAGTCTCCTTTTAATCAAGTGCTGCTTTTGCTCAGCTCTTGTAGCTGTGTGGCTTTTAGTAAGAAATATTTTGGTCTTTCTAGCTCCTCTTACTTATTTAATACATAGCAACAGAGAAGAGACACAGATTCAATTCTCATGACTAGGCCAATACACAGAAGAAACTTAAAATAGCATCCAGTTAAATGAACAACAATAACAAAAACCTCCCAAACAAACAGTTAAAGCAGAATTTACCAGAATAAGAAATTCCTATATTACAGTGAGGTTTTATCTCAATCAAACCAGTGTTGTTTGCTTAAATAGCAGAAAAGCAGCTTTCAAATTCTCATGAGAAACACAGATTCTGCTGGTTTACTGTAGTCACAGGTAGTCCCCTAAATAAGATTTTTCTAACAATCTGGATATGAAGAAAGAAAACTGTGCTTTGACATATATAGCTAGTAGTGTTGTCAAATGAAGGCTGAACTGCAGTAATTGAAGTGTGAGCAGTATCTTTTAGATATCAGAGGGGACATGCACTGTGGGAGGCATCCCTGCCCATGGCATGGTCTTTAAGGTCTTTTCCAATTCTATGATTCTATATATGTCTGCTATTTTCATAGGAGTGAATTTCATAGGGGCAAGCAGTGAATCTGTAGCTACATCACTTGTACAATGGAACAGTAAAAGACAATAGAATTCAAAATCCAGTAAAGATCAGAGTCCTTCTGTTACCTTCTTGGGCTGTAGATAATGGCACAAATTGTTTAAATTTACTTTGATATGGGAATGGAATACAACCATTCATAGATGTGTCAGAAACAGCATCTATAGAAAGACACAAATCATACCCACTGTGAAAAGAATCTGTGTGGCTTTGAGTGTATGATTATAAATGCTGTCATCCGCATGACCAAAACTAAAATACAGATGTATAAGAGTAGTCATTAAAACTTGAGAAAAACAAGAGCTGGAAAATTCCTTCCTGACCTCACCCTTCTGCAGATTTCACCAGTGGTATTGTAATGGTTACAAAAACTCTGAGCCAGAAATTACAAAGCCATTTGGACATAAAAGGAGTGATCCCTTTTCATTCTGAGAAGAATTAAAGAGATCCTTGCAAGAGGTTTGGGAATTTTTCAGGGCTAGAAAATAATTTTGTAAATAATTTCCATCATGATCTTAAAGAACCCTTCTAAATAAGGCAATTCTATGATTTTATTATTCTATGTAGACAGTTTTATTTAACCTCCAATGATAGGACTTCAGCATGGGTGATGCACTGCAAGTTAGAGCCACCCAATACTTTATCAGTTTATAGATGGTTCATACAGCTCTGTCCTGTTAGATCTGTGCTAAATTATCTGTAGATGCCAACTGCTATTGACAAATAAAACTTGGTTTAGGGACAGCATAATAGTTACAAAATTGCACAGGAATATCATTGAAAGAATATTTCTATTGTGTTCCTGTAAAATGCTTGTTATTTGGGCTGCTTATCCATTCTGGAAATGTGAATATTTATGGCATATATTAATAACAAGAAAGAATCTTTAAATATATTGACTGAGATCTTTAAATATATTGACTAAGAATAAGTGAGCTTTGATGGTGACAGTTTAATAGAAATTTATGAAACAGCAAGCCATGTTTTAATTAAACTTTAGTTGGTTAATAGTATGTTGTTTTCAGGCTTTCCATTGGGGATGTTCAGTACTTCTTTGTCTCTCTTGCTTTTTGTAGTGTTTGGTAAGTGGTATAAAAACATTCAAATAAACTGAGATCCCATATCTGCTACATTACTAGACTTCTCTTTATTTCTTATGACTGGATTACCATCTTTCAGTTTGGCTGTATATGGCAACTTCATAATAGTTTATGGCGAAGTTTCTATGAAAATTTAAAATACCCGATGACTCAGTGATATATGACCCATAGTAATTTTTTCCTTTATTTTGTTTTTTACATTTTTTAGTATGAACTGGTTTAAAATGTATTCTACTATGTTCTTCTGCCATCTGGATCTGAAGGAAAATTCAGTTCTTATAACTGGATCAGCACAACAGTCATCTATTAGCCAGGTTATTATTGTTTCAACATCATGAGTAAAAACAGATTAGAAAAGCTGGCCAAGATGGTAGTAGTAAAGGAGACCATTTCATTGTCTTTCTGGTAAAGTGTCTTGTTGGTCATTTTGTTTGAAGCTTATGGTACTTGTACCACTTCTTCCTAAAATATATCATCCATTTTACTGTTGTGTTGAGCAGAGGATGCTCAGCTTTATCTGTTCTGCCCAGGTCTTTGCCTGGGAAATCCATGGAAAGACTACTGGGAGGGAAGGTGGCATCGTATCCCTATGTGACTGCTGAAGAGGAGAAGGCAGGGGGAAAGAAGCTGGTGGCAGAGATGGTTCTGTTGCCAGTAAATAGATGATACCAGTGACTATGCGTGACTGAGTGCACAGGAGGGCCTCTAGGTACGTGCCATTTAGTGAAATAAAATGTATGAGAAATACTGTGTATGAAACACAGACTTTGCATAGATGGCATGTACCCTCTAAAGCCTCAAACAAATTACATGTGCAATCTCTACAAAGCTTGCCTGCAAGGGTTACTATGAGTAAAATTACCTTGGGATAGAAGCAAGTGGTCTGGAGAAGACAAAATTTCAGTACTTCCCACAATGCTGCTCTTCATTAGTAGACAGTTTTATAGTTCTTTTTTAACACTTATTTTAACTTTATTTAAGAGATCAGAAGGGAACAAAAACTCTGAGAAGGAGTACAGAGTTGCAGAGACTTGTGGTGGTTCACAAAACTGAAAAGAAGAAAACCATTAGTATATGCTAGATGGAAAAGTATTTTTTTCCAAAGTAAGAAATGGGTGATAGGCTGTAGGATGACAGGCAATGATAGACAGTGACTGCCAAAGGTGGCTGTATGCAGACACCATCAGACTTTATGGAATAGTCTGAAGAACAGAGAAGATGGAGGTTACAGCAGTTTACAATGCAGGTTAAAAGAAGGAGGATGGAAGACTGGAAGCTGCCAGCTTAGCAAAGTATGTGCCAATACTGCTGAAGAAGAGGACATAGAGGGCCAAGTCCTGGGCCCATTAAGCAACAGCCATAGGGATAAATCAGAAGAAGGACATATTACCTGCAGTGATGAACTAGAATGAGAAATAAGACAAAAATGGTAATGAGGAAGAATTAGGATTGGACATGGCATGTTGCTAATGTGTAGAACAGCATGGTTCTTTCTAAGGAGGGAAAGTAAAATCAAGAACATGATCAAACAGGATACCTGAATGTGCCAGAATGAAGGAAACAGAGAATGGTGTGATGTTTCTCTTTGAGTGTGTGGTAAAGCAGCACCAGTTCTCTGGTTTGTAGCTTTGTTTTTTAGCTGGTCCTCTTTTAACTGATTAAACTCTGAAATTACAGCATATTGTTCAAAACTGCTTGCTCCCAGTGATAAGACCAAACTATATCAAAGAATGGTATGCGACTAGACTCCTGCTTATACTTACAGCTATAACAACCAAGGTCATCTAAATTTGTTGTTTGCTCTGTTAGACAGCTGGAGAGGCATAGAGTCCCACCTGCAAGGAGGAGCGGACAGAACAGATGGCCCAAAATTGACCAACCGGAGCATTCCATCCTATCTGCCCCATGCAGAGTATAAAAACATTGGGATCAAAGGGTCAACTCTATTTCTTCCATGGCAGATGTCCAGGGAGGACCTTGCCTGTTTAGCTGCCTTTAATCCTGATCAAGCACTCCTGACTCCAGATCTGGAATCTAGCTTTAGATCATCATTGGCTCCAGTCTGAGACTTTCCCTATGTCTGCTGGTGACACAATTGTCATCCTGGGAGCTTTATATGGTTTTGTACATACTATATAGCTTTCTGTTTTTATTTCCTTTTTATTTTATTATTATTTATTTTGTTATGTCATTACTTATTAATATTTTAATTAAAGCAGTTTATGTCCTCTTATAAATCCAGAAATCTCTTTATTCCTTCCTCTCTTCTGAGGGAGGAGTGGGGGCCATCTCTCATTCAGATTGGCCTGTCTGACCTAAATCCATGACAGTCTAATGTTCTCTAGTCAAAATGACAGAGTTAGATATAGTGACTTTTGCAAAACAAAAAAAATTTTAAATTACATCTGAGGAATTTTTAAAGTAAATAGTATTGAGTTTCCTTTGCTCAGGGAAAAAGGAACTGATGAGCAGAAGGGTTATCAATGCAACAATTTACAAATTTCTAAATAAAATTATAAAGTTCCAAGGAACTGAAACATACAACTGAAGATTTATGAACCATATAAAGAGATTTAAAAAGGGCCTGCTCTTCACGTGAGCTACAGCTCATACTTAATATTGTCTAGACATGGAACTAAGATGAGGGAATTGTTTTGCTTCCATTATGTCTAATGCAGATACTGGGGGGTTGCCTATTGGGACTGAAGGAAGTATCAGAAAACTATGGTTCCAGAACAAGAAATAGTAAGTTAGATAAGGTGGAAAAAAATCAGCTCATTATTAACTTGCTATAATTTTGACTCTGTAAGCTGTAACTTCTACATAACAATGTAACATAACAGTGCTTCTAACTTTCTTCTGCTACCCTGAATGGTGGTAAGAACAAATAGATTCAGAATTTCATTTTTTTAAGTAAAACAAGTAACAGCACTTTTGTAAGCAGCACTCAGCTGTCTGTAATTCCACATAAACGTAATTCTGCATAAAGGGAATTTTCACCAGAATAAACTTTGAAAGAGTACTGGTACAGAGGTATTATTCAGTAGGAAAAGAAATCCATTTAATTGATGCAAAGAAAAAGTAAATCATATTCTCTCAATAACTGGACCAGATAGGATGCCAGTTATTGATTTAGTCTGGCATGCTGGAATACTAAATCTTCTGCTGTATCCAGGCACAGTTTGTCTTTTGGAACTCTCATGGTGATTTATTTTATTGTGTTTGAAAATAAGAATCCTATTTAAGGGCAGAGACCTACCTTTGCATAGCCACCTATTGTTTAGCTACTAGGAGAAATTATTGGCTTTTCCTTGCATGAGTTTTTTTTTTTTTTTTTAATTTCCCCACCAGTGTTCTCCAGGCATTGAAGGAGTGATATTTTGTGCCTCTCCAGTGTGACTTGATGACTTGCTCAAACACAGGACTTAAAATTTCTCCTATTGTTTCTGAGATTGTTTACTATGTGTATTTACTATCTTGTAAAATATTTCCAAATGGAAAGGTCAAGCCTGTCACTACACAATGGTGGGACAGAGAAAAAGGACAATGACTGAGAATGTTTGCTTGCTGAAGTCAGTCAGGGGAGAACAAGTGCGACCTTGGTCCCACAAACAACATTAACAACATCTGTTATATAAATCAAGTTAATAGCTATTTTCCCTATGGCAAATGTTGTAAGAATAATAGAATAGGTTTTCTGTGAAGTATGAGGTCAGAACCACCCACTAATAAATTCTGTGCAATGCTGTAAGTACTTGCAGGAGGCTGAATGGCCCTCGTGTTATGTTACAGGTCCTCCGTCTATTCTGACAATAAGCGGTTTTGGAATGAAATGGTTCTCCTTGACCTGGCAAACTTGCGTCTTATTAACACCAACAAAAAATGTTTGAATTGGTGTCTGAGCAAGGTATAGCTGAGGCATTACCACATATTTGCCTCAAGAAAATCAAGTTATTTGGCAGGAATGTTGCAGCATACTGTAAAACACAGGGTAACAATCCTGTTATCGGTTAATATGATAGATTCTTCAGATATGCCAGGTGAGTTTATATAAGACCAAACCAAAATTATGCATACAGATAATGAGAATTCATAGGGTCCAAGGTATATTCTTGTGTACTCCTGGAGGTTATACAGCTATTATAATCTATAGACCATAAAGCTGCAACATTTTAAGAAGTTACAAGACTTTTGTTGCTTGCTCTTCTCCTTGTCTAAAAGCTTCTATGTAAGATTTGTCTATCTTCAGAGAGCTAGAGTTGACTAGGACTATATCTGAAAGTGCTGCTAGCTTTTACAGAGGTTGTTTGTCAAAGACCTAACATCTAAACTGAGTTGGTTCATTGGTTCCCTGCATGATGTAACTGACATCTCAGTGAAGATAAAAGCCTGAACACCACAAAGGATTCCCTGGATCATAAAATACTGCCAGAAAGTACATGCAGCAGATCAGAGTAACACAGTGATTGTATCATTTTGAGTATACTTCAAAAACAGTATGTGATCAGGAGCTATATATTCAGACTGCAGAACTGGTCAGAGGAGACAGATGACAATATACAATATAGTGCAATAATAGTTTTAGCTCTTGTTGTTAATGCATTTGAACACAGCTATAACTTTTTTTCATTCAGACCACTGTGTAGCAAACTGAATTCTGAAGGAAGCTAAATGTGCTGATGAGTGGCTGATGGGTGCTACACTAAGCTGTCCAGGGTGAGGTGCTCCTCACTCTTCATACTTCAGCCAGTTTTGGCTGAAAAGTGTTGCATTTTTGAGAAACCTGGTCTAGTGGGAGGTGTTCTTGCCCCTGGCAGAGGGTTGGAAGCAGATCTTTAAGGTCCCTTCCAACCCAAACCATTCTATGATTCCATGACAAAATGGCACTCATGAAGAACACAAAGCCTTACATGAGACTAATGAAAAAGCAGAGTTAGCTTGCAAGACTACACATACTTTTCTTTCTAGCTGAATGAAGGCAAATCAACACCTGATCTAATATAATTGCAGACTCAGCAACATATTTCCTTTATATTTTTTCACAGCCTTAATCTATTATATAGTAGTGAAAGTTCAGACAAGTAAAACAGTGAAAAATGCTAATATATTTTTTTGCTATTTGTTTGTAGTCTTCATTGGCATATTTCTATTATTGTTTAGGTAGTGAAATCAAATTAGCTTTTTTGTTTGTTTGTTTGTTTTTACAGCAGATAGCTGTTGTACCTGTACTTACCATGCAAAATCCATGGGTCAGAATAGAAATAAAACTGTGATTTCTAATAGTTATTTTTACTTGATTTTTAGTTTTTTAGCACTTAGTTCATATTTGGGTCCTATTTCTGTACTGCCGTGAGGGGCAGAAGAGCTAAAAACAGACAAAGAAACAACTTAGAAATTCTTACACAACTCCAGAAGGGTGTTTAAGGAAAACAGCAATAATAAAACTTGTGATAAAATTGTGAGAGCTGGCAATAACTATTACTTTTTTTAAAAAAAGGAGTGTAATAATTCCTGTCAAACCACCCTAACAAAATGTTATTTACTTTTATACTAGAATATAAAATAATAGAAGAATTCTATTCCCATGTTGCTTTGTCTGCATATGAAACTGAGTATAGTCTACTGAACCTTCACTGTCTCACTCCAGACCTCAATGAACCTTTTTTACATGTTTAAAATAAGTTTTATCTTGTGCCCTTACTAAGATACAACAGCTGAAGACATAACAGAAGCAAACAAATTTATTAAAATTCAGAATTAAATGAATTTGCATTTCTGTGATAATACCTTTTGTTCCTGAATTTATTCCAGATAATTTTAACCTGTGATCATAATTATATTTATGTTTCTGTTTAATGGAAAATAAAGACATTTGCATAGTATTCTTAAGTATTTTCTGTCTCTATAGGAAGCAGTTCTCTTGAGTAAAAAGTGTGTCTCAAGACTTACATCAAAAGACATGGAGTCTCACTTTGTTACTCTAAACTCAGCCACAGCAAGAAAGGAAAGTTCAAAGTTACAGCTTTGCATCACTGCCAAAATAAACAAGCCCTATCTCACTGAATTGAGTCAGTTGAGTCCCACTGTGATGATGGAGTTCAGGCTGCAGGAAGAGTTCATGTTGGGCTGACTCTGCAGTACCACCCTAGAATGCAATGTGCTCTATCTGTTTTGTATTCCCTTGTGCTGGGATTTTATAGCAAACACTGCTTTTGGGAACAGCATTAGCAACTGAAATACTGCTGCACAAAGTGGCTTCCCAGTAACTCTTAGCTACTGCCACAGTGCACACAGATAATAAAAACAGAATCTTGCTTATTAATCTGAAGTAGTTTTTGAATTGTCAATTTAAGTGATTGTAACCAAATCCAACTTCAACCTGATAGTCAACCAAGAGAAATACAAAGCCTTAGAATTTCAAGTAAAAAATCCAGCAATACAATTGATTCAAAATGGATATCACTGGATATCAATGGATGTCAAAGCCCTCTTATCTTAGAGTGGGAGCAAGTATCTCTTTTTTCTTAAATACCTAGGGCTTGTAAAATAATACGTAACAGTAATATAAGTACATTGATAAAACCAGAGTAAGTATTTTAATTGCTGAAAATGTTTTTTAACTAAACTATCAGTGCTGATATTTTGTTCCAGTTTGTTTGCTTTCCTAAGTTGTTTTTTTTCTTTCCCCAAAACCAGTATGAATTCTTAAACAAAAACCTGGAAATAATACGCCTTGGCTCTGTTCGGAGGAAAAAAACATTACTGGGTTCTGATTTATGCCCTGTTTAATAACTGTAGCTTTAAAAAGGCTACTGCTGTGTACTCTGCTGAGACGTAACTGACTACCCTTCACCTCTCTACCACGTAAAAATGTATAGTTAAATTAATTTTGCTTGAGATATTAAAACTTCTGTTCAAAATCCTATTATTTCTGAATACTAGAAGCTTAAGATGTAGCACTCTTATTTAAAAAAAAACCCTCAAATTCTTGTATAACTTATTCTCTTATTTCTAAATCTGTCCACAGTCAGAAAATTTGCATGTTCCAGTGTATTGCTCACCAGTGTGCAATAAAACTTAAAACATTAAGTTATTGTAAATCTGATTTCTAATACTGAAAATCAGTTGTAAAACTGGTTTCTGATACTAAAGATTGTGAGATGCTTGCATATGTTTGTGGCTCTCAAGTTGTATTCATCTGCATGAACATAATGGGTGGAGTGAGGATGTGTAGGTGTATGTTTGCAGCTGCCATCCCTAGGGTTGGGGAGAGTCTCATCTGTGTTCCCTGCACATGCTACAAAGCTTGGGTGTTGCTCCTTCCAACAACTTTTTAGGTTAAGAAGGGTATCATGTCCTATTCATTGAGCCTGGGTGGTCACATACTCTTCACACCCTCTTTCAGAGTGATAGAACTCAGCTCTTTGTTTCCCACACAGACCACACAACCCCTCCATAAGCAGGTGACAATCTCAGTTAGTCCATGGCATAGGCAATACACCACATGCAAGGTCAAAGCTCAGCTCATTCCTGGGCTTTAATTTCACTGAGAATCACATTAATCAACAGCCAAGGTTCAGCTAAACTCATATCTTTATCTTACTGCAACAAAAAACTAATCTCCCTCTGCCAGGACAACCAAACTCTTCTTCCTCCTCTAAATTACCACCAGCTGTTGGTCAGTCCCTCTAGACCTCATGTTGCTGGCAGGTGCTACAGGGTGGGGCAAACCCCATCTCCACATGTCAGGCACTGCCTCCTTCTGTTACATAACTCCTTCATCCATGCTTCATTAAGCTGGCATACCGTAATTTACATTAGCAGTGTTCCAATGATTTTGATAAATTCTAGGTGCTATTTGGTTCTACACCTTCTCAGGGACAGATCAGACTTCTGCCACCTTCTTCTCAGCTCTTGAGGTGAAAACTACAATTTGTTTTCACTGAGTGAAAAGTGAGGCACACTAACAGTATAACTCTAGGTCCTTCTGTCAGTGAGTCTCCCATGCTTACAAGATGTTTTTTTCACTGTGCAAATTCAACTGGATACATATAATAGTAGAAATGTGGGCTGTCCCCCGAAGCCCTAAATACATAGATAACAGGATTTATAGCCAGTTGGTTACAAAAAAATCCCAAACCCACATCCATAGACCTCCACAAAGATTGACTGGACACAAGTATGTTTTAGTTTACTGTCTAAATAAGATCTAACAAATTTCTGGGGTCATAATACATTACTAATATATTGAAGACATTGCCAAAAACTGATAGAAATAATTTCAACTGTTTTGATGCCTTTTGCTCACTGCAGCTGAAAAGCATCTTTCAGAAGGTGCCTATTCGATGATGCAGTTTCCTGCCAAACAACTAGTGATGAACATGAACAGCCAACATAAAAATCCTTGCAGATACGCAAATCCCCCAGTAGAAATGTTAAAGTTGTCATTAAAAATAGAATATCAGTGACAGCTTTTTCAAAAAAAGAAAATGAGAACACTGTCTTATATACTTACTTTTCTTTACTTCAAATAATGAAATGTTGGGGATTGCCACACTGGACAGAGTGATGTTTCATTCCACATTTAAAAGCTGAAGTGGACATATGTGAAAAAGAATTATGTGATCAGGAATAACTGCAAGATAATTGAAAAAGAAGAAGAAATTCACAACCACAAAAGGAAAATCAAACAAAAACATTTAAGCTTCCTGCCACCAAGGTAGTATAGGGACCACTTTCATGGTCATTGTAAGAGGCAAAAGCCACAGCAACTAGATTTTAGTTGTGCAATGTGTTTGTAATCTCTTACATGTAGAAAAGCCATCAAAAATTGCATGGTTATTTAACAGTTGTATGTTAGGAAAATTTCTTCTGCTGAACTGAATGCTTAACTTCTTTTTTTTAAAGCAAAATCCAAGGGGAAATGTTTTGGTTTGTAAGAATTCTGCCCAACATCATAGAGTCAATAGCTGTAAAGGCAGATGTTCCAGAATACAAAGGTTTGGGACAAAAAGGGTGTACAAAAATTATCAAGGCAAAGCAAATTCTCCTGTTTCATCAAAACTTGCCAACTACACATCTTAGTTTTTCTAAAATATTCTGAGAACTATCATGAGTAGTGTTTGGGTTAATAAAAAGAAACTTTATATAGAGATCCAACTTATGAAATGTCAGGAAAACAAATGTGAAGATGATTAAACTGTATACAAAAATATGACACCCATAAAATAAGTATCTGGCTCTTGGAAGCACTGCTTTTGTGCTTATTATGATAACATGTGCCTACAAATACAGCAAATACACAGATTTCTCTTGTAAAGTTACTGGGACTACGCTCTTTTTTTTGTGTTGTGTCAGGCTCTGAAACTGGCCCCTGCAATAGCTGAATCTTCTCGGATAAACTTTGAATGACCTCGTACTTGAAAATGTTTTTAAATCCCACTTAGTCATTATCGTCGTTTAGCAGTTAATCGATATCGTTTTTTCAGCAAACTCAGCTTCTCATTGTCCATGTTTAACAAGGAACGAACAATCAAGGGGACAATGATAAAAATACTAGGCAACAGATGAAAAGAAGAAAACATGTTTACTAAAAGACTTTCTGAGAAGACAAGCTCCAGCGAAGCATACTCTGTGCTGGGGAGGGGAATCTCGACGTAAAAGAGCCACCAAGAAGCTCGGTTCCAGAGCTTTTCGTAGCCGGATAAAAGTTCCAGACAAGGCCGCTGCCGGCAGCTCCGGGAAGCAGCATCCAGTGAGGAAGCGCGGGGCAGAGCCATTTTCCCCCGGCGGCACATTTACACGAGGCGCAAACTCACCAACGTCCCCTCCCCCAGATAAACGGGGCCTTTCACCCGAGTAAACAAGGGGGGAGTGGGTGTTCCTTGTTATTAACGGCGGTAGACACTGATTGTGAGCAGTTAACGATGATCTCCATCCGGCGGAAAGATACGCTAACAATCACAGCCAGAAAGGACATTGCTGTCCAGACAGCGCTGGAACAAAGAAATCTGTGCCTGTCCAAGTGACAGGCAATGCTGGAGACTTTTACTGCTACCGAATGGCAGTTCTCAGCTGTCTGCGTTGAGAGCAGGCAAACTATCTGCTCAGTATTGTGGCAGAGCTCTCTGTAGAAGTAGAAAGGCTCAGAGAACCTGAAGCAGAAATAGACCTTTGGCACAAGATGTCTACCTTAAATTAAAACGCCCCTGCCAGATAGGAGCCAGGATCGTGGTGTCCCTGCATCCTGCTCTGGTCAGGCAGAAGGCAGAACCCTAGAAGAAAGAAGTAAGTGGACCAAAGCTGGTAGTCAGGGCAGTGGGCATCCCCTCCCTGCCCACCTCAACATCTCCAATACCTCTGAACAGGTAGGAAGTTCTGGCTGTTGAAGACCCAGCAAATGAAGATGTAAGGTTTGAGCATTCCTCACTCCTAACATCTATGAAGCTGAGGAGGCCCACTGCTCCAATAAAAACTTCATCCATGAGAAGAAGAAGACAGGCTATAGTCATTGGAGACTCCTTAAAGGGAACAGAAGGTCCAATATACTGGGCAGACCCCACTTACAGGGAAGTCTATGCCTTCCTGGAGCCCGGGTTAAGGATGTGACCAGGAACCTCCCAAATGTGTTACAGTCATCCACTACTTATTTTCCAGGTAGGTGGAGAGGAGACTGTAACTTGTAGGTCCAGGGCAATGAAAAGATTGAGGAAGTTATTAAAATTATCTGGGTCACAGGTTATATTTTCCTCACTCCTTCCAATAGGAGGAAATTACATTGGAAGAAACAAATCAATACATGGCTCCATAGCTGGTGTCACTGATACAATCTTGGATTTTTTGACAGTGGGATGGCTTATGCAGCACTGGGAATGTTAGCATTGGGTGGAGGACACTTGTCCCAAAAGGGAAAGAGGATTTTTTGCCCAATAAATTGCAGGACTGATAGGGCTTTAAACTAGATGTGAAGGGGATAAGGGTAGCTGGGCTTACACATGTGGGACAGGACTCTAATGTCCATGAGGACCAGGAAGCCCTATAGTGTGAAATCAATATGCTCAACTTGTTGCCTGAAATGTCTGTATACCAATGCGCACATTTCTGGGAATAAACAGATGAGCTAGAAATCTGTGCTCAAACAGGAGATTATGATCTGGTAGCTATCAGAGACATGGTGGGACAGCTCACATGACTGGAATGTGCTAATGGATGGCTGTGTCCTTCTTAGGAAAGACAAGCCAGCAAGGTGAGATGGTGGAGTTACACTTTATGCTAGAGAGCAGCTAGAATGTATTGCGTACTGTCCAGGGATGGATGAAGACTGAGTTTGTGGGTGAGAATTAAGGGTCAGGCTGGCATGGGTGATACTGTTGTGGTGGTCCATAACAGTCCACCAGATCAAGAGAAGGAAGTCAGTAAGACCTTCTACAGGCAGCTGAGAGCAGCCTCTAGAGTACAGGGCCTGGTTATTGTGGGGGATTTTAACAACCCTAGTAATTGCTGGAAGGCCCAGTCAGCCAGACATTCACAGTCCAAGAGGTTCCTCCAGTGCATTTATGATGACTTCCTGATGCAAATGGTGAATTAGCCAACTAGAGAAGAGTACTGCTGGATCTTACCCTCACCAACAAGGAGGGTCTGGTTGAAGTAGTGAAGTTCGAAGACAGGCTTGGTTGCAGCAACCATGAGCTCAGGATCTCATGTGGCAGGAACAAGATAGCAAGCATAATTACAACCCTGGACCTCAGTAGAGCAAACTTTGCCCTTTTCAGGAAATTGCTAGGTGAAATCCTGTGAGACAGAGTACTAGAAGGCAAGGGGACCCAAGAGAGCTGGTTAGCATTCAAGGACTGCTTCTTCCAAGCTAAAGATCAGAGCATCCCAACAGGTAGGAAGTCAAGGAGCCAGGAGACCTACCTAGTTAAACAGGGAACTGCTGGGCAAAGTCAAGTGGAAGAGGAAGGTCTACAGGTCATGAAATGATGGACTGACCATTTGGGGGGAATATAAGACTGCTGTCAGAGGATGCAGGGAGGCAACTAACATGGCTTCACCAGGGGCAAATCATGCCTGACCAACTTGGTAGCCTTCTATGACAGAGTCACATCATTGGTGGATAAAGGAAGGGCAAATGACATCATCTACATAGACTTGTGTAAGGCATTTGACACTGTCCCACATAACGTCCTGGTCACCAAACTGGAAAAGAATGGGTTTGATGAATGGACTCCTCGCTGAATAAGGAGCTGGTTGAATGGTTGCACTCAAAGAGTTGCAGTCAATGGCTCTTTGTCCAAGTGGAAACCAGTGATGAGTGTTGTTCCCCAAGGATCAGTACTGGGACAGTACTATTCAATGCATTCATCAATTACTTAGATGAGGTACTAGAGTACACCATCAGTAAGTTTGCTGATAACATAAAGCTGAGAGGAGTAGCTGACACACCAGAAGGCTGTGCTGCCATCCAGCCAGACCTGGACAGGCTGGAGAGTTGGTCAGTGGGAAATTCAATGAAATATAACAAGGACAATTGCAGGGTCTTACATGTGGGCAAGAACAACCCATGTATCAGTATAAGGTGGAGACTGACCCGTTAGAGAGCAATGTAGGGGAAAGTGTCCTGGGAGATGACCATGAACAAGCAATGTGCACCTGTAGCCAAAAAGGCCAGTGGCATCCTGGGGTGTATTTGAAGGGGAGTAGTCAGTAGGTCAAGAGAGGTTCTCCTTCTGCTCTACTTTGACTTGGTGAGACCACATCTTGAGTTTTGTGTCCAGTTCTGAGGCCCTCAGTTGAAGATAGATGGGGAACTGCTTGAGAGAGTCCACTGCAGAGCCACAAAAATTATGAAGGGACTGGAGGATCTCTCTGAAGAGGAACAGTTGAGGGAGCTGGGTCTCTTTAGCTTGGAGGAGACTGAGGGATGACATCATTAATGTCTACAAAGATGTAAAGGGTGAGTGTCAGGAGGATGGTGCCAGGCTCTCCTCAGTGACTTCAAATGATAGGACAAGGGGCAAGATGGAACCCAGGAGGTTCCCCCAAAATGTAAGAAAAACTTTTCCAAGGTTAGGGTGACAGAACACTGGCACAGGCAACCAAGAGAGGTTGTGGAGTCTCCTTCTCTGGAGAGATTCAAAACCCATTTGGATGCATTCAAATGTGACCCAATCTAAAAGTTCATGCTCTGGCAGTGGGATTGGACTAGATGATCTCTTGAGTTCCCTTCCAATCCCTGTGATCCTGTGATGTGGAAAAAGTGAAGGCGGCATATTAAATACTCACTGAATAATTTAAGAAGAATTAAAAATCCTTCAAAGCAAATAAGAAAGTAAAAATGTAAACATGTTGTACTTATGATAGCATTATTTCTTGTCCTAGCAGCACAATTAGGGCAATTTTTCTGAAATTTGTGAAAGCACATATATTCCTCTAACAAGATGATGACTTTGGTTCAACAGTGAATTGAACTAGTGGTTCTTTCTTCATTAACCTGGGGAAAAAATCTAGGCTTTTAAAGAGTATTTTGTTTTTCATTTAGGCTACAGGAAACATGGAAAAATTTGTTTTGGTAATACCACTAAACCCTTTATTTCAAAACCAAGAACTTTATAAATCCTGATCTTAAACCCATTATATTTATGCAGTAGCACCAGTATAAGTATTTAATGTATTGGAACTATGCCTTCCTTAGCTTTCAGTTGTAGGATCTCATATCCAAATCTGAAAATAGTAAGTCTGAAGAATTTTCCTGTGTGAGGGACTGTTGGAGTGCTTTTAAGACCTACTCTACAGCCAGGTTTCTGATGCTCAACATAGAATGGATGGGGTTGAAAGGAACTTCAAAGATCATCCAGTTCCAAACTCCCTGCCAAGGGCAGAGACTTCTCCTACTATAGACTAGGTTGCTCTTGAGCTGCCAGTGTTAGTACCGAATCCAAAGAAAAGAAAAACAGTACTCAAGAGTCATGTTGTATCTTAGTAAACTAAAATAGTATGGCCCTTTTTTAGGTCCAGTAGAACACCCACAAGTATTTGCACTATTCATTTGCAAGTCTCCAGTAGCACCAACAGAGATGTGAGAGAACCAACTCCAGAAGTTCTGATGGGCAGAAAACTGATGGATTCCCAGGCATTTGCACAACCTGGCACTTCGGCTCCGTAAAGAAAATGGCGCCTACCCAGCCCTAGACCTTCCGAGGTGCGAGCCCCAGCCGCCAATGAGTAAGTACATCGCTCTAACACCCAACCTGTCTCTGTCAGCGTGAAAAGCAGCTGTTAACAGCCTCCAGCACCAACAGCTCCGACTCCCTCTTGATACTGGGCGCATGCGTGGCCATGCCTCCTCGGGCGGGCAAATTCAAACCTGCTTGTCGCCCCTTCTTTTTCTCGGGGCAGTCGTTGCGCTGACGTCATTGCATGGCGTCCTTGTTCTCGGTGGTTTCCGGCTCTCGCCCGTGCGGTAAGTGCAGCTGAGGAGGAGGAGGGTGGGAAAGTTTTCATTTGTGTGTTTCACATCATCGTTTCTTTTCCCTTTCCCTTAGGAGCGGGCAGGCAGGTAGGGGATCTTCTCGCAGACCCTGAGAAAGGGGAGTGAGAGGCTCTCACTACGACGCCGGCGATGGCCTAGGGGAGTGCAGAGGCAGCGGCCGCGCGGGTGGCAGAGCTGGAGGAAGGGCTGCGGGGTCTGGCGAAGGAGCTGAGACGCCGCCAGGTACCGGAGAGCCGGCGTCGTGCCCTCCTGGCGTTGAGGGCCAGCCCACAGGGTCGCAGCTGGATTCGAGCGGGCGTGTCCTCCCCGCTCCTTCGGGGGACCTCTCTTGCCTTCAACTCCGAAGGGCCTGCGGTTCGTCTCCGATTCTTGCGGGTGCTGTGGTCAAGGAGGGAAAGCAGAGCCTCGGCGTTAAAGCGCTTACTGCAACAACAAAAAGGAGGTATGGGGACTGCCACTCCTGAGGAGCAACTACAAAAAGTTTTATATGTTTTTAAATTTTTGAATTGTTCTTTGATAGATAACAATCCCCCGATAGTTCGACATTTTAGTAGGAATATCTCTTGA
Organism: Turnix velox; assembly: GCA_013400935.1. Classification (NCBI taxonomy): domain Eukaryota; kingdom Metazoa; phylum Chordata; class Aves; order Charadriiformes; family Turnicidae; genus Turnix; species Turnix velox. The sequence continues at coordinate 100,382 of VZTY01004266.1, forward strand.
AGGACGACCGAAAGCCCCGGTGTTGGTTCGTGATCCATAAACAGGTAAAATTACAGGACCATACCCTCTTGTTACATGGGGAAGAGGTTATGCTTAGTGTTTCCATAGAAAAGTGCGCCAGGTGGATCCCGGCGAAGAACATGGGACTCTTTCGTGAATACCTACCACAGCCACCTGATGATAGCCCCGATCATCCCGCTGGCCAGGAAGCATCTCGTTCTATATCTCCGGTGATCCCAAACGACTAAGATATAGAAGAATTGAAGTGCTTTACATCTACCAAAATGGCTGCGGGAACATTAGTGAAGGCAAAAGACTTTAAATGTCTAGACTGTGGGACTTGTGAACCATGGGTCTTGTGGCAATGTCAGAGGTTTGACGGGTGTTGGTGTTGTAGGAGATGGTTGGTGTGTGTGTGGTGTAAGGGGTGTAAATATATCTCAGGAAGAACCAAACAGCCGACATTTCTGGTATTATAGGGCTGAGTAGTTTTGATACCTTTTTGAGGCTTCAAAAGACATACAAGCGTCTGACACTAAATGTGCTAAAAGCATTTTTGATACCAAAAATTTGGTTGGTATTAGAAAAGAATTGGGAACAAACAAAACAATATTGTGGGCGCAAGTTTGCTTGAAAAAAGATGCAAGGTATAAAAATATTAGTCATTATCTTTTGTGTTTCTGCAGTGAGAGGGGAACATCATAAGACACCCCTTTCCTGCCATCAGAAGGTACCATTTATTTGCTTCATGTGTGGTGGCAAGAGTTAGTGTGGCACTACCTTGTGTAGCTCCTGGGGAAGCGAAACACCCAAGAGGATTCTGTAGAAATGCAGGACTGGAAGGAAAATTTAGAGATCATTTAATCTCTACCCCTATACGTTGCAGCAGGTTTTAGTATACGCAAGCTGATCCCGGGAGGGAGTGCTATATGAGTAATTACCATAGTACTTACAGAAGTTCCCTTCAAAGGTATGCATCTCTCGTTTTTCTAATTGGCTCTTCTTCACTTAGATGTAGGTACATTTAATGAAGATAACAAAATTTTGATAACATCAGTTTTGTTGTAGAGATCTATGAAATAAGAACTGTGGGGAAATAGAGCTGTCAATAAAAATATTGAGCAGTGGTTTGGGGATGTCTTAAATCTTTCGTGGGACAAGTTTAGAAAAATCTTTATAATGATAATTTTATTAGTTTCCTCCTTTTCTCCATCTCCACATGTACAGTATCAGACAAAATTCAGGAATGTCAGAAGGAAGGTCCCATGCTCTGCTCATTTGGTCTTTGAACATACATTGTATATGTTAAATACATCTTCTGTGGCAGGAAACTAGGTTCACAGGGCAGCCCAGGCCAATGTGCGATGCCCCATAGTATAACTGTTTCAGCTGCTGTTAAGTTTTCTGTTATTTTATGTTCCTAAGTTCTGTTCCATTTAGTAAAGTTACCTCTTTTGGAAATTACCTTAGCAGATATTTTGGATAGAACTTTTATGTATTCAAAGGCACTAGTGAAGGGGATGGTAGATTTTAATCCAGAAACTTGATAAAGTTGCTGAGGATGGTGGTGTTTGTTGTAGTTGGTTATTTTAAAATTATATTTATTTATTTATTCATTCTGAGAATTAAATTCACAGATTCATAAACTGCACTTCCAGAGCAGACTTCCTAACTCAAATCTAGTTTAATGATGCACCAGAACTAAAAGGTTAGCCTCAATATACAAAATGCTAATACCTAAATAGATACTTATTTTCTGAGCAAAAAGAACCCTTTTGCAAAATTACTGAGGTTGCAAGTTTTTGTTGGTTTTAGAGAATGAAAAGCAGGGTTATAAAAATAGAGAAGTACATATGCAATAGTTACCTAGCACCTGAATAAAACATGACAACATTCTTTTCTGTCTCTCCACACCTCTGTGGATTATTCACTGTCACATGAAGTGCGCTTCTGAAATGAAATCTCTCCACTGGGAGCTGGAGTCTATTGATGATGTCCATTAGCCAAATATATGGAAGCCTTCTCTGGCTAATGAAGCTTCTGAATCTTAGTGGAAGTAGCCATTCCAACCTCAGGTATTTCACACATCTACTGTTGGCGACTATTTCTTACCTGCAAAATGTGCATGGAGTTGACCAATATTCCTAATGGAGCAGGTGGCTTTTATGTTCAAACCAAGTTTCTTTTCTCTTTTCAAATTTTTGTTGTCTTTTAAGGGAAAGCTGTGCTCCAGTCAGTTATGGTACTTTTAAGATTTCCATTTTGGTTGTATTTTTTCCTCTTCTAAAGTTAAGGTTGTTCTGGTAAGTCTTGACCCCTGCAGCTTAAGCTTGCAGTGTTCAGTATTTTAAGACTCCTGAAAACATTGGGGGAGCTTGAATCGTAATAAGGAAGATTTTGGAGGCAAGCCCTTTAAAAGCACCACAGTTTTGTTGCAATCAATTTACAAAAACTTATTACGTGATTAATGTGTAAAAGTGAGAAATCTAAGAAAAAAAATCCAGAGCTTCCAAATTGTGTCTACAGAGGAGACTTGAGAAAATAATATATCTAAAGCATGTTTGCCTCATTAATGCTGTTTTGGGAAAATTATTGAATCTGCCATAGAGCATTGTATAATTATTTTGATGATCACTTAATAAAAAACTTCATTTCGCTGTTCTTCTAATTTTATTTGAGTAATTTTACTGTTTCACTAGTAGAGAAATTGTTCTGAAAACTACAAAGGAACACTATGGGATTTTTTTATTTGTTTGGTTTTTAGTTTCTGTTTCCTTTGAGAGCTAGTTGTTTTTCTGTGGCTAGCTTAACATTGTTGGGGGGCAATGAAAAGGCAAAGGTCAAACAATAAATAATGATATATCTACTCTCTGTTACTTGATTGAAGTGCTGCACTCTTTCTTAGGATATTATGCTGATGCCTACCACCTTAGTATCTTGAGACCTTTTCATGGAAGGTCCTTACCATTTTTGTTCTTTTTACTCCCTGGAGTTTTTTAACTCAACTTGTTCTTTAAAAAAAAAAAAAAAATTAAAAAAAATATCTAACTGATATTTTACCCCGTCTCATTTTCTCTTGTGATTCTTACTTTTTTGCGTGGATGGAGTTGCTGCTTTTGCAAGTGTTCCTCCTAATAAAGGCAGTCAGTCAGAGTAGTTTATTTGCTGTGTCTCTGAAAGGTTTCTGGCCAAGAGTATTTTTCATTAGCCTTCGGGTGTTTTTTTTTTGATTTTGTGTATTTAGATGACTTGGTGACTATATTTTCAGAATTCTTTGATAGCATATTACATCATTGGTGTCTGCAGTTCTTTTTAATTTGTGGAAGGTATTTCATTTGGTGCAAAATAATGTGCATCCTTAAAGCAGCAACAAGGTATTTGATGTCCAACCTCTCAGTCCCTTGACTGCTAAACTGCAGATGCCTCCAGTTTTGTACCCTAAAAGACAGAAAATATTCTTTATGGTATGCTGTGGAAATCCTCACTTGGAACAAGATAGAATGATCTGAGATTCTGTTTTCCACATGCAGTAGAGTGTCTTGTTTTGCTCAAAACTCTGAGAGTTGAAAGAATATAACCTGCCTTTGGTTCTCAATTACGCTATTAGCGATATGTACTGTGCGTCTTTGGTTTGATCAGCTTCACCGCATATTTTGCGGCCTGGGATCACTTTCTGTATTTACTGTAAGTGCTGTTTTGTGTTCAAACAAGTATTGTCAACAACTTATCCACTGTTAGTTAAGAAAAATTGTGTTCATTGCAGCTTTCATTTCAAAGTTAACATGTCAACTCTTGCTAAAAAAAAAAGGTGGTATTTTCACAAATGAAGACTTCCTTTATGACTTAGTGGTATTGCCAAAATGAAGAGTACCCACCCTGTCTTTCCTACCTCTTTTTTGGGTGCATTTTTTTGGGGGGGCTCTTGTTTGTATTTGCGTCGGTAGCACATGTACTTTTCCTGTCAGCATTGGCTATAATGCCCACTCTTTTGCTATGTTAAGAATTTATAGGACATTTTTGGGTAGAAGAGGAATAAAGAAGGTGTGCTGTTACTTAATGGAAAGCAAAATGATAGGTGCTTCAGCTGCTGCTGGCTGTGTTTCCTGATTCCTGTGAAAAACTATACATAAAGCTGTCCCAGAATTCGTATCTTAGTTTATAATATATCTGAAAGAATAGTAACAGTGCTTTATGGACAGCAGGATTGTCTTGGGTTTGATCACTTTCTAGAAGGGGGATGCATGTAAAATATTCCACATATTATCACTAGCAGATAGGATTGCTACAACAAAGTCTTCATACGAAAAAATATTTATTAGATGGAGATACAGATGCTTTCATTCTAAATCAAGTAATATCCAGGACACCTACTGGAAATCCAATGTAGCCATGATAACATTAATGTATTAGAAATTTTAACACCACTTTATTTACAAGTATTAATACAAGTATATTAATTGACAGAATACTCCATTGTTTCATTACATTTTAATATGTTTGGCATGCATGTTGATAGTACATACTGGAATGTTTTTAAATCAGTGGCTGAGAACTGAAACCAATACTAAGTAAAAAAGCCACGGGTCTTCCTTAGCTACCCACTTCTATTACCCACTTCTCTTTGAGGCAAGTGGGGAGGAAGTTATGTCCCATAGTCAAAAAGGGATGAAGAAAGACTTTAAGGCCTTGGGACGGTTGGTGAAGGAGTATGGAGCCCAGGTTATTTTCCCTTCTACCATATTCAAAAGACAACAGGGAATTCAATGCAAAGACTCAGTCTATGAATGCCTGGCTCCAAGACTGGTTTTACAAGCAGGGCTTTGGGTTCTTTGATATTGGCAGGTTTCATAAGGCCTCAGTTGAGATAGGGACCATGGGAAAGTCCTGTTTCAGAGGGGTAAAAGGGTTTTGGGACAGAAACTAGCTGGGCTCATTAGGAGAGCTTTAAACGAGATTTGAATGGGATGGGTTTACAGATGGGCTTCTGCCAGTAAGGAAGGGCTTTGAGCTGCCAGAAGTTGAGGCAAGGAAGAAGGTTGCCTGTGTTGATGAGGATACAGATAGTGACATATCGAACAACCTAGATATTACTGGGCTGGGACTAGGACCATAGGGCAGAGAGAGGTCACTGG
>VZTY01004266.1:105694-159529 GCA_013400935.1 Turnix velox
TGCATCAAGAGGAGAGTGGCCAGCAGGTCAAGAGAAGTGGTTTTGCTCCTCTACTTGGCACTGGTGAGGTCCTACCTGGAGTATTGTGTCCAGTTCTGGGGCCCTCAACGTAAGGCCACTTAGCTGTTGGAGCAGGTCCAGAGGAGGGCTACAAAGATGGTCAAAGGGCTGGATCAACTGCCTTATGAAGACAAGTTGAAGGAATTGGCGTTGTTCACCCTGAAGGAGAGAAGGCTGAGGAGGGACCTCATAGTAACTTATCAATACCTGAGAGATTCCTACAGAAAGGCAGGGTAGGACTTTTTTATAAGATATGTGATGGAAGGACTAGGAATGATGGATGTAAATTGAAAGAGGGTAGATTCAGGCTAGATATAAGAAAGAAATTCTTTACAGCAAAGGTAGATCAGGTTGCCCAGAGAGGTTGTGGACACCTCTCTGGAGGTGTTTAAGGTCAGGCTGGACAAGGCACTGAGCAGCATGGTCTTGTGGGAGGTGTCCCTGCCTATGGCAGGGGGGTTGGAACTCGATGATCTTTAAGGTCCCTTCCAACCTGAACTATTCTATGCTTCTATGATTCTATATATTTTTCTATTGGTCCTTATTCTTCTGAGTTTTTTAATCAAAATTAAATGTTTTTGAACTACTAGCGTGAGAATTTGAATGTGTTAATATTTCTTCAAAATTCGTATCTTGTACCTATACCATCCTTTTAAAATGGGGCAAAGTGTTTAATACTCCCATTAATTAAATGCTAATTTCTTTTATTAGTGATTAAGTCAAGATCACGTATTTATTGGTGCCAAGGGATGCCAGCTGTTTAGTGTTCTCTGTATTGTTTTTTTTTGTTATTTTGTACTCTTATATTTTGCTATAACAAGTCCAATTCACATGAGTGTACAGGTGTTGTTAATAAAGGCCTTATTCTTTGTGTAGTTTAGACAGAAAGATTGCTGTTGAACAGGTAAGTTAGTTTCTTTTGCTTGTAATTTTCTTTTTTATTTCTGATAAATTTTAGCTAAACAAAAAGAATTTTTGCATACCCAGTCTTCTGAAAATACTTGTTTGGGATAGTTCAGTAAATATTCTCAGTCCTTGGAAAGGAACTGAGAGTTAGGTCTATTATTTTCTTTCTTAAAAAATAACTGATTTTGTTCTTTATTAAGTAGGTACTTATTCACAGTATGCTTGTGTGCAAACATTTCAGATTGACCCCAGCATGTGAATGGAAATGTAAAAATTGTAGAGATCGTATAGTTACAGAGCAAGTTGCATTGGAAGGTAACTTTTCAAGATGATCTATTGCAAACTGCTTGCTTTGGGCAGAGATGTCTTTCAGTAAGCAAGCCTATCCAACCTGTCCTTGAGCAGTTGCAGTGATGGGGCATCCACAGGTTCTTGTAAGAAATTTTTTTCCTTGTGTTTGATCAAAACCTAGCCTTTTTCAGTGCATGCTATATGTGACTCTTATGAACTTTAAAATAAGTATCTTTAAAATCTGTTGTGTATAAGGCACTATGTTTTTTTGTGAGGTAGTGATTGGTATTCTAGTGACTTTTTAAATTGTTTAAAGTTTATCACCTCAAAGATAGGTTCTGTGAAGTCAAAGACCAGTGACCACTCAGCAGGACTGGGTGGGCTGTAGAGAGAATACTTCTTACTTAGGAGCATAATACATGACTGGAAATTGCAAAGAAGCACTTGGCACAGCAGGATCAGAAATCTACACTGGCAGCATACAACAGTGTAGGTTTAAAATTCTTATGAGACATCAAGAATCACATCTGTCACTTGCATGTAGTATATATGACAGCTTGCTTAAAGTCTTGGGCTCTGCACTCAGGAGTATACTAAATTTTAGAGGAGTCCAAAACAATCTGTATTGACACCTTTCTTGCAGATATTTCCCTGCTTGAACCAGACATTTTTTCCTTCCATTTCATATTGTATTTCACATATCTGTGAAAATTGCTCCAGTCCAACAGCCATGCATATTTCACTTTAATGTGAATACTCACTTTTTAATACAGAAAAAATTCAGTTTTAATTACTTCAGCATTCTTACTGAAAATTGCCAGTAAAGCAGTAGCTACCTTTACCTTTGTATTACCTTTAATATCCTTACCTTTGTCCTCACAACTATTTAATTTTATTTTTGGAGATATGTGCTAATTAAAAACTCTAAAATGAGAGTTTGTATCCTGTGCTTTTCTAGCAAGTGTTGAGTGGGAGGGGTGAAGGGTAGGGAAGAAGTTGTTTTGGACTTTGATTTGATTTTTTTTTTTGTTTATTTGTTTTTTTCCTGTTTCTGAGGGTATTCTCATCCAGATTTCAGAATATTGTATCTTCCAGATAGTAAATAATAGTTTGTAATGTATTGAAATTAAAGATTTAACATGAACATTAATGATACTTAAGCTTTGAAATAAGTACAGTGTAATGTCAAGAAATTATTTCAAACTGTAGATAGATGAGATGCTTGATGTGTGATTTTACATATACCACGCATCTTGATGTATGTAGATCAAGAGTAAGTTTATCAGTTTATCCTTGTTCTCAACACAATGTAAAAAGGAAGAATGTACAAACAAAAATTACACGTATCTCTAAATTTAATACCCTTACTGTGATGGATGCATAGTTCCTGTGAGAAAAAAAAAAATAAAAAAGGCCGATCACACTTTGGGCACTATTCTCACTGCTAACTTAGTTTTTTTCAATAGCCATTTGGTAGCATTACTTTAAAAGAGTAACAGCAAATTCTTAATAAACCACTGTAAAAATACTCCAAATGTTCTGCATTTAGGTCACTGGAAGTTTTCAGTATACAAATAACTCTAGAATAAAAATACAGTATTACATATTCTTTGTATCAGATGCCCAGAGTGGTATTTATGCTCAGATTTCACTTCCAAAAAGAGACTGATCCAATTTATGCATTTGTCTTTCACTGCTTATAAGTCAGAGAGATTCTTCATTAAGGTAATGTTTATTAAATTCCCAACTTCATTTGCAAGCAAATACTTTTGCTGTACTGTGTCATGCTATGTAAACTTAATCAGTGGTTCATCTTGTGTTTGTCCATGCTTCTGAGCTTAGTGCTGCTACAAATCAGTTTGCTTTCCTAAGAACATGTTTAAGGCCTAAGGTATTCATTTCTTTATGACTTTCAGTATGATGTTAACCGGAATTTCACTGTAGGCTGAGAAAAATCCCACTTCTCTAGGCTTCTGCAGTTTTTTCTTTTTTAGTTCTTCAGTTCTGGCATGCAAACATGATAACAACATGTCTTTAGATGACAATAGATGTTCTAGGAATAACCTTAGTTTTAAAGAGCAATTTTCACTAATTTACAAATTACATCAGTGTTCTGCTTCATATATCTAAGTTTTCAGCTGCACAGGGTACACTTCTGCTGACCTTTTGAGCTACTAATATACACTTATATAGGTAGAATGTTCCTTGTATATGTTGAAAATTGATACATTCCAGGCCTTAACAGCTGCAGTGTATTTCTGTGCCAACTTCAAGCATTCTGAGCAGCCCTTTTTCACAAGAAATTGTTTGGCTCCCAAAACCATTCAGGGAAGACCTTACCAAGCCCATTAGTTGTGCCAAGAGCTTAAAATGGCTGTTAAATCTCCTTTTTGTCTTAAAAGTGTAATAATTTATGGGTAGTATTCTTTTTGGCTATATAGAATGTATGGTTACTTACAGATTTAAATGGAACAGTTTTAGCAATTTGGTATATTAAAGAGAAAAAAGTAACATTTTATTGGCACATGTCTGATATTTTATTGTCATAATGACAAATTTTGTACATTTCCATGTAAACTTTTTTTTTTATGTTATAAACGCAGATTTTTAACTGTAGATGATGCTTTATTTTTTTACTAAAACATGTATTTGAAGATGAATTTGTGCTCTCATTCTTTTTGTGGGGGTCCACTTAGGATACTACCTAGGTTTATGTGCCTTTACAGAAATGCAAATACTTTGTACAAGGCATTTTTTAATTTAAATTTTAATATTTGTTGATAAAATTACATCATTTCTTTGTAGTTTTTTAAGTGCTCACCCATAAGCTGCAGTAGTAGCTTTAAGTACTAGTTTCTTCTATCAAAAATAATCATAGAATGGCTTGGGTAGCAAGGGACCATAAAGACCATGTTGTTCCAAACTGCCAGCAATGGGTAGGGACATCTCCCACTAGACCAAGTTATTCAGAGCCCCATTCAGCCTGGCTTTAAAGACTTCCAGGCAATGAGGCCATCCATAGCTTCTCTGGGTAACATGTTCTAGTGTCGCACCACCCTCTAATACCTAATCTAAATTGCCTCTCTTTCCATATAAAACTGTTCCCCCACATCCTATTGCTCCAGACCCCTGCAAAGAGTCTTCTTTTTTTCCTAGACCTTCTTCAGGTACTCATAGGCTGCTGTAAGGTCCTCCTGCAACTAAATCTTCTTGAGGCTAAACAGCCCCAACTCTCAGCCTTTCTGCAAGGGAGAAGTGCTTCAGTCATCTGACTGTCTTTCTGGCCCTTCTCCTGTGTTGGAGGCTTAAGAGTTGCAGTTTTGTAGGTAGGGTTGCACAAGAGCAGATTAGAGATCTAGAGATTGCCTCTTTTGAGCTGCTGATCATACTTCTTTTAATGCAGGATACAAGTGACATTCTAGGCTCTAAGTACACATTGGTGGGTTGTATCCAGTTTTTCATTCTCCTCTGCTGGGCTGGATACTCAGCATGTGAATGATGTTAGTGTAATTTTCTCTCTCTTTTTTTTTTTGTTTTGTTTTTTGCAATGGGGGAATGCTCTTTTTGGAAGGATGTGTCTGAAAGATGTGCCATTCTGTCTTGTCATGCTTGTCCTGTTCCCCAGCTGCGATCTGGAGTGTGAAGGAACCTGCTGGTCAGGAAAATAGGCAACTGCTGCTGCTCGTAGGGAGCCTTGTGTTATTTGATAGTGCTTCTTGGAGTTGTACAGAAGCTTAAATACCTCAGCTCTTCTAATAAATAAAAAAGTAGAAAACCCAAGAGCTATCTCTGTGATCTCGTATGCAGGACAGTAAAGGAGTAAAGCTAAGGAGGCAAATCCCAGTCTTTAAACATGCAAACAGAACTCAGCTGAACAAAACTTGTGAGCTGATAAATCAGGATCAGAAACTTTGTATGACTGACTCAAGATTTATGATCATTTGCATTTTTTATGTTTAGATTTTGCTGTGCTGTAATGGCTTCTGAGCCCTTAGTCTAATTTCTAAGTGTTTTTCAATAGTATACTGTAAATATGAACAGTTAATTGTTTATAGAGATATAAAAAATATCAAAGCACTATTATCAGTTTTTTTCAGCTGTCCATGTTGCTTATTAACTCTGGTATTTGAACTGAAATTATTTTAATAATTAGATAGACATAGTTTGTTAAATATTGTCGTTTATTTCTTGGTTAAAATTCAGAGATTTATTTATACTCCAAGTGATATCATATAGGGAGAATGAATGTCCTTCTGCATAATTGAGAAGAGTTCATGTTTCTATTGGTTTTATTTAGTGAGGTTTTGTTTGGCTTTATGTTTTCTCTTTGTTGGCCTCCCAGCATACAAACAGGATATTATTAGGTGTTAACAATGTTCAGAATTCTCCGCTCTTTGTAGATCCTAATGTTTTATGGAAGCCTGAAACAGCTTTTCCAAATCTGGAAAACATTTTTGTTTCTTGTTCTGTTTCTGCATGGGAGGAAGCAGCAGGACATGTCTGGTTCACAGCTTACACACTTTGTGCTTCTTCAGGTGGCATGTAAGGCATTTTCAGGAGATACTGGCTTTTTGAGGACAGATTAATATAGTAAACACTGTTTGTATAGTGTTCCAGACAAGATACATGGAAGTCCAGGATATTAAATGACATAAGGTGATAGAGAGCAATGAGAGGTTGTACTTTTTTTTTTTTTTTTAATATGTGGATAGCCACGTTTGTAGCCTGAGACAAGCAAACTAATTAACTTAATTCCTAGATGAAAGGGAACTTATTTTTAGTAGTTCTACTAAATAAAGACTTGGATACATGGATGTGTAGTCATTTGAGTTCTTAGATTTGATGTAAACTATCTTAAGAAAATAAATGTTACTCTGAGATCTCTTAAGAAAGTCAATGTTGCTATGTTCCTTAGTGTACCACAGTTACTATCTGTTTGCAAGCAGAATCACTCCATTTTTAAGATACCTTACACTGCTGTCCCGATTTGGTTGTATAAAGATGGTGTTCCTTTCTAATATTTTTAAATAACATTTTGTGCCTCACTTATTTTTACATAAAGTTTTTTCTTAATTGTTTGGGGTTTTTTGGAAATACTTTAGAAATTATATCTCCCTGTCCACATTTGTGAACATCCAACAAGAGCAGTTAGATGAAATGCCTCTGGTTTTATAACAGGCTCTTTCTGCTGTAATCCAGTTTGCATATGCTGGTAATAGTATTGAATTATAAGATCTTTATGGACAGAGTCTTTATTTTGTTTACATTCTGACACAATCAGAAAGCTAGACAGGTTTGTTAGTCATGTAGCCTGGTGAATTCTCTGTGTTTACAGAAATACCTTGATAAGGCATCAGATCTCCATGAAGTTTTCTTCTTTGCTTGATTAAAGAAGTTCATGGCATTTAAAGATTTATACAAATGTAAACCCAAAATTACAATCCTTGAAGTAAGCTTTTTTTGTTTTGAAACCACTAATTGTAAAATCTCTCATTCCTCAGTTCTTCTGCAGTTTTTTAAGCTTTTCTCAGATGTTTGCGTTGCCTCATTTTTTATTTTAAATTTCTAAATACATGGATTATAAATTTGAAGAAAAGACACATCAGAACTTAAAAGAAAGAGTCTTTAAGGCCTCAGTGATGGAGAAAAGAGGAACAACTGTTTCTCCTGTTTTTTCTATAATCTTTGTTAAAATCTGCCAGTTCTGTACTTTTATGTGTTTGTTGTGCTTTTAATCATGATAAAATAATTTAGAATAAATACACTAACAAACCTTGATGATAGCTTTAGAGAGAGATTTTGATTTTATATTAAAGTTAGTTGTTGCCTTGTTTTGAAGAAGAAGCATTAAGATGGATTGTTGTGCACTGGTTTTTGTAAAGTTGAAATCTGCTTCATAGGAGGCAAAACTGGTTGGAAGCAAATGAGAAGACAGCAAAATAGAAAAAGCAGTTTATCCTTCTGAAATGTATGCTAATCATGTAGTATGTGGCTTTGTTTATAGACTCTTGTGTGGCCTGTGAGGCTTGTAGTTTTGTTAAGCTCATAGTAGGCTCACAGTGCTGTGACCAAAGGTGCAGTATAAGACAGACTAACCTGAACTGTTGTGATATTTACCTGCTGATTTTTACTTACCTGACAATTTGACAGCTTTGGTTTATTAACTTCTCATTATACCTTAGACTTTTTCCAGTTTTGGCCTTATAAATGTATCCTTTCTTATTGTTCTCCTTGTCTTCATCTTTTGCTGATTTTTTTTTTCCATAACATTTTAATATAATTAACACATTATACTTTGTTTTAGTTTCTAACATAACTATGTCAATATTGGGACTTTCAGTGCTAGAACTGTGGTGGAATGTAAAACCACCAGTGCAATGTAACAGATTTTGCATGGCAGAGAATATAAATCTGGAAAAGCTTTTAGCTGACATCTAGTTTTCACTAACTTTTAAAATGTATTTTTGAAGAGTGATATTTTCTTGGTTGAAAATTTTTTCAGAAGCTTTTATATATAATGCAGGTTATGCGAGTGTATGATAGAAGACAGATTTACTGTCCATTTTGAAATAAGATCTGAGCTGCCTACAGGAAAACTCAGTGTTGCAGCATGTGTTCCAGACTTGATATTTATTAATAGAAATTGTTCCTGCTGCTAGAAGTACTGGTAACTGATATCGAAAAGGCTTTTTTTTTTTTTTTTCTTTTTTTTTATAACAAAGATTTATCCTGCCTTATATTGCACACTTTCTTATTCTGGAATGTAGGTCTTTGTCTTCCTTCACGATTCAGTATTGATGAAATTTTGTTTATTCTAGAGAACTGTTAAGTTTTTTTGTTCATGTGATGCTGAGTAAATTGCAGAGAATTCTCACTAGAATAGAGTGCTTTTTGTAATTTTTTCTTGAATGAAAAGTACAGCTTTTTAGTCTACAAAAGGTGTAGCATGTATTTAATGTATTTTTGTCTTTGCTGTTTCAAAGGCTAATAAAGAGTTTTTGTGGTGTCTGTGGAAGGGTCTGTAAATGTCCATATCTTACTCAAAGTATTAGCTCGTTTGTGAAAAGATTAATTTAAAGATTGAACATGATAATAAAACAAACAAATAAATAAAAACTCCTGCTGATACTATATTCTTTATCTTTTTAATTGAGAATTTTGTAGGATTTTAGAAGTTTGTTACAAAACTATCAAAGTTAAATTTTATCGAGTACCTAGAATAGGCTGCAAGTTTCTTTTTCATGTAAGTTGAAGTATACTTCAAAATCTGTTTTCGCTGACGTTTTGCTGAATTGAATTCAATTTTTGAATTGTGAATATAGTGTATATTCTGTTTTTCTGTTGAAAGAGCAAGTAGAGAAAATTATATTTTCTGGTAGTGTAACTGGTTAGATAAGAGGTTACAGATATAAGTTACATAATATCTGTATTCTTAAAGAATGTGAACAAGTTACTAATACAATTGTCAGAATTAAAATACTTTTTTCTGTTGTGGTCAAAAGATTTGTCTGTTGTCTCTCAAGGTGCTGTAGATTCCATCTGCTAAGACGAAGAAGTGGATTTTTGAAAAAGAAAAATATTTATTTTAGCTTCCTTAAATGGCTTGCCAATGTTACTTAGGAAGTTTGTCATGGATCCAGGAAGGATCCTAGACCTTTCAGGTTCCACTCAATGCTTTCTCCTTTTGAGAAAGGTATGTTTCATTTGATCACATCTTTCCTTTCTGGACTTGATGTTCCTATGAAAGTATAGGAACTACAGTTGTCCCATCTTTTGCATTGCATGAAGCAGTGAAAACCTTGTCCAAAATTATGACGTGATCATGTTTACTTGAGGTAATAGTCTGAAGCATTCATATCCAGAGAAAATCTTGGACAGTACATGCAGATTGTTTCAAATCCTAGAGTTCACTTGTCATCACCAACGATAATGTCAAATAACTTCTCTGCACTGAGAATCTTACCCGCAGACAGTCATAGCTTGTCATTTGTTGCTTTCATATTGCTCACAGATTTTGATAAAGGAAATAATATTAATATATGAGGAAGACTTAGATTTCTAGCATGTCTCATTTATGTTGAAATGTAGATTCTTGCTGACATATTTTGTGGAAAAATTTGGTCATATTTTCATAACGACAGTGTTGGTAGTATCAGTATACTTCAAACACAAAATAATGCAAGACCTGCTTAAATAGATAAATATTATTTAATGTATTCAAACAGATGTTACATGTATGAAAGCACAAATGTATTGAAAGCATGAAAGTGTTATTTTTAAATGACATTTTATAGATATTTAACATGGAATATTTTAGCTGTTACACACAGCTTAATAAAATAGAAACAGAGGCTTATTAACATTTTTTATTTGTGTTACATATAAAAATAATCAGGACTTTTTTAAAAATTAAAGTATATTTTAAATAATGAGGAATTGTATCAATTTCTTGAATCTTTGCCTGTGCAAGAGACAGTCAGTTATCTTTGTTTATCCTTCTCGAAGTCTAGGAATGTTTTTATTTGGTAGTTTTCCCTTGCTTTAAATTATTGCATACTTTATTCAGAAGAGAACTTGGTAATTCTGTCCTCATTATGCTTTTTGATACAATGTACATGCAGCTCTTAGATACCCCCCTTGATGTTCATAAGTATGATAATGACCTGATTATTTATTTTTTATAGTGGAAATGTTTTTCATAGTAGGAAATGTTTGTGAAACCTCTTCAATGTAGCATTCAGTCTACCAGAAGACTGGTACAGAAATCTGGTATTTCATCATAGTATATTATATATAGAGGTAAATTTGATTTATTGGCAGATGGAGCAATAGTATCTGTTTTTCCGTATAATTGATGTAGCTTAATCTTTTTCATCTGAGAATGATCTAATTTCTAGCCCAGCTTTATCTGTGAATCTTTGACGCTGTTCCTTATATTCCTGCCTTAACTTTTCCAGCTATAGCTTTATAATCTTTTCCTGAGTAGCTTCTGTTTCATGACTGTACCTTTTCAGGCTCTCAGCCATTCAGAAAAGTTTTTGCCTTATTCCCTACCTTTTCACAGTAATTTTTTTTTTTTTACATTGCTATAATACCAGTTTACTGCAGTTCCAATATGTTGGTTAGATTTCCATGGAATCTGCTACCCAACACTGCTGATATCCATAAAATTACAGGTTAAATTATTTTCTGGTTTGTTTATCTAAGAATAATATCTAAAGTATAAAGAGATGGAATTGCCAAGTAAAATGTTTCCCAGAGTATGGCACTTGGCAGGTCAGTGCTGCTCTCAGCCTGTTTTTCTATAACTTACACAGCTGAATCAAACTGGATGGAAACTGAAAGTTTACAGTGATATCTGATGCAAAAACAGCTTGTGTCTTCTTAGAGATGATTTTTTTCCCATCTCATCTATACTAGTAACAACACAAGTTTGTAAAATTTTCCATCTTGACTTAGGAGATTTTGTGATAGATACTAACAGAATAAAATTAATATAAACCTCTTTTTTGCTTGTGACATGTATTCCACCAGTGTTTGCATAGCTTCATTTTTCAGTGTGCTCTTCCCATCAAAAATTCCATAACTGAGAAACTTTCAGTACCCATAGATTCTTTGGTGTAGGTTACCTAAAACCAGTAAACAACTATCTAAGAGAAACAGGTAGAATCAAAGAAAATGTAGTCATGTGTATCCTAAGTCATATATATCCTATATATGATGAACCAAACAATACTGTCTGGTAGGTTTCAGTCTTTAAATTAGAGGAAAGCAACAGGCAAACTTTATTCAGGAGATTACTATAACAGGAATTAAAAAAGTGCGAAAAGTCTAAATGTTCACTTAGAGCTTTGTACACCACAGAAATGTGGTGAAGTAAATACTAGGATAAATTCAGTGGGTAGTTTTAACCATACAGTCAGGTAAGTTGTATCTGTAGAATTCATTTTTGTTTATGCATACATACCATTAGACAATTCCTGATAGTCTCAAACAAAATGTAAAAAAGTATAATTTGGGGGACATACATGGGAATTAATAGTAGTTTTCTGTTACTTGTTTGGTATTCTGAAGGGCTTTCATGATCCCAAAATAGAAGTTCACCTGCCCTAAAATTGTAAAAACGTATCTGATACCTTTTCATGGCTTTGCTGTTAATTCCTATAATACATAAACAATATTTTACTTTTCAGCAGTCTTTGCAGTTCTTGCTGGATAACTGTAGCTATATTCACATTTTAATATTCAGATATAAACAAAAAATTATCTTTACTGTGCAAATGAGAAATGCCTTTGGGATATGTAAAAATCTCCAGGTATTTTCAAACAAGCCATTGCAAAAGTGCTACTCATGTTAGTACACTTTGCAGCTACTTTAAATACTATTGATCTCAATATTATGTAAAGAATATGCTATTTCTAGTTCACTGCATTTTTTGATGATGATGAGTTGAAAAAAAAAAAAGCACTAGAAAGTATCTTTTACAGGTAAATGCATATGTAATCTCAAACAGATTTGATGAAAATATCAAAGGTTTCAAAACTCCTTTTAAAACTTCTTTTATAATATGTGAAATCTTGACAGGTCAGCTGACCCTAATTTTACTCTAGGGTTTTGAGCTGGTTTCTTTCCTTTCTTTTCGAGAGGAGATGTAGTACGATCCATTAATGATTAAACTGTGTCAGTGATACTAGTCTTGGTAGATGTAAGTGGGGACTGGATTGTTACATGATATAGTTAGATTTGGCAAGCTAGAATTAGCTAAAAGTTTTTCCACACTTAAATTCCAAGTGTGCTGTAATTTACTTATCTTGTTTGTATCTTAGCAAAGAGCAAGATTGAAACCAGTCAAAGGAACAGTGGCAACCTGAATGTTGGTGCTATTAATTACGAGTTCCATTGTTCTTCCTTGGGTGTTGCCTCTATCTAAGTGTATACAAGTGAATGAAAATATGTCTGAAGAGCAAGCAACCAAAAATAACTTCAGGGTTTTTGCAGAGGTAATCCAGGAACTTGCGCAATGGTTTGCTGCATCCCGCAAATATCAAATTGTGGAAGAAACATTAGACAGATTGACATAGATTTCTTGATGACTTACAATATGCATAGGTATTAAAAATGACAAATACTGCTTATATAAAAGGATAAGTGAATGCACTGCATGAATGAGCAATGTAGATTGCTAATGTTAATTAAAAATAATTTTTTAAACTGTGTTTTGTGTCTTTTGAAGGGATGATAAATAGCTTGTAGAAGCTTTCTTAAACCACTTACCATTAAGCTCTTGAGCAAATTAACAGAAAACAGAATGACTGAAGAATTAGGAAGTAAACAAGATTTAACACATTTTTAAGGCCATTTTGTCACTCTGAGTTTAAAGTGGACTCCCTGGTTATTATCACTCAATAAAGTGTACAGAATAATAGACCATAAGAGTACAACCTCTCTATGTAAGGTCAAATAATTGTGATTTCCTACAGCTGATGAAAGTTTAATACCCTGTTTCATTAAAAATTCTCAGAACATTGAACATAAGTCAACATTCCATGGAGAAGAAGGTATTATGCAGCTTGCATGTGTGCATATCTGCATATCGGAGCACAAAATATTGACATGATAATTGCAGTCAAGCCTGATTGAACAGTGGCCTCTGGGAATTCAGCTGGTGTGGTACCAACTGGATGGCTGCTCAGGACACAGCTTGAAATGCAAGGTGCAAGTTAGCACTTTATTCAGCACAGGCAGGCATCATTTAAAAATCCTTGGGGTAAACCCTGGTGATGTGCAGATGTTAAAGCAGTCTGTTCTGATATTTTGAACACTGTAGACTTGCGTATTTTAGATTAAAAATGTTTGCAAAATTATTAGGAGAAACATGTCACTATTTTCTTTACTACTCTTGTACAAAAATTTTTCATGTTTTATCTAGGATGCTTAAAGTGAGAGGACTAATAAATCAGTCAGGTTAGAGATGCTGTAACTTGCTTTGCTCTTTTGGAAGACAACTAGCTCTATAAATAATATACTACAGAAACTTTTATTTTACAGTTGTTTTGCAATTAGAGCTTAACTTTTGTTTCTAAAGGAACAAAACTAGGTGTGTGTAATTTTGCTATACAGAATAACTGCTGTATTAGAAAAGTCAAACCGTGTTGTATAGATTTTAATACTTTTTTGCTCCATTCTTAGTCTTTCACAAGTCCTATTTGTAAGAATTAAAATAAATAAAACCCCTGCTAATATATATAAATTATAATTCATGAAGTATAAGAATTTTGTAGAATCTGAGGTGAAAATAAGCTCCCTATTAAGTGGAAGCTATTTTGCTCTATTTTTTTGTATCTTCTTAATAGGTACACAGAAACACAGTAAGGTTTCTGGTTGGAAGATTAAGGCATAGGCTCTGTTTTTGATAACTACTGAATGTGCAGTCCCAGTGATGTGACTGTACACAGTAAATACAATATTGGTGCCATATTTATAGTAACATTGACAGTCCATGCTTTAAAGTCTCACTTTACACATGATTCATTTTTTAACACTAACATTGTACATATGCATTTGTGTAAGTCTGTCTGTAAAACAGTTGGAAGACCCAGAGAGATTATGATGAAATTAAATGCTGCATCACACAAGCTGGTGTTTTGCAGCCTTTCTAGTTCTGCAGTCCTTTAGATTCAAATAAATACCTTTCAAAATTAACAATATTTCTAGAAGCACTTTATATTTGGTTACATGGGTAATTTCGTAATTTTTCTTGTGTTGCTTTTTCGGTTGTGGGTTGTTTTTTTTTTTCAGTCCTGCTCTTTGTAAAACTGAAAGGACATATCCCATGAACTAGTAAGGGGCAAACTATTACTTGAAATTGTTTTCACTCATTGATGTAAAAATTATTATATACAACTCTGAATTATTTTTTGTCAACAAATGAGTAATTCCTTTACTGATTTAGACCTATGGTAGACACCTCTCTTGACAGTGTGTTTTTGCTGAAGATTTTAGGAAACAAGTTGTTTTATAAAACTTGAACAAACTTCTGTTCTTTAAAATCTTAATATTTTTTGTAGTGCATGTTTTTTTTCCGACCACATTCAATGTGAAATGTTTCCTCATAGTCTTGTGTGTCTTTTTTGACAAACCACTAAAAATGTGGCAAACATAAAAAATATTATCAGCCCTACATAGAATGAAACTGGAAAAAACCTGTAACAGAAAAAGTGTTAAGCTACTTATCCATCTTCTTAATTTTTGTGAGAAGCTAGATCTTGATAATCTGACTAGCTAAATATGTCTGTGTCAAACATTTAAAATATGTAGTACTCATGGGAAAAACTGATTGGAGCTTAAAACTTGTACAAATTGACAGCCTCTCTTCACTCCATTTTTCATCCTAAAGAAGTCTGCAAATATTCTTAGCTCACATCATTATTGCTCATCAGTGGTTTTAATTAGCTAAACAGGAGTTTGTCTTAGTCATTGATCATCATCAACTTCTTGACAGTGCCTAATTCTTTTTCCCCCATATTCCACTGGTCTTTTAAAAATATACCATAAGTACATAACAGCTTAATTATTAAAGTCAGACAAAGACTTTTCTTAATATTTGTTACCCTTGTAAAAAAGATGAAGTGAATTCTTTAATTCTTAAGTCTCAGCAGGTCAAAATACATATGTAAAATCTCGTCAGTCCTAATATATTTACTGTATATAGGGAGCTGTCTGTTAAGGAGGATTGGAAGATGTACTATGCCACCCAGAGAAGCTGCTTTTTAGGTTTTGTATGAGGATTCAATACAATTCAGGCTTCTGACAATAACCATTATGTCCATGGATTTTTTCTTTTACTCTGAGTAATAGCTAATGAAACTGTTTTGGGCGACTTTATTACAGCCTGTGCTGTCTGAAAGAAAATGTAAGAAAGCCAAAAAACCTTGTGTTTATTTTTGACTTCTAGAGATAATGATGGTTGTGGATCTGTATTTATTGTTTTCCCTGATTAAAATGATTATCCTGATTAAAATTTTTATCCCTGGATAAAAATGAAAAATATTTCATTTAAATAGAAATACACTTTAAATCACTGACTAGTGTGTGCCTGTGTAACAGACAGTTTTTGCTTTATCAGAAGTCTGTACTTTTTCTTCAGCCTTAGACTTCATTATGCAACCTACTGCATGTATTCTTGTCCTTTATAAAGTGTCAGTGCTACATAAATTCTTGACTGCCAGTAATATATCCGTTAGCTGCACATACTATTTTTCCGTTTGCCAGAGAAGTTTGTTCATTTGCTTGGCTCTTGTCTGGTTTATTCACCTTATTCTCATTTTCTCTTTAAAATTTAAAAAGCCCCAACCAACAAAAGAAAAAAATACCCACCAAACCAAAACTCATCAGAGTTCTTTCAAGCTTTGCTCTGGGACATCTACCTAATCTATAGGTTTTCATAGAATCATAAAGTGAGATGGAAGGGACCTTCAAAGGTGAGCAGTGAGCAGGGACATCTTGTACTAGATCAGGTTGCTCAGAGCCTCATCAAGCCTGACCTTGAATGTCGCCAGGGTTAGGTCCTCCACAACCTCTCTGGGCAATTGTTGCAGTGCCTCAACCACTCTTGTGGTAAAGAACATATTCCTAATGTTTAATTAAATCTACCCTGCTCTAGTTTAATAATATTGACCTTTGTCCTATTGCTGCATACCCTGGCAAGCAGTCCCTCCTCACCTTTATTGTTGTCTCCCTTCAGGTACTAGTAGGCTGCTGTAAGGTCTCCCTGAAACTGTCTCTTCTGTTCAAGTTTCTCAGCCTGTCCTTGTAGGAGAGGTGCTTCATGGCCTCTGAACCTCTCCAACAGGTCCACAAACTTCATGCTAATGGCTTCAAAGCTGGATGCGGTACTCCAGGTGGGATATCATGAGAGCAAAGGGGCAGAATCATATCTTTCAACCTGCTGGACATTGCTGCTTTCTGATACAGCCTCCTGATTTGTCTTCTGGGCTGCCAATGTGCATTGCTGGTTCATGTTCAGCTTTTCATCCACCAGTATCCCCAAGTCCTCTTCTGCAGGGCTACTTTCAATCATGTCATCCCTTAGCCTGGATTGATAGCAAGGACTAGCATGATCCAAGTGTAGTGCCCTGCACTTGGCCTTGTTGAAGTTCATGACATTTGCATGGGCCTGCCTCTCTAGCTGGTCCCTGGCCTTCATATTTGAATGGATCTCTATAACTGCAGTCTTCGCTTAGTTCTGGCTTAGTTATTCAAAAAGAAACTATGGAAAACTGGCTATACTATGTGTTTCACTCCTCATTCCTTCCTAACAGCCTATCACAACAATTTCTTGATGCTTCTGTTCACAGGTAATCAGATGGTTCATGGTCGGATCTGATGTGCATTTATGTGTAATGTTTCTGTCTTGGTTAGAATGTTTCACACCTTTGAGATGTAAAGTGTCTTTTTGCAAACTTTCTGAATTTTCATAGTTTTACTTTTCTCTACTTGTTATTGCTCCTGAATGATTTGCTCTGTGGAAGTACATTTTTTGAATGCAAGATGCCATATGTTTTGGTTTCTTCTAGCTAAGAGTAATTTATAGAATCATAGAATGGTTTGGGTTGGAAGTGACCTGAAATATCATCTAGTTCCAACCCCCCTGCCATGGACAGGGACACCTCCCACTACACCAGGTTGCGCAGTGTCCCCAGTGTGCCACCCAGATTTTTCCAGCCACAAGACTGTTTTCAGATAGGTTTTTCTTAGTTTTCTTCCACTTCTACAAGACATCAGTTTTGCTATATTTGCAGTAGGAGAGGGCTACTTATGGTTACTATGTCTTGATACTTCATTTTCCAAGAGTCTTGTTTCAAATTCTGTAACATTTTTATTTAATTCTTTATTTACTCATAATCAGACTAGGTATTTTAGCAGCCATAAAATTATATTAGGTTATCTGTGGGGATAATGCAGTTTAGCCTTTAAAATCATCTATAACAGTAGAACATGCAGTAGCAAAGTAGTGGAGAAAAATAACTGTTCATATAACTGCTGTCCTTATTGATCTCTGCTGCATGATGCAGAGGAAGCCTTTTGTGCACAGCTGGATATTCTCATGCACTTCCCGTTCAATTTACTGACTCATAGTATACCACACTACCATTCCCTTCCATGTCTGAAATATTCCCATTTTGGTAGAACAAATGCTGTGCAAGTAATTTTCTCTGGCTTCTAAGGATAGCTTATATCCAAGCCAGTATGAAAATTTACTTTATTATGACAGCAGGAATAATCTGAATGAGTTTCTGCTTCTCTACCACTTGTGGTACTGATGCATTTGGCCAGTTAGATGCCTGATGCATTTGGCCGGTTTTAGAAAATAAATTTTTCTCCACCTTTTGTTACAGATTTATTTGATAGGAACTCTATGTTGTGCTAAGGAAAGCCTCTGTGTGTTTTTACTATCACATTTCTTTCTGCCTAAAATAGAAACCTGTAAGGGCATGAAGAGCTAAAACTCAGACAAGACATAGGATAGAATGAAATGGGATTGTTGAACAACATGTTAATGAGTCATCAGCAGGTTTTCTGTGAAGTGCTGCAGGATTATAGTGCCGCATTTAATAACCACATAGAGAACCTCTGATTGCCACTTTTATTCAAGCTTCTGAGTTTTCCCTTGGTTAATGCTTTAACATTTGTCCATCTGGAAGACAGTAAAGTATTCAAATGTTCAAAAAATGTTCAAAACCACTCAATACCATATAGCTCAAAGAACTTCACAAGCCCAAGCAACTAAGTTGCTCTGTGTTGCCAAGAAGGAAAGAATTGTTTTGCTCAGTCTGCGTACAAATACACTTTCTACATTTGGGAACTTTTGCATTTGCAATTTTATATGCTTAAAAATATACTTTCAGACCTCTTGCTTCTGTTTCTTTTTGAACAAAGCTGTTTTAGCTTTTTATAGATGTAATTTGCTGTCACTTGCCATATGCTCCCTGATTAATTCTGCAAGCCCTGTCAGCTTCAGATAATTTCATTTTCTATGCTTCGAAATGACATTATCAGGACATGAAAAACTCAAATGATTAACTACAAATTATGACTAATAAAGTGTCTATTTGTTTGGTTTGTTTCCAGAGAAAAGAAGAAAGCTGAAATCAAGGACAGAAGGGTTTTAGAGATTTTGCAAGGCAGACAGCAAAATAGAAACCCTAGAACTGGTTTGTATTACATTTAAACAGACCACTTAAGAAAATTTCCATCATTGACATCAAATCTGTATTTCCTAACATGTGGAAATTGATGTTGTGTCTTAAGGCGGAAGTTAATTGCAGGTGATTAAGAAATTATAACCCGCTCATGATTTTTAGATTAAATTTTTCTAAAAAGATTTATCAATACATTTCCCTATGGGACTAATCTAAACTTGGATTTTAATCTAAACATAGTCAAAGCTTTTCTGCATTTGAAATGTGCCCATGGTAATGAAAGATTCACTGTCATCAGTAAAAAAAATGCAGTAAGCACATGTATTGAGCCAAGTCATTTGTGATGCTGAGGAAATGTCACGTTTTCTAAAAATCATAATAGTGATTTGAAAAATAATCAAAGCTCTTGAACTTTTTGCAGTATTAGAAGTGTGATTCTTATGAAATTGAGCACAAGTGAATACAAAATAAATGCAATAAATGTTGAACCTTCTTTTCTACATAAATCTCAACTTCCTCAAGACTGAAAACAGAATGTGCTTTTCCATGTTATTAAGAATGTTAGTAATAGTAATGTCATAATCAGACCAAGTGAAAGAGAAAAAAAGTTTAAATTACTTCACAGATAATAAAGCTGATAGCAAAAACACAGACAAAGGTTAAAACTGTGCTTTCAGATGTTTAAATCCTTTGATGCCTGGGGATAAAAGGCTGACTGATATATAGTTTTTCATAGTATCATAGGATGGCTGAAATTGCAGGTCATTTGGTCCCTCATCACTGTTCAAGCAGAGTCACCTAGAGCCAGTTGCTCAGGACCATGTTCAGACAGCTTCTGCATGTCTCCAAAGATGGAGTCTCCTCAGCTTCTTTGAGCAACTTGTGTCAGTGCTCAATCACCCTCACTAAAAGAATGTTTTCTGAAGTTCAGAGGGAGACTCCTGTGTTTCAGTTTGTGCCCTTGCCTCTGGTCATGTTGCGAGATACCGCTCAGCACCCTCCCTTGAGGTATTAGTATACATCAAAGAGATATCCTGAGCTTTTTCTTTCTAACTGTCTTATCTTCTACTTATAGAAGAGATGCATCAGCATTTGAATGGTCTCATGGCCCTTTGCTGCACACTTTCTCTATCTGTATTTCCATATCTCTCTTGTACTACAGCGAGTAGAACTGGACACAAAAGTGCAAGTGTGACCTCACTAGTGCTGCGTAGAGAGAAAGGATCTTCTTTTTCAGCCTTATGGCAATACTTTGCCTTACGCAGAATGTTTGCAGTCTTTGTCCCAGAGATATATTGCTGGCTTATAGGTCAATCTGTTGTGTACAGTTAATTGTGCTACTTTCCAGCTGGAGAGCCCTTATGGTGCCTGGACCCTTGTATTCAGAATGGCATGTGGTTGCTCCTCCCAGGGTGTGGGCATTTTAGTTTCCCACTGTTGAATTTCTTGAGTTTCCTTTCAGCTCATTTTTCCAGCCTGTCCAGCTGCTGAGTAGCAGCATAACCCTCTAGTGTATCTGCTACTCTTCCCCGGTTTGTGTCATCCGTAAACTTGCTGAGAGTGCCATTAGAAATTTATGCCTAATGGCCCTTGCTAGAATTTTCATAATTGAATTCAGGTAGGTATGTTGTGTAGCCTGCAGTGTTGACTCAGGTTTCCAGAGCTTACCTACTTTTGTTTTATTCAAAATAAATCTGATATGCATGCTTCCTGGTCAGAACCTACTGAAATTAGGTTATCACCCTTTNATCAAATCTGTATTTCCTAACATGTGGAAATTGATGTTGTGTCTTAAGGCGGAAGTTAATTGCAGGTGATTAAGAAATTATAACCCGCTCATGATTTTTAGATTAAATTTTTCTAAAAAGATTTATCAATACATTTCCCTATGGGACTAATCTAAACTTGGATTTTAATCTAAACATAGTCAAAGCTTTTCTGCATTTGAAATGTGCCCATGGTAATGAAAGATTCACTGTCATCAGTAAAAAAAATGCAGTAAGCACATGTATTGAGCCAAGTCATTTGTGATGCTGAGGAAATGTCACGTTTTCTAAAAATCATAATAGTGATTTGAAAAATAATCAAAGCTCTTGAACTTTTTGCAGTATTAGAAGTGTGATTCTTATGAAATTGAGCACAAGTGAATACAAAATAAATGCAATAAATGTTGAACCTTCTTTTCTACATAAATCTCAACTTCCTCAAGACTGAAAACAGAATGTGCTTTTCCATGTTATTAAGAATGTTAGTAATAGTAATGTCATAATCAGACCAAGTGAAAGAGAAAAAAAGTTTAAATTACTTCACAGATAATAAAGCTGATAGCAAAAACACAAAGGTTAAAACTGTGCTTTCAGATGTTTAAATCCTTTGATGCCTGGGGATAAAAGGCTGACTGATATATAGTTTTTCATAGTATCATAGGATGGCTGAAATTGCAGGTCATTTGGTCCCTCATCACTGTTCAAGCAGAGTCACCTAGAGCCAGTTGCTCAGGACCATGTTCAGACAGCTTCTGCATGTCTCCAAAGATGGAGTCTCCTCAGCTTCTTTGAGCAACTTGTGTCAGTGCTCAATCACCCTCACTAAAAGAATGTTTTCTGAAGTTCAGAGGGAGACTCCTGTGTTTCAGTTTGTGCCCTTGCCTCTGGTCATGTTGCGAGATACCGCTCAGCACCCTCCCTTGAGGTATTAGTATACATCAAAGAGATATCCTGAGCTTTTTCTTTCTAACTGTCTTATCTTCTACTTATAGAAGAGATGCATCAGCATTTGAATGGTCTCATGGCCCTTTGCTGCACACTTTCTCTATCTGTATTTCCATATCTCTCTTGTACTACAGCGAGTAGAACTGGACACAAAAGTGCAAGTGTGACCTCACTAGTGCTGCGTAGAGAGAAAGGATCTTCTTTTTCAGCCTTATGGCAATACTTTGCCTTACGCAGAATGTTTGCAGTCTTTGTCCCAGAGATATATTGCTGGCTTATAGGTCAATCTGTTGTGTACAGTTAATTGTGCTACTTTCCAGCTGGAGAGCCCTTATGGTGCCTGGACCCTTGTATTCAGGATGGCATGTGGTTGCTCCTCCCAGGGTGTGGGCATTTTAGTTTCCCACTGTTGAATTTCTTGAGTTTCCTTTCAGCTCATTTTTCCAGCCTGTCCAGCTGCTGAGTAGCAGCATAACCCTCTAGTGTATCTGCTACTCTTCCCCGGTTTGTGTCATCCGTAAACTTGCTGAGAGTGCCATTAGAAATTTATGCCTAATGGCCCTTGCTAGAATTTTCATAATTGAATTCAGGTAGGTATGTTGTGTAGCCTGCAGTGTCGACTCAGGTTTCCAGAGCTTACCTACTTTTGTTTTATTCAAAATAAATCTGATATGCATGCTTCCTGGTCAGAACCTACTGAAATTAGGTTATCACCCTTTTTTTTTGCATTACAGTAGTGGCTGGAGATTTTGTGTGTTGTCATGTCTTGATGGCTCTAAATGTGATTTTTAATGTATCTAGTGTGTACATGTGCATCAAATTTTATAATCCAGCAATGCATTATTATTTCTGCATTTCTACCCCACCTGTCTTCAGCTAAAAGACAAAATACCTAAGAAGGTATTTTAGACAAGAATTCTTAGACAAAATGTCTAAGAAGTTTGTAAGATCTGTTGTGTGTTAATGTACTTTTAAGAAGGGATGCCTGCTGTGAAAGCTTCTGAACCTGGAGTATGCATCTCCATGAGATTTGCTCTCCGTGGTGTTAGATCAATTTCAGAAGGTGTATTTGAAATTGATAAGAAATCTGTGATTAGTAGTGTGATACATTTGCCATCTAGAAGTGGAGAGAGTTTGAAAATGTAACTATAACCAGCCTGGAAAGGTGTGAACACTTGGGAAGAAAATGAGAGAAGCTAACAAATGAGGACAGAAGATGATTTTTTGATAAACATCACATCTTCCATGCATGTGTAATACAGCCCATTTAAATAGCTTCCCTTAGAGATGAATGACTTGAGCATGAAGGGAGGGCTGAGAGGTGGGTGAAGGGCACACCAGATGGTGCCAACAGCGTGTCCTGCATGTGAGAGGTGTGTATGAAGCTAATGTCACTCAGACCACCTCACTTCAGTCACTGACTGGAATGCCATGGGACTGATATTACTTTCTGAGTTTGAAGTGGTTTTGGTGGTTTGGTAATCAGAAGACTGCAGCTGACATAGAAAACAATGTAATAAGGAGAGTTCTTAAATACTCTGTCCTCTCTTTGTTGATCCAAGGAGAAAAATATCTAATTTGTGTAATTAACATGCGAATAGGTTGCTTGCGAAAATGAGTTTTAGCAGTAATGACAATGTAAAATATAGAGAGCAAGACTACAAGGTCGTGTATTGCAGTCTACCAGTCTCCTACATCTCAAAAGGTGAGATTATGCAGTCTACTCATTTTTTTTTTTTTGTTTTTCCTTCCCCTTCACACATGATCTGAAAGTATCAGTTGCAACAGTAATATTTGTTGTGGGGTATTTATGCACTAGGAATTTCTGGGTGGTTACCAAACAGCTAATTGTATGCATCCATGCTGAGTAAGACAAAAAAGGCAAATACATGATCACCTCATATTTTGGCAAGCACGTGAGTGACATTGCTGCCGGAAACAGCAGCAGAAGCCTAGAAGGAGAACAAGAGATAATCTTTCTTCTCCTGCATTCTGCTTAGACTTTGTCATGGCATACATAAGAGTACTTTTAAAATTGCTGCAAATTAGGAAGTGTATTTCTCTTCATCCTAAGTGAAATGCATGTAGTTACTTAATATTGAAAGGTAAATTAGCTATATTTGTAATGACAGTTTTCAACTGTTTGAAGTGTTTCCATTTTGATGGACATTAAAGAAAATTAACTGAAATAATTAATTTAGAAACTTAACACTAAAAAGTTAATATGGCCTTTATTTTGTTTTGTGTATCCTAAATAAGGGGGAGCAGGTAATTGCTTAAATGTTCAGGACAATGGGATCTGTGGCTTTACTGATGAAAATCAGTGTAAGTCATAGGTTTGCAAAACTTCTGCTATCTAATATCTCTAACAACGTACATGCATGGAACTTATATGTATGTTGGTATGTCTTCAGTCCTTTATCTAAATTATTGACTTAGATATTGTTTTACATATATAAAATCTTTTTTCGGTGATTTTTTTTTTTTTTTGTTAAAAATTTTAAATAGCAAATTAATATTGTACATTTCAAAATGTACCATTCAAATAAATATAATATTTATCAAACCATCTAAGGTTTTTTTCCCATCTGTTGTAGCAGAAACATTCAGTACAAAATATATGGAGTTTTACATTGCATTTGTCCCTTTGTTCCTTCTTTTTTTCAAATTCCTATCATTGTAATTAGATGATTGGTAACTGGTCCTCATAGTCACAGCTTTGCCTCATCTAGCATATGCATATTTATTTTAAATGCTATGTGATTAAAACCTTTTTTATTTTGAGGTTAATGAGTAGCTTGATATGCTGATCTTATTGCTGTGACTTTGTTTTACATAGTAGCTCAAAATTCTTCTTAGTAGTTATGTATCCTTGCCATATATACATAATTTCTCTATGTGTTCCAAGGAAAAGAATTTATAACTTCTGCCTTTAAGTGGACAACTGCTATCCTAGAATTTTAATTATTCTTCAGGCTGACTGTGCCAGATACCTTTTTGCATTCTCCCTTTTCTTTGGAAAAATTTCCCACTTTGTGTATTTTATATCTAGCATGAGTGTATGTCACAAATAGATCACCAAAGCTTTTTTAATTTTGAAAATAAATTGAAGCCTCTGTAAAAATGCATTGAAGTTATAAAATTTAAACAATTATTTTAGAGGATAATGTGGGAACTGGGAATTTGGACTTCTGACTTTCATAAAATAGGTAAAATATATTCACCAGTTTTCCTTAGAAGATTAAATTAAACGTGTGTAAAAGAAGCAGTAAACCTTTTCTGTCTTCTATAACACTGTTCATTAATTAAGTTTCAGGTTTGATCTGGAGGAAGTAAAGCTAATCTTTTTGTCCTAGACCTTGTAACATTTCAAACCCTTATCAACTGATTATATTCCAGAGGGGTTAAAATAGTACTAGCCTGCCTCATTATCTCCACTTGAAAATCTTCAGCTTGCTGTGCGAATCTATATTATAGCCCCTTTAGTGGGTCCAATTGAAAATAGTATAATTCTACCTTCAAGCACTAATTAGCACTAGTAAATATTTCTTAAATTTTTTACCTTTGTCCAACTGTATTTTTCTTTGTAATAAAATGCTGTTACTAAGTAGGACAAATGTATAAACACTGCATTTCCTGTAGAACATAACCTTGATTATTCTTACGCAATGAGGGACATGAGGATAATTTTGATAACTGGGAGTTTGGATGAATGTATCAGTAATAATGAGATTACACAAAGTTTATGAACTCTTTGCGAAGTTTCTCCAGTGAATGAGATTTGTGGACACCACAAGCAAATAATATCTGAGGACACTGGTGCATTTTTTAAAAAATATAATTTTAGTCAAGCTGTATCTTGGAAAATGGATCAGTCTTCATTGGTGAAACCTGTTTGTTAGATCCCTTTGATCTACATCAGGTAATTATCACATATCTTTGTCCTTTCTTATCCAACTTCTCATTAGTTATCTGTCTGAGAAAGATGGGAAGGATAATATGTTTATTATTGAAAGATTTTAAATTTGCTGATTCAGGTTTATTGGTTGAAGACTACCTGAGGTAGGCAGTATGATGACTATGGCTTATATTTGCGTTCTTGTTTGCCTTAGGAAAGTAATAAGCTGTAAATTAAAGTGTACCTTTACAGATCATTAGCACTTTTGTGCAAATTCCAAGTAAGAATGTTTTCTCTGCAAGTTGATGTGTTTCTGTGAGGCAGCTTACTCAATTTTGGGGAAGGAGTTTTCATACTTAATCCACAAAGAAAATCTATAAAATGAAAAGTCATTGTTTTGCCCATGTGGCCATGCTTAAAGTTGGCTGAAGTTTCTGGATTTTCATTATCACCCTTTGTGCTCTCAGTGCTGCTTCTACAAAGATAGCCTGAGATGGTAGCGGCACTAAATATGGAAAAGCACAGGAAGTATGGACATGTGGTATTGTCCTCTGTACAATCCACTGTCTTGAAAGGCTCAATTTTTATTATAGTATTTTTGTGTTTCAAGCCTGGAGAGAGGAGGGAGGTCATCTTTATGATCTCATTCAGGGGAGCTGATGTCTAGTTTGGGAAATTTCTTTTCAGTTTAGTTAGGAGTTGTTACCATGTAGTCAAGTAGTGTTACAGTAGAGTAATACTTATCCTTGAGATTTAAACGGCTTCTAAATCCATTAGAATCTATTTCTATGGCAGAAGAGATTAACTTCTTAACTGTGTTCAATATATTACCTGATTGCTGTAGTGAAACGGTGATTTTTTTTTTTTTTATAGTTGTTAAATCAGTATAGTTTTAAGAGGGGGAAGCTGAATTTCCTTCCCCCTTTAAACATATGGTTAATGAGGAATCTCTTAATGTAACGCAGCTTCGTGCTTCAGTTCCTCAAGTTCAAGAAAAGTGTCCTTCCTTAGGGACCAGGTAGCAAAAAGAAGCCCTCTGAGATTAAACTCTCCCCTTACAAATCTGCTGACAACACTTAGGAAGTGGCTTGTCAAAAATGTTGATTGTAGAAACAGCTGCTCATTATTTACTACATCTGATCTGGCAGCATTGATGTATGTGAGTGTAAAGAAATGTTGCTGTGTCAGGAGTAGATACTAATAGGTATCATTTCTTGTAGATCCTATGTAGTCATGCACACCTCCAGAGACAGGCTAATTCACTCTGAGGATCATGTATGGGCATTATTGAGGAGGAAGGCACAGAAAAAAAGCTGAATCCTATTTCTATCAAGATCATGCTTTCCAATGAGGAGAAGAGAAAAGCTCATGTTAGGAGACTGTTAGTTTTGGGTTGAAATTAGGTAGAATAGGGGGTAAGAAGATATTTCAGATTTTCTGCTGCCTGACCTAAAGTGATAGGCTGCTGCTTTACAAAGTTTCAAAGTCTAGCTTCTAAGAAGAGAGGAAGGAGCAGAGAGAGTCAGTGTATTGGACTTTGCCACTTTACAGCACTGTGTAAGGGAAAGGAGATTTATTTAGAGAAGCTAATTGTTAAGATGATATTAGTGCTTTGGCAAGATTGTCAGATTATGTTGTTGGTACTCATCATAATTATCCTGAGAGCTATTATAACCTCATTAGCAGAAAATGAACTGTAGGAGATGCATTACTGTAATACTGGGAGAGATGCTGGATTGATTATGAGACTACAACTTCTTTTTTGGCAATACTGTCTCATTTCTAAATTAGAAGCATAATTTTTTGTAAAACTGCCTTCTAAGTATTGCCTCCTTTACAGGGCAAGGAGCTTCTGTATTCCTTGTTTCAGAGTTTGCAAGTCTAATTGCACATGTGCCAGAAACAGTAGTTGGCTCCCTTGACAATATATAAATGCAACTGCTGGCAGTGCTCACTTGCACTCACCT
This sequence comes from Turnix velox, assembly GCA_013400935.1. Lineage (NCBI taxonomy): Eukaryota > Metazoa > Chordata > Aves > Charadriiformes > Turnicidae > Turnix > Turnix velox. The sequence goes on from VZTY01004266.1 coordinate 132,730, forward strand.
GTGCATCAGAAGGAACAAGTAGGAGGGATACAAAGGGCTTGTATGATACTATAAGAGGTGAGAGAATAGTTGAGCTTTGTTTTTAGTGGATAAGAGGGAACATACTGTAGTGTAAGAGCAGCTGGAGTGGAATGAAGTGGAGCACATCCTTAAAAAGCTTTTTTGGTACTGTGACCTGCTTTGCAAGTTGCTAGCCAGAGATTGCTCCTTTGCTGCTAATCAAAGCGAGGTACTGGAGTTGAAAGCCTGGCTGAATAAAGTCAGTTTATTTCCACCACATGCTCAAATTACTAAAAAGTTCTGTCAAGTAGTTAGATTAAGATAGCAAACTTTGCTGAAGGTACCAAATTAGTGACATCAGACAAGTCCGAAGAGGGCAATAGGGAAAACAGTGTTTGTAATATTTGACCCTTCTTTAATCTATGAGTCAGGTGAGAATTCAGGTGCAAGATGAGTTAGCATGAGAGGAGTAAGTATACCTTATCTGCACAATGAAGGCAGCTGCCCTGGAAAACTGCCTCTCTGGAAAACTGTTTTACTTGGTCCTCCTAAAAAAGAGCTTTGGAGCATATTAATTTCTTTAACTTCTTCTGCAAAAAAGACTGCCTTATTGTGCAGTGCAAAGTAATTGGTAACCTTATCTGAGTGGCCAGTGTTCTAAGACTTTTTTTCCTTGTATACATCTTTATGTTGTCATATATATTATTCATAGAAATAGGTATTGAAAAATGTTCATTCTTTTCGAAAGAGGATTTTCAGATGCCTGCTTGCAGGTTTGTGCTTCTTTTTGTCAAAAACCATTCCTTCAGTTGTTTAATCTTAGGGAGTCCTGGAAAACATGCAATTAGGACAAGGAAGAATGAAAACAAACTTGTAGTATGAAACTTAAATCAGCTCCTCCACTTTAATTCGCCTTTCTTTGCCCTTGCTTTTTTTTTTAATTTAAGATTGTTATATCATAAGAGAATTTGTGAAAAATAGACATTAATAATAGGATATACACTTTTAATACTGTTGTATGAGTTACATTTTAATGCATTGTCTCAGTTGGGTTTTGTGTCTTTTTTAGGAGTTGAGTTGTAAGTTGATTATTTAAGTGTGAATACAGGCATCTTGTGGAAGGACACTGTAGAATCATGTACTGGTGTTGGCATTTTACTTTTGGAGCAATACGGATTTAAGTATTATTATTGGTTTGTATCTTAACAAGATAGTGTCATTTGGACTATGAAAGGACACTATACAGACTGCAAAATGTAGCACATGACTTCTATAACACATGGTTACCTTGTCATGAATTATTTACATAGAACTTCTGTTCATCCTACACCTGAAAACAATTAAAGAATCTAATGAATAGTCATGAGGTTAAAGAGAGCATATTTCCTTTTTTTTCTCTTTTATGCTTATTTAGAACTGTATTAGAATATGTCCATGAATGTTATTTGCTGAACAGGCATAGGTTCAAGTTTTATAACCCTGTGGATTAATATTGTTTAAAAAATCTAAACAGAAATTTAAGAAAGCTAAATCAAGGAGAGCTATGATATTTTACTGGCACATATTTAGTGGTATCTACTTAGTCAGCTGTTGCTAGAAAAAAAGGAAGGGCATGAGGAGAAGTTAGGTGCACTTGTAAACCAACCTCAACTACTTGTTGGTCGAAAAGAGAAGATTATGGGAAGAGAATAAATACATAAAGATTGAAGTAGAAATTTTGATTGAAAGCATAAAAAATTAATTCATTTATTAACTTCTGCCTAAGATGTTGGTATTCCATTTAAAGTCACTGTATGGGGGAAATAATTTATTAAAAAATGAAATAGTTTTTCATCAATTATAGTTACTTTGTGGGTTTAGTGTTTTTTTGTAAATGTATTGCTGTACAGTGAAAGCTCTGCTTAAAGAATTATGATGAAGAACGATAATATAATATTTATTTGTTACCCTGATCCTTTTGCTGGTAGAAATGGTACGCATGTCCCTTCACTGCAGTCACAGATGGACATCTTTAATATTGCTCTGCAGGGACTCGCATTTTTTTAAGAAGTAGTCCAGCAGCAAATGACAGAAAAAAAGTGAGTTGTTGCATTTCAGTATGGTTAGCAGGAGGCATGGAGATCTGTGTCTCTCCTGTACTTTTCTTCTTTAGGTTTATTTTGGGTTATTATCAGCAGATACTGAAGTTAGCTTCTTGATGTGAAATAAAAAACACTTCTATCAACATTTCATGTATATGTTTAGAGGTAGACCAACAATACTGATTCATTCAGTCTGATGATTTTCTTCCTCTGGAGAATGATTTGATGGTATTTGAAAAAGAAGTTTTTGCTAGTAAACGTTTTGACATTATTAGTGGAATGAAATTCTATTGTTTTGCATCTAAAGAGATGCAATGGGAAAGGATAAAAATGACAAGCTACTTTAACAACAAAAGACCTGCTTCACCAGGTCACAGTGTTTCTCTCTTTCTTGCCTGGAGCATTCTGGGCTCCAGCAGTATACACAGGATACTCTGATTCTTCCTAGCTAAACAAAGCGCTAAAAGCAGATTCCTTCTGTTTTTTTTTAAACTCACTCCCAGACTAGTTTTTTCTCTTGTATTTGCAGTTTGTGGAAAATCCTATGGAAGTGTACTGTAGTTGCCTTAATTAAACAAGGTTATTTAAATTTCTTGAGCACCAAGCTGTCAAATGCCTATTGAACATTGCTTTTGTCCTGTACCCAAAGCAGAATGTGAGAATCTTCTTGTGTAGAATTAGCCTTTTATGGTATCTATACAGAAACAGTAAATACTTTGGCAATAGATAAACTTCTGATGAGTACTTTTATCTGGTGAAGACCCAAGAATGAATTCAAGTGTAACAGTTTTTTTTCCATGCAGGGATAACCTACTGCTGCTACACTAGCTGACTTTGTGAACTTCTTGGGTGAGTCTGCTGCTTTGTGATTGATGTAGCATATTTACCTTTTGATTGATTTGAAGTCTTAAGTGCATCAGTTGTGGTGATAAGCTATTAGTGTCTCAGTCTGATTTAGGATAATCTGTCTGCTTATCCTACAAAGTATGCAAAGTAAGTAGTTTATTTGAGTTTGAAATTTCATCTTAGCAGTATGACACGAACAATTGAAACAGTTGCACTTTTTTACCTTCATGTGTACATTCATCCTCCAAATTTCTGGTAAACTTACTGTTTCAAATAAGATGCAAGGATCTTTGATTTCACTTCGCTAACACATGCACCTACTAGTTTCTGCACAGTGTGTAATGAAGCTAAGTAGTAACACAATGCAACTTGTGTACTCAAAAATTAGAAGCCTTAAGGGGCTGGAGCTGCACTTTGAGATTTTGGGAGAGCATTTTTTTGTGGATTTTTTACTCTGTTAGGGCAAATAGACTCTTACAGGTAGGTAGACTTTCTGAGACTATAATACAGTTCAAATATGTAGGCTTTATCTTGTTAAGTGTTAAACAGGTAGCTGGAAGACTCAAAGAGACTGCTTACTCTAATTCAGTGAGGACCTGCTGAGTTGAAGGGAAGCACACAAAGTAATTGATGCTTTCCATGGTAACGTGAATTTATACCTTTTTAAAACTGCAACTTAATCACCTCTGCCAGCAACAATTTGTTCCTGTAACTTTATTAATATTTTTGAAGGGGAAATATTTTGCTTTCTGAACAGTGAAAATTGAGCCTAGTTTCTGGAAGGTTCAGAATATGATAGAGAAGGGCCCTAAGAAAAAAGGAGGTTTCTTAATTTCTCTGTCTCTCAAAGTCTGCTGATAACCTGGGCAGAGAAGGTGTCCATGTTATATCTCTTAGAAAATTTTATATTAATTTCTTAATCTGAAAATTTGGTTCAGTTTTGAGGAAATAGAAGAGTGATTATGAATCTGTAATCTTAAGCAAATTTGACTGGAATCTGTTCAAAGTACCAGTCTTAAAGAATTAATCTCTGTAGGGGAGTCAGTTATACTATAGAAAATAAAAGGTTCAATGTAGGTTTGGGATGAAATTACCAATTCAGCAGTGTATGGAATACAAACTAGTTCTGAATCCTCTTTTTATTTGCTTGATTGATTGGAATTAATGACATCTCAGGCAAAATAGTATAGGAGAATACTGAGGTTTTTTTCCCATTTCTCATTTTTTAATGTAAGTTTTTCATTATCGTCAACTTGTATTCACTTTATTATTTTATTAAAAACTACTCTTAGAAAGTACCAAAGTTTGTATATTCTTTGAATTTTACTGTGGCTGCTACTGAATATGAGGTATAACAGCAATAAAAAAAAATTGTTTCTCAAGAAAGTGAGATGTTTTACTGTGGAGAAAAACATGCTTCATGCCTTCCTACATTATTTACTGAACACTGGGTGTTCACAGTTGTTCATTCACAGTATTTGCTACACAATTTAACTGGATTACATGAACTTTCTCATATGCTGGACATATTTATTCTTCCTTGGGCATATTTTCTGCTATATAATGTGGTATGGTGTATTCTTTTTATTTTGTAAGAAATACTGCCACATTTGTAACAATGTGTGGATAGGAGTAGTGATCAAAGGGATAAAATAAATTTACTAAATACAGAAAGAACAATAGATAGAAAGTATTTGGAGGTTGTGATAGGAGAAGAAAAAGAACACTAAAATACTTCCAGGGGAGGTGGGAAAGTTATGTGTAGAAAACATGAAGAAATCTACAGAAGAGAGGCAGATATTCAAAGTAATTTGGAAAAAGATACAGCAAAGGTCTCTGTTAAAAAATAAAACAAATGATCCACAGAAAGAAATAGTTATTTACATTTTTAATAACTTAGCACATTTACTGAATAAATATATTAATTTCACTGTAGATGTCTTCATGCATTTTTTTCACATGCCATGCTGTCAAAGTTGCTCACTAGTAGTTTAAATAATGCTTAATAAAGAATTTTTTTCTGCCATACATAGCATTCTAATCTCATATGTGAAATGAATGCTTTTTATGTCATTTAGCTATGGCATACTGAGAGAGGTAGTTCATTGACCATTAAACAAGTTGTCAAATGCTACAACATGATGCAAACAGAAAGGGCAGAGAAAATTTACTTTTAGTCAGTAATTGTGTAGAGAAGGGAGGAAGGAATGTGTGCATTTTGAAGAGAAGCTGGTATTCAAACTGCTACTCAGCCTCTCAGAATCTCCCCATCCTTCTATGGTTGTCATTTTGTGAATACCTTCCTTAAGGAATGTGAGTGCTCTGAAAACCCTGCTTTTCCCCCTGCATCACTTGTTTTTAGTTCATGACTGATACCTATAGTACATGTGTTTCTTCTTGCAGGTAGATTGCTTCGAGTTCATTGGTGGCATAGTTGCTTTTTCTGTGGTTGTTAACTATGACTTCAAATGTATTGGGTTTTATGTCTTTTTTTCTATTTTATGTCTGTTGTACATGTGAACCAGGTTTAACCATATAAAGGCTGAAAACCTGTATGTATGTTATCAGCAGGACTGTAAAATAATCTAAAGGTATATCCTCATGTTGATAAATCTTTGTTTCTGAATGCATTTAATTTATCTTGTATCTTATAGGCAAAACAGTTTCAGTTTTGTCCTGAGATAAGTTTTCTCATTCTGCTACAGTTACAGTGTTACTGCTATGAAAATGTGTTAGTGGAATGCCATTTTTATTTAGGAAAATGAGGGACAAAACAGTTAATGAAACTAAAAGACACCGCTGAAGAAAAGTGTGCAGTTCTAGTGTGCATTGAAGAAAGTGAGCATTTTCATGTGGATGTCATACGAACAGAATACAAATATCTGTCACAGAAAGTAGAAGATGCATTTTGGTAGGAGTGATATTTTACTATGGGGTGCACCTAAACTGTTGTCTGTAATTTTTTTCCTTGAGATAAAAATTCAGCTAGACTTGATTTTGTGTCATAATCTTTCAATGGCCTCACTTTAGTATTTATTTCTTATTATCTTCATAAATTCCTGAGAATTTTGAGCTCTACTATTTGTCTTGATTTTTAGTACGCTAAAAGTGCAAATGAAATAGTATTCTACAATATTCTTAATCCTTAAGCACAAATATAACTTCTGCAAGTCTTTGTCTAAGCTTTACTGAATTCAGATCTGCATTTTTTGGCCTCACTTGTGCAGTGGCAGCAAAATATTCCTTGTTTATGTTACTGTGTCCTATAGTCATACAGATTTGAATATTAATGAAGTACTAATGAAATTAAAGTAATGCTTTAAAAACCACACATATTGTTATGTTTCATATGTCTAAAATGCACAGATCTAAAATAAATTGCATGCACATGTTATTTTGGAATTCCTTTTAGTCTATTAACAGATTTTAGAAGCAAAAAAAAAAGAGTCGTGGAACAGCAGCAGGGGATAAAAAACTTAATACAGAGAAAAAAAATGCTGTAGATGAGGAAAATGCCTGTTTGGAGAACTAATTTGGTAACTAGAACCAGAAATTTAAAGATAAAAGTCAAGAAGTTAAGGTATATTGACTTGTACATAGTTTCATATGACTGTAGCTTTGAAGTAGTTCTTTAAGCAGTGTTAGCCTTTGTGGCACAGAAAGTGACAAGCTTGGAGAAAAAATTGCCTTAGGCCTTGCTATACCTTACTGTTTTCTCACATACCAGCTACTCTGAGGATGATGCTTTAAAGCCAAGAATCCAAGCTTTATAACTTTCAGATAAATAGTTAATGATGGAAATGGAGCAAAGAAAGTAGGAGTGTGAAGATGTGGCTTCTTGTAATTAGATTCTGATGGGACTGGCATTATTAATTGATAAAGCCGAGGTCTGGGAGGATATGTCTGTGTGGGTCTCAAAAATAGCTGGGGACAGCATCAAAGGCAGCTTGATCAATTAATGGGCTCTTTGCAAATGCGTACTCATCAAAGCTGTCATCCAGCTAAAAAATATGACCCTTCCACCTGCATGAAAGAGGCCAATAAAAGTACACAGGTGACCTTGGCCATCAAATATAGAAGAAGCTGCTGTGAGGGTAAAACTGCAGAGTTTGTATTTGCTGATTAGTTCTCACTTTTTTTGTTTATCGGCCCTTATGGTACTGTTCTACAGGACACTGAGGAGTGTACACAGAAGAGGAAAGAGCAAAACAGACTGGTTATAAAAAACCTGGAGGAGGAAAATAAGGGATTAAATACATGCTGTGCTCACCTGCTAAATGACCTGGAGAAACTGAGGAAGCATAAGGCACAATGGGAAAAAGAAAAATCTGGCAATGATGCCAGAATAAATGTACAAAACAGAATAGACACTTGCATGTTATTTCAAAATGAACTTCTCCAGACATATGCACTTCAAGTTATTTTCTTTAAATAACAAGTTATATATTCAAATCTACCAGTGGGGACTTGCATTCATTTACATTCCTTCACTTAAGACTCGCAGCTTTTTAAAAATTGATGTTGCAAAGCAGGAATCTGACTTCAAATAGTCATATTAAAACATATCATTAAAAAATGAAAGATAGTGTATTTGAATATTATATATATGTATATATATAAATTAAAGTTTAAAAATACTATAATTTACTGGGTTTTTTCTCAATGTCTAATGTACTTATCTGTGATTTGTTTGCATTAGGCTTGATGTTTGTTGTTTTGCAAGAGCACTTTAAAACTTTAAGATAAATTGTGTCCTAACCTCCAGAGGGCTCCACGCTGTGCGCTCTTATTAGTGCATATAAGTTAAAAATTATCTTCATTGTTTATTATAAAATAAAAAGGCAATAATTTGATATGGTGTACAAAAAACATTTATCTTTCCTATAAATAATATTTTGTTTGCTGGTGAAAATTTTGAATTCCTCTAAGAAATAAATCACAAACATGGTATTGAAGTGAAATACACATACAATTAGTGCATTCTTTTTTGTTTACATTGGTAATAAATACTTAGAAGACCATGCACTATTATACTATGAAAGTACGTAACCTTTTGGTATATTCAATGTACTAACCAACTAGTCAACATATTAGCCATAAACATATTTTTTTCCTTCAGTTCAGTGGTTTTGGTGACACTTGTGACTGGTCTGTTAATGTTCTGTTAAAAAGTGAATTGAGACCGTTGTACTGGTTTTGATGAAAGGATTATAAAATTCCCAGGATAACAAATAGTTAGTGAGATTTGGAGGAGAAAATCTTTTGTGTACTAAACTGGTCAATTAATTATCAAGTTGTCAAAAGCAGAACTTGGAATATTGGATAAACTATTGAAAATCATTGTCACCCACACTTTCAACAAAAACATGAATAAATTTTTGCATATCTGGCTGAAGAGGAGTGATGAAGAGAGGAGAGTGTGTCACAGCCATGTGATTACAGGAAATAAATAGTATTGGTGTTTCAGAGTGGGGTCACAAGCAAATCACAAGCATGCAAGTGGTGTCTGGAGCTAGACAGAGGTAAATTATCTAATTAAATATTCCCCAAGCCAACTACATGTGACACATATGTGGATCTACTGTTCACAACCTGATTAAGGAAGTAATAAAGAATTGCTTGGCTATGGTGGCCATAAAATTCTGATTACTATCTGAGAAGGTGAAGGAAGAAGAGTAAGTAGCACAGCACTGAGTTGGAACTAAGGAGGAGAGTCTTCAGCTTGTTCAGGAAACTGTAGGTGAAGTCCCATGAGGAAGTGCTTGGGAATATCATCAGGTCTTTAAAGACAGCTTCCTCCAAGCTCAAGTATGGTCCCCCCTGATATTCAGGAAAACAAAAAATTTAATAAAGCACCAAATTCCATTATAAGATGAGGATGCAAAGTAGAACCCAGGAAGTGAAAGCAGTGTAAACGACAAAGTATACAAAGTGGGAGGAATGGTGTTGACCAACTTACAGTTGAGACTTGCAAGCAAAGACAGGTATAACAAGAGTTTCTTGCACTATTTTAGTAGTAAAAAACTAAACAAGGGAAACAATCTGTTGCTGAAAGGAGAAGATTAATTAGTGACAGTAGTTAATAGATAAAACAGGAGTACTGAGTGTAGTCTTTACCTCAGTCTTCTCCAGGAGGGGTTGGAGGAGACACAGATGATAGGCTACCCACAGCTTTGTGTGCACAAGCTGAAGAGATGAGAAACTTTTTCTACATGCAAATACAAAGGAGTGAACTGGAGCTTAAAGAGGTTATATAGCATCTACCCTAAGGAAATTTCAGCCCCTGACTTCATAAAGCCCTGAGCAGCCCAGTCATATCACCTAGCTGAACTGCTTAGGGCAGAAGCTGTGACTGGAGACCTCCACATATACCCACCAGCCTGCAGTTGTGCGTAGGTTTGATGCCCCACCTCTGCTTCTTCTTTTGTTTCCTTCCTTTTTTCCCCCTTCTGTGATGTTAAACAGGTGATATATACACCTTTGCTTGTGAGCAGAGGGATGTGAAGCTAATTTTTTCACAAAACTTGCAAGGATTGAGAAGCAAATTAAAAATATCATGTGCAAGGGGGGAATGCTGTATTTGATCTCTAGGAACTAGCAGTATGTGGTTTCATAGGTTTTTATCAAGATTTTGTAAAATAATAATTTGTAAAATCAAAAATTAATTCATCATTGTTTTTACATATTCCTTCCTGTAAATGTTTGTTTGAAAATTTATGTTTCCATATGAATTAATTTCTCCTTCCTTTCCTGACATTTTCCATTTCTATTACTTGACACTTGAAATTCAGTACAGATGCCAGATCACTTCTTAACAGGATGCTTGCAAACAATAAAATACTATTAATTTCCTCATGTACAAAAGGCAAATACAACATTATCCCACTACATTATATTGGGCTGCAGATTATATTCTAATATGTACACCAATAATTTTTTTAAATGTAATTTAATTGTGTTGTTGTTCTCAAGCATTTATAAAAATATATTAAAAATTATACCATGTGATTTTGAAAAATGGAGATGCTCATAGATTGAGTGTAAAAGATTTTAGGTGATTTCCTAATCTTAGATTTGTGATATAGGTACAAAAGCTCTACTGAACCCTCAATATGTACTTCAGTATATAAGCCATTTGTATAACCAGTCCCTTTTTGCCCCTATTTTCATGTTCTGGCTATTCAGTAATGTTTTCAAAAAAGTCAAGGTTTCAAAATGAATTCAAAAGTTTGAAGTGATGAATTTGTGAGTTGAAATCAAAATCTGAAGTCATACATGGCACAAACAGGGTGACATGCTAAAAGGCACTTCTTTCCTGTTTTCAGATTCTGCCAGGGTATAACTTCTAAAGATGTATTTATGATAAAATTATTTATTACCTGTTCTTCATTGTATTCTGCAATGGATGATGGGGACTTGAGCAAAAGCATGTTTTTTCAGTCACTATCATGAAAAATCTTTATAACTTAATAATATAGTGCAGAAGACAAGTGATAGGATTTATTGACAGGCTGCATCAAGGTAAGTGTGACCAGCAGGTCCAGAGAGGTGATTTTGCCCCTCTACTCTGGTGAGGCCCTACCTGGAATATTGTGTCCCGTTCTGGAGCCCTCAACATAAGAAGGACATTGAAATGATGGAGTGCATCCAGAGGAGGGCCACAAAGATGATCAAAGGGCTGGAGCAACTGCTTTATGAAGGCAGGCTGAAGGAGTTGGGATTGTTCAGCTTGGTTGAGAGAAGGCAGAGGGGAGACCTCAAAGTAACTTAACAATACCTGAAGGGGGCCTACAGAAAGGCAGGGGTAGGACTTTTTAATAGGATATGTGATGGGAAGGACTAGGAATGATGGATGTCTGTTGAAAGAGGGTAGATAATTTAGGCTACATAAAAGAAAGAAGTTCTTGATTTCTTGATGGTGAGGGTAGTGAAACATTGGACCAGGTTGTCCAGAGAGGTTGTGGATGCCCCCTCTCTGTAGGTGTTTTAGGCCAGGCTGGACAAGGAGGTATCCCTGCCTATGGCAGAGGGGTAGAACTAGATGATCTTTAAGGTCCCTTCCAACCCAAGCTATTTTATGATTCTATGATTTTTGTTTACCTATACAATAACTTTTAGCTCAGTGGAAGAGAAAGCACTGAAAAGCAACCCTGAAATTATTTGGCTACAAGTTATAAATACCTTGTTGCGCTTCAGCATTTTCAGTTGTTGATCGAATGAACATTATTCTGTAATCTTACCATCTGAGATAGAATTTTTCGCTACCTATCCTTTGAGCCTGGATGGTGAGTCATTAGATGGGTGCATCAGTTACACAGCCTGAGCTGTATCATGAAACAAAATAGGTATCCTACCTCATTTACTCATGAATTTTGCTTTTTCTTCACATTAATATCATTGTTATTAATGGGATGTGATAATTCTTGTCCAAAAGCAGAGAATTTAATTGTACACTTCTGATACATTCAGATATGCATATTTTTATACTATTCTGAAGAGAAACTGTTAATTATTTGCTTTTCAATTATAAAGATGTTTTTATACCCTCAATATTTGAGGCATCATTGCTGAAATAAAAAAATGTGTATTTCTTTATTTCTTTACTAAGTTTGTATTAGTGGCAGTAGATTAGGAACGATACTCTACTAGGAGGTATTTATTTTAAATTATTGATGAATCTTGGAGTAATTGCCTTACCGAGAACAAGTGCTTGTGTCTGCGAGTAACATTATACCAAAGAACATCTAATGCCATTGTCATCTTCTGAAACTCTGCTCTAGATATTGCTGTAATATTTCTGTTTCAATTATTGCCTCAAAATACTCCAGAAGTGTAGCCACACGAAGCTTCTTAAGGACTGAGCCACTGCTCTAAACTGCTAATCCTCTAGAGAATGCATGATCACTGTGTAGAGATTGAAGTCTTGCTTGAGTAAGCTGCCTTGCTGCCATATTTTCCAGTTACGCCTTAACACTTTGCTGGCTATTTCTACAGTAAGTCTTTCAGTAAAAGTCAAACTATTGCTTGTTTGCATAGTGTTCAATGAGAATTTCTAGAAGTATTTTTATATGCTGTTTATTTTCCTGAAGAAACTATTCATTGCACTGAATTAGAAATGCAAAATCATTTAAAATGCAATCCCAAAAATGAATCTGTGTCTTCGATTGTTATTAGTTCATGGAATTTTATGCTTTTTTTTTTTCAGAAGTGTGTAGTTGTATTTACTATAAGTAGCTTTTATTCTGTTCAATTTCTACAGAAAACAAGGTTAATCAATTCAGTAGATAGTTTGCAGTTGTGTTGCAAAGATTTGATTTATTTGATTTGTCATTCTCTTTCCATAAAAAGCAAATGATTTAAGGAAAACTTCGTGCAATACAGAGTCACCTAAAATTTGTAATATTACATTTTTCTGAGATTTCACGCTTTTCATACACAAATATGGGTGCACAACAAATATATACATTTATGTATGTGCATGTCTGTATATATAGGTAACAGAGAGAGTAGATTTTAACTTATGTACATTAGCTCTCATATATTTCAAATGTTTTCTTTGCAGAATTTGGAAACTGATTTAGCAGTGGCAAGAGAACAAATGAAAGAGCTGCGTAGTATGTGCAGTAATTTGTCATATGCAGTATTTGTGAACCAGGAGGAACTGTCACAAAAGAATTCTGATGTAATTCAAAGTTATGATTGTTCTGCTTACACGTCCTATCTTGCATCAGGAGCACTTTTATGAAACTGAGTATTTTCATACCATTCTGTTCTGCAAGGTGTACTTTATGTAGACTCTCTCTAATATATTTTGTCTTTTACTATGTTATTATCTGATTTTGAGTAGGGATGGACTTTAAAAATTACACATGATCATTGAGTCAGAGAAGAACCAATCTCCACTGAAAGGTACAAAATACCAATATGATCAGTGATGTAAGTGCTGTGTTTATTAAAAAGTTTATGAAAAGTTTAATTTGAGAGGCTAAATGCCCTGAACTTGGTAAAGCTTTAAGTCTAACTTTGACTTTTAAATTAGAGTAAAATCTGACAAGTCAATAAAAATCTACACAGGCCCATTCAAAGTGGTGAAAGTGCAGTGATTTCACCTATATCTTGGGTATCGCATACTATGTCTTTACACTGAAAATGAAGCCTGAACTTGATGTAGTAGAATAATTCGAAGTGTTTGAAGTCTTACTCTGTATGTTTTTCCTTACAAACAACTCTCTCAATTTATGATGAAGAGTTTGCCCAACTGAATGTATGTTTTTCATTGTGGTCAATTTTTTTTTTTCACAGATACTCAACTGATATTATGATGCATTGTAGGATTTTTCAGTATCACTGGTATGTGAGTCATACTTGTCATGTTATATATGTATATAATGGATTAGTATCATTGCAATTCAGTATCTACTATTCTTTGATAAAGGAACATGGCTGCATGTTTCTTACTGACACTTCTATTATGAAAATACAAGACATGCGGTATGCTTATATTGCATAAGCATGGTTTCTGCAGAGGTGTCATTAGTTAGCAATACAAAAAAAGAAGTTCAAATATTCTATATTCCTATATTTTTAGTAGTATAGAGTAATGAATTTTTTATTTATCTTCCCAAGGTGACATTGCATAGATAAAGCTATTTTTCTAGTGGATGTTAATGGAAAAAAAGAAGTTGAAATAATAGATTATGCCTCTGTAGACAAAACCAGATTCATCCCTAAGTTAAAGAATGCAAAAATTTATTCTGGTATCTTCTTTCATATGCATTATAGGCAGATACCTATCTGTACTCCTTCAGCTGACATCTTGGTTATATTGGCTGAAATTTTTAGACTCTAGGACTCTACATGCAGACTTCTGCTTCTTATACTGTCAAAACTTCTTGCTCTGTTCATGTCTGAAAGTTTGCTAGTAAGACTTTTTTTTCAGTTTAACAGTGGCTGTGTGCAGAAACCAAGAGAACTGTTTTCTTCAACTCTTTTCTTCTTGCAGATTTTTCAGCAAATCAGTAGGGACCAAAATTTTGAAGTACTACAGTCCATTCTGGCCCTATGGAATAGCAGGTGTTTTTGAAAATTATGCCTGATGTCAGCAAAATTCTCTTACATACTTCAGAGATGTGAAAGGTAAGTTTTCTAAAACTGGTGAAAAGTGTTTGCAGAATCCATACTGCACAGTGGATGTCTTCAGGAAGCCACCACTTTGCAAAGTATTCTTGGTTTCACTGGGCTTACTTACAAAATCCCAAAGTAAATGAAAAATGCATTTCCTTGTTATATTTTCCATGTTTGGATTCAGTACAGATTTTTGGGATCTGTTTAGAGTCCATGGTAGCCTGTCCATTTTGATACTCATGAAAAACATTAAATCTTGATGTTTGCTTCTTAAGAGTAACTCTAATGCATCTCTGTAATTTTTTTTTAATTTATTTTAAAGATGGTCTAAGTATCAGGATTAAGAACTTATTACTGAGCACTTGATGATTTCTGTCTCTCTGGCACAGAGCTCTGGTGAAACTCTGAAAGTCAAACTGAGAGGTTTGCTTGACTCATTGAGACTTGAACCTTGCTGTCACAAGTATCAAGAAAGTACTTAGTCTTCACAAATGGAATGAACCCTATTCTAAAATTAATTAGAATTTCTTCCCTGGTGTACTGGCTGGATCTATTTTCAACGACTTAGTTTCTAGCCCAAAATCATCCCTGATCCATTTGCAGACACTTACTTTGTAACCATATTTTTTATTTTTCACTGCCCCTCCCCACCCCCCAGCTGATGCTGTTTGCCAACATGCTGTAAATTATAAAGCAGTCAGATCTCTCCTCAGCCCTTATTTTGCTGCTCTGGGATTTTTGGGTTATTCTTTGCTGTGTGCTGTAAATTAGTTCACAGATTCCTCTGAGAAGCCATAATTCATATTGCCTGTCACTCCGTTGTATTTCTAAACTACTGGTAATGGAATCCAGAGATTTCCTGATTTACCCCAGCCTTCTTATACTTCCTTGGTAACAAGGGTAGCTGAGGTACTCTATACGTATTCACCAGAACTTCAGCAATGAAACAAAGCCAACAGCATCACCTTGAAGTAGTGGCTGTGATCAACATAAACTCTATTAGCAGCACAGTTGTACAGTTTCTGGAAGGACAGTGGCTACACTATTAGTTTCCATTACTGTATGACACAAAGCCTGATAAAGTCAACAAAATAGATTTTCTCTCTGACCTTAATATACTTTGTGAGTAGACCATTAGAGAACACGTAATACTCCATGTTCTCAGGGGACAGACAGAGGCAACCACTTTGATGTTTGCGTACAAAGTTAAAGGGCAGCAACATTACAGAGTGGCCTTGGCAACTACTTACTAACAACTTCTGCAGCAGTATCTGAGGATTCAGCCTCTTCTGATATTTTTCCTTTCTGCAACAAAATTAAGATCTTAATGTGGAACCTGTGCAAAAATAATATAGTAAGTGTTTTAGTTGCAGTGCGAAGATCTGTCAGTTTCTACTGCACAGTGACAGTCAGGAAAATAAAACAAATGCTTGTTTAAAACTTCTAATATATCACTATGGCCTTATCTCTGATGACATGCTTGTTGACAAAATTAAATTAGTGCATACAAAGTGAATACTGCAGTTGTGCTTTGCTTTTGTTACTTAAAGAGTCCTTAATGCTACTTTACATCTCATTGAAGACAGTAAGACTTAAATACTGTTTAGTAAGCATGTCCTTAAAGTGTTAAAAAAGTACTTTTAACAACATTGAGATATCAGACCTTACTGTTGTGGTACATGTAATTACGAATTTTATATACTTATTTAGGTATTGTTCCTTTAATGAATAATCCAGATATTAAGTTGTGACATGGATCTTACTTTTTTTTTTTTTTAATGTTCCTGCAATTTCTTAGGAAAACCCCACCAATTGGGTATTGCTGCTTACTTTTTGTTCGCTAATCTTTGCCTGGACATATCCAGCAGTGTTATAAAAATGCAATGATAATTCTTGTTGCTAGTGATAATTCTAGACACAGAAGTCATCCGTATGTTGGAGGTCACCAAGAAATTTTTTGGGGAAGAAGGAAAGTAGTAGGATTGATAAACTTGTATTTCAGTGGCAGTAGGTAATACTTGTGCAAAATATACTCATGAATTCTACAAGGAATCAAGTATATACATATATACACACACATATATGTAAAGGGTTGTATTGAACCATCCAAAGTTTTAATGTGTTACCAGAATTAATATAATTTTCAAACATTGCTTATAATGAGTAAGAATTATTGATCTTTGTTTCTGCCTTAACTTATGATATCTATTAGCAGTACAAGTAAATACTCAAGCAGATTAATTAGATTAGTCCTGTATGATGTATCATTACAACAAAATTCTATTGCTGTGTTGACAGAACTTTTATTGTTATATTATGCAATTCACACCAAAGTTTACTTACTTTGCTCATGGTTATACTGTACCTGCAGACAAAAAGGAATTTATCAGCAGGCATACAGCCATTGTGCATGGACTAGATGCATTTAAAAAAAACCAACTTGTTTTACACATACTCCACATATTAGGAAAAAAAAATCATTTTTCTGATTATTCTAGTTAAAAAAATTAAACCTACTGTACATCCCATGCATTATTTTACATTTTGACACATACTGTGAAAGAGTTGACTGAATATTGATTAAAAATTTTTGATGCAGTAGTGAAAATACTTTTATTTTAGAGCAGTTAGAACATTACAGGTAAATTGAAAGGCATTCCATTTTGAAACTTAACAGTTCTGTAGGTATTTTACAGAAGTATGGGATAAATATTTTATATGTAATTTCTAGTGTTTATAAGACAATTGACCAAAAATTAACTGAAAACAGGAACCTCATTATCACCAATAAAATTATTTAAATGGATTAACAGAAATAATAATTATTTTTTTCTTAATTTTTTATTGCTTATTTTGCACAGGAAGGAGTTGCAGGTGCTGCAGGCAAAACAATGAACATACAGTAAAGCAGGCTGAGCTGATAAAACAGCTTCAGGCTTTCAATATGAATGCAAGACCAAGAAGATGCTCACACTGCTGAAACACAATGTTGTATCAAAAATAGGTCATTCTGCTTTTATGTTCACATTTTGATTTATGCTTTAATATCAAGGTCCAGTATCAGTGGGCAGAGTAATTGAGATCTCTGGATTTTTATTGTGTCTAGAATCATAGAGTAGTTTGGGTCAGATTAATTAATTTATTGTCCTAATTACATTCCAATGCATATGGCCTTATATTGAATTGATGAAGCCTAAGAATTAAGGTATAGTTGGATCTGACAAAAAAATAGTGAGCTGCCAAGTGTAATTTAGTGTTATCTGCATTTTTCTTTTTCTTCACCTAAATTTTTCAATTTGTTTTTAAGAAGTCAGGAGAATAAAACCTTTTCACTTGTAAATAATGTATTCTTGTGAATCTGAATCAGTTTTACTGGTTTAAGATGCAAACAAATCTCTTCTATCAAAATTAGCAGGAAAAATGATTGCTGTAATACCCTTTTAAAGCAAAAACTAATTCAAAATTTTGTAACTGTATTTGTATTTATAGAACAGATTAGTATTTTGAAGAGCTGTCAGATGTGCAGTACTCAGAACTTCTCCTTTTGAGCATAACAAATTCTATCAATGTATTTTTAAGTTTATAAGAAAGGAAGAAGGTGTGTTTCCTGCCTTTTTAGAAACATTGAGAATGAAGAAGACCAGGAAGAAATTATGTATACAACTTTCACACATATTTTAATGGTCTCGGAACTGTTTTCTTAAGTAGTGTACTTACATTTTCAAAAACTAGGTCTTTCCATTTGTCATATTACTTAGAGTATGCAGCTTGTTATATAATTGTGTAGCTAAGCCAAGGTCAAAGCAGAATCTGTACTGGGTTTCTAAAGATGACATTGGTCCATGTTTTATGGCACATACTGCCCAGCACTAGTTTATCATTTACTGCAGTGATGGTTGATTTGAAGTCCTTTGTTAATTGCAGTCCAGTCAAGCTATAGGTAGATTTCCATCAAAGTTGTCCAGAACATGTACAAGGGGCAAGACAAAGTAAATTGTAGATTTATATATCTGGAGTTGCTGTTTCTTTAATTTTTTATTCTCTAGTCAATGCTTCTATAGGTGTTACATGGATCCTTTGAGTCACTCAAAAGACATAAGGAAAGGCACAAGTGAAGGTAATATGAACTTCCTTCATCAGTATCTACCATAGCCTTCTAGAGTGATTCTGCAACATGTGAAAGAAAATAAAACTGTATTTTCATGAGATTGTTTTAAAGAATGACAAAACTCTTTAAAAAGCTCACTTTACCTTCCATAATAGTGATTTTGCCAGTATTAGTTCAATCTGGGTAAGAGTTTAACCTGATCTGTGAAAAAGAATTTTGCTATTGTAAGTTACTTATAGAAAATGGATGGGAATATTTACACAGCTATAGAGGCAAGCTGCTTTTAAACTAGACTTAGGTAAAAATTCAATATTGCTTCTAGTAACTAGTTCACAATTCTTGGTCTGTCTTAACAGAACTGAAGATTTTGCTTAGCTGATTATGCAGGAGCAAGAATGCTATTGTGGAAACGATAAGTTCTCTTTTGGTAAAGCATAGAACTATCTACTGCATCTGGAAGAAATTATCTTCTTTTTGAGTTTTCTACAAATGCGTAAAAAAGGTATATATTAAAAAAATTTAAAAAATAAGAGTCTGAGTCAACATGGAACAGATCTAATGCTTGTGGCATATTGACTTGGGAGAACTTCAAAGGAGAAAAGGAATTTCTTTATCGTAACAACCCTGTTCTGTATTTCTGAACTGTATAAAATCAACCAACTGTAGTTCCATCAAAGTAACAAGGTCCAAATCACAAGATACGCAGTCCTGCTAAAGTCACAGAAGGCCTTTAGAAAATTCAGCATTTGTAAAAATAGTAAAAATGCCTATTTTTCTCTTGAATGAGAAAGGCAAACTATTGTTGACAAATGTGTGTTCTCATTGTCATCCATGCATTAATAATATGCAGGCTGCAACATCTAGATAAGGACATGTCATTATTTCATAAACATATACACAAAGGAATATTGTCCTTCTTTGCTGAGCAGTATTAAGTCTATCACTGCGTACATCCTATGATATATTGTTCCTTACAGCAAGATTGGTGACCTCTTTGATAATGGTCAGATATGCTTTAGTGTGGTTGGATAATGTATTTCCAGTTCATCCTAATAGTCTACTATTTAAGAAGAGCCTCTGCTGTGCTGATGTTAATGGTGATGACGTAAATTGTTGAAACAGTTTACTGAGTAGAAAAAAAATACTTCTGATAAACAGATTGAGGTTATGCATTTGCACTGGATTAAGTGTAAAGTCATTGAGGACCACAAATTCTCTTACAGATCTAGTTGTAATTGGGGAGCATAAAGATGTGAAGATCTGTAAACTTGTTTTGTCAAGTTGTGTTGACTTCACATAATGCTACCTTTTTTTTTTCTTTAAATATGAGGTTTATGATTGTTGTATTCTACAATAACTCCTTTATGATAAAGCATTTGTGGAAACAAATTAGTATTTGTCTCATATTACAGCTGCAGTTCTAATTGTCAAGTATAGAGAATATTTTTCTTAAATGTATAGCATCTGTTTTAGTGGTCCCAAATGCTCTGAGGACTTCATTCCTGTACTAGATTTAATGAAATTCAATAGATTTGTCCTCAGCAACAATTTCAGGGTGGAGAGGCTTCAATCAATACTGTGGATAATAAGAAAATATTCTGAACTCCTTAGCCATTTTAGCACAATTTTCTGAAATTTACCATTTAGGTCTTTTGGTTTTATAATGCAGTATTTTGCACAGAATCAGAATATCAGGGATTCAAGAGTCAAGGGATTTCAAGAGATGATCTAGTCCAATTCCTCTGCTAGAGCAGGAACACCCTGACCAGGTCACATCCAGGTGGGATTTGAATGTCTCCACAGATAGAGACTCCACAACCTCTCTGGGCAGCCTGTTCCAGTATTCTGTCACCCTCACCATGAAAATGGGGTTTTTTTATATTTCTGTGGAATTTCCTGGGTTCCAGTTTGCATCAGTTTCTCCATGTCTTATTATTGGAGGTCATGAGAAGAGTCTGGCTCCATCCTCCTGACACTCACCCTTTACATATTTATAGACATTTATGAGATCAACCCTCAGTCTCCTCCAAGCTGAAGAGACCCAGCTCCCTCAGCCGTTATTCATAAGGGAGATGCTCCAATCCATCATCTTCATGGCTCTGCACTGGTTTGTCAAGCAGTTCCCTGTCCTTGAACTGAGGGCCCCAGAAGTGGACACACTATTCCAGATGTGGTCTCACCAGGGCAGAGTAGAGGGGCAGGAGAATCTCTCTCAACCTACTGACCTCGCCCCTTCTAATACATCTCAGGATGCCATTGGGCTTCTTGGCCTCAATGGCACATTGCTGGCTAGTGGTCATGCTGCTGTCCACCAGGACCCCAAGGTCACTTATCCCTACATTGCTCTCTAACCACTCAGTCACCAACTTATGCTGATAGGTGTGGTTGTTCTTGCCCAGGTGCAAGAGTCTACAATTTTCCTTGTTATATTTCATCAAATTTCTCCCTGACCAACTCTCCAGCCTGTCCAGGTCTGGCTGCATGGCAACACAGCCTTCCAGTGTGTCAGCCACTCATCCCAGCTTTGCGTCGTCAGCATACTTACTCTAGTCCCTCATCTAAGTCATTGATTAATATGTTGATCCCTGATCCTTGAGGGTCTCCACTAGACACAGCTAGGCTCTGTTCCGTTGACCACAACTCTCTGGCTTTTTTTCCTTCAGCCAGTTCACGATCCACCTCACTGCACTATCATCCAGACTATTATTTCCTCAGTTTAGCTGCAAGGATGCTGTGCGAGACAGTATCAGATTTTTTACTGAAATGAAGATGGACCACATCCTCTGCTTTACCATCATCTACCTACTTGGTTATGTCTTCATAAAAGGTTATCAGTTTGGTCAAGTATGACTTCCCCTTGGTGAATCCGTTGACTGCCCCGAATGGCCTGCTTATCCTCAATGTGCCTAGAAGCAACACCAAGGATAAGTTTCTCCATGACCTTTCCAGGGATGTAGGTGAGGCAGACCCATCTATAGTTACCCAGGTGCTCCTTGTTGCCCTTTTTGAAGACTGGAGTGACATTTGGTCCTCCCTTTATCTTATGTGGCCTTTAAGTTCCTTGTTAATAATACTGATTAAAAATCTCTAACTGCAGGGCCCCTTCAGTGAAGTGGAAATACTGGTATTTGTTATTAAATCAGAAATCATAATTCATGTCCATGAACTGAGCTCTCAAATACAAAATTTTGTGGAGAGTGGTACCATTCATGTCTTTAATGAAGAAAAACAATGTTCAGAAGTTAGATTTTTGGCAAAATTAGAAAACACAGTAAGAGTTTTCAATTACATAGTCTACAGAAATCTCCATGGAGTGCAACAAAAAGGTAAAAATAGGATATTGTCAGATGTGCTCTTGTATGTTTTGGTTAGTTTTGTGGCTGCTGTTACCTCTTCTAATCCTTTTGCTGGTGCTTTTGCTGCTGTTAGTGTGTGGAGATACTTTGCTTCCCTTTGAACCTGAGAACCTGTAATCAGAATGTCAATTTACCAGCTTTTAAACATATTTTACCACTTCCAATCCTATATTTTCTTTTTCTTTCAGCTGCAACTAATTTTAGCATAGTTACAAGTTAAATGTGTTCCTTTTTATGTCATCAGGACTACACAAATTCAGAAAAGAAAAACTAAAATCAAATAGGTGTGTAAATGGTAGTGACAATGCAGATTCTCTGTCAAATTGACACATGATAAGAACATTGAGAAACTAACAGTCTAGTCAAATACACTGAAGCCTGCATCATTAATAGATGAATAATCATTTTTGTAGTCCGCTTCATCTATGAAGGCTGTGAGAAACTCACATCTTTAGCAAAGATTATCTCACTTTTTAGTTCAGTATCTGGTACTATTTCCTAATATTGCCACATATGTTAATTCAGTAAATCTATTTATTTCTTATATACTAAATGCAAATACAATTGGTCACACTCTAGCAATTAAGTTTTAGCATCAGATGTGCCCATGGTTTAATGCTGAAGAAATCCTGGGTAGACTGTTTTGCCCACTGCAATGCTAAACTCTAGTCTCACAGGCCATGATTTTCATGCATGAAGAACTCCACTGGTTTTTCTTAATATGCTGTAGTTCCTGTGTGTAATAATGTACATTGACACCTAGAGAACACTTAAGTATTTGGAATTATAAAATTGAATAATATGTAGTTCTAAATCTGTCACTAATATTTGCAAACCTTTCTCTTAATGCTTCTGGCAACAATAATGATTTTTCTTTTTAGAATATGAGAGATGTAGATAAAAGAAGTTATGTAAACTGTACAAGAATGCAAGTTAAAAGCAAGAAGAGTTGTACATCTTAACATAAAGATTTTAAGATTAAGCTTGCTTAAGGGTGTTTATGAATTATATCAATCTTGGTCTGAGTTAGAGTTAAAATATTTAAATGTATTAAATAAATTAATTATTAATAAATAATATAATAAAAGGAATATATTTAAATTAATTCAGTGGGTGATCAGATTGTTTCCACAATGACATATTTTAAACAATACTTTTCACAGTATGAATAAATTTTTGTGCATTAGGTATTACTAGTATTCTTCACAAACATGCTAAGTGTTCTCTAGAAAGCACACTGCATAGAGAAAACAAATCTAAAAAGCATTTGAGCTTTTCACAGAGTTGCTGTGTCTCATCCACTTCCCTGCTCAGCCTGTACCAATACTTAATAATCCTTTCAGGGTAAAACTTTTTTAATATCTTGTCTAAGCCTCCCATAGCACAACTTGACGCTGTTTTTCTTGTCCTGCTTTCTGTTACTTGGAAGAAGAGACTGACATCCCCCTCTCTACAATCTCCTTTCAGGTTCTTGTAGAGTGTCATAAGGTTCCCCCTCAGCCTCCTTTTCTTCAGGCCAGACAAGCCCAGTTCCCTCAGCTGCTCCTCATAAGGTTTGCTCTCTAGATCCCTCACTATTTTCATTGCCCATCTCTGACCTGTTCCAGCAACTCTGTGTCTTTTTGTGGTGAAGAGCTGAAAATTGGACACAATACTCAAAGTGGTGCATTACCAGTGTTGAGTACAGGGGAGTGATCACTTCGCTAGTCCTGCTGATCACACTGTTCCTGATATAGGCTGAGATGTTTTCAGTTTCTTGGCCATCTTGGCACACTGCTGGTTCATATCACCATGACTTCCACCATGACTTCCAGGTCCTTTTTTGCCTGGCAGCTCTCCAGCCACTCCTCCCCAAGACTGTAGCACTGCATGGGGTTGCTATGGTCCAAGTGCAAGACCCAGTATGTGCCTTGTTGAATTTCATCCCGTTTGCCTTGGGTCATTGATCCAGCCTTTCCAGACTGTTGTGCAAAACTTTTCTATCCTTGAGCAGGTCAGCATTCCCTCCTGACTTGGTGTTGTCTGCAGACTTACAGAGGATGCACCCAGTCCCCTTGCCCAGATCATTGATGAAGATAGTGAAGAAGACCGACTCCAATACCAAGCTCTGGGAATCACAACCTGTGGCCCGTCACAAATGAAGTAAACTCATCAGTTTGAATTTTGCATCAATAACCGAAAGACCAAAACGTCCTTTTATGTTATTTTTGAGAAGGTATGTTACTAAAATTATGACTTTTGAATGGTTTCCAAAGCAATTATGGGATTTGGAATTATTGTACCATGAAGCTGAGGAAACCACACTTTCTCTTTTATCTTATACTTGTGACAGTGTGTTTTCTGACATCCATTCGACAAGTTCTTCTGTTTTTCTTCTTACCTTCTCACTTGTATCGACATTTTGTCATGTATCATGGACATCTTCAAGATCCCTCATCTTAAAAAATTGCTCCAGCACTGCCTTCTGTTCAATATTATTGTATGTTTAGGTTCGTTTATTCAGGTCTCTGTAATACACTGGTTTGTAGAATGAGTATTTAGTGAAATATTTCATTTAAGAACAATTGTTTTACACATAGTGTATATAATTGACTTCTGTTGAATTTTAATGGATGTATCTACCTTAGAGTTATTTCCTCTCAGAAGTATACTTTTGAAGAAAATCTGAATGTTCCCACTTTTTGCTAAAGAAAGTCTATGAGAGCATTAACTACTTTGGATCAAGTAACTGGGAATTATTCTGTGACAGGAAAATGTGTTCTGGTTGTTAATTAGCATTAATTACAGAGAGTCAGACTAAAAGTATTTTAAAATTAATCCTGCACACTCATATAATGTTAGTGTTGGCGATTTGTGACAACTGTTTTATTCTACAGTTTTTTTCTGATTGCAGTATGATTCTGGCTAAGATAAAATTTAAGATAGGGTTAGTAAATTACTTTTTTTTACTGATTTTTTTCCCGAATTCCTCAGATTACTTTGGTCTAACCTAACTTAATTTTGCCATCACACATATTTAATGCATGTCAGTACTTTACCTCACCCCACTGTTATCAAAATGTTACATATTTTCTGTTACCTGTGAGCAGGCACTAGAGACACATTTTTTTGTTGCCCTGAAAGTCCCCGATTTGGTCTGGTATTTTTACATTTCTTGATGACATTAAGCACACCTACTGTTCTAATGAATTTTTCCGTTTTAAGTAACTCTTCAAAGATCCAGCCAAAAGTGTTCTCTGGCAAAATCAGTTAAATCAATGAGGGAATTGGTAGGGTAGCTGAGATATATGGAATACTTTTTTTCCTTGTAATTCAGCTAAGTTACTCTTCCTTCCTGACTGATAAATAATGCTCTTGTGTCATATAGACAAAATTTATTACAGTGTACTGATTTCAGATACTTTTAATCTTTTTTAATTTGTTTTTAAGTACCTTTACCTGTAAAAGTCTGCATTGCCTGTCAGAGAAAGGAGAGCTCTAAGGCATTAGAAAGTGATTCTCAAAATACAGTCAGTGCAACAGCATTTCAAGAGTGCTACCCTGTGTTGCTGGCTGTTGCCATTTTTTCCTGACTACCAAATTTCCTAAAATGTGTAAGGAATTATTTTAAATATTTTCCTTTTTCTTTCTAACTTGCAAGTACAAATATTTTTTTACAGCTCTTCTTGAGGATTAAGCACTTTCATGCTAAATCTCATGTTTATTGACATTCAAGTAAAGGATAAGCACTCACCTATACACTTATGTACAGTCAAGAATTCACCCTTTTTTTTCTGTGATGCTTGCTAGTTCTGAGATAAATAATTTAAAATAGTTTTGTCTTTCATTACAGTTTTCCAGTCAATGTTCCATCCCTCTTCCTCTGGTCTCCATTTTACATCTTGTCTATCTACACCTCACTTTCTGCATCTCTATTAATGGTAGATCTATTTCACTGTGTTGGGCAGTTCTGTGTGTTCTGGAATGTGCTTACCGGTGTGTGATTAAATGTGATGCAACTTCTAATACAAGGTCGAATATAAGCAGAATTTTCCCAGTAACACTGTATAAATGTAAGGTATGTATTTAATCTACAAAGCTGTGCATGACTATAAATGAAATTTGGAAGATAGGCAATTAAATACAACTATTTCTTTTCATAGAATCATAAAATAGTTTGGGTTGGAAAGGACATTAAAAATCATCAAGTTACAATCCCCCTGCCATAGGCAGGGACACCTCCCATTATATCAGGCTGCTCAGTGTCATGTCCAGCCTGGCCTTAAACACCTCCAGAGACGCTCCAGAGAAGGAGCGTCTCTGGGCAACCTGGTCCAGTGTCTCACCACCCTCACTGTAAAGAATTTCTTTCCTATATCCAGTCTGAATCTACCCCCTTCCAATTTACATCCATTATTTCTCGTCCTCCCATCACATATCTGCTTTTCTGTAGGCCACTTTCAGGTATTGTTAAGTTGCCACCATACTGACCCTGAGCTTTCCATTCNGATGAGTAGAGGGGCAAAATCACCTCTCTTGACCTTCTGGTCACACTTCTCTTGATGGAACCAAGGCTTTGGTTGGCCTTCTTGCCTGCAAGTGCACACTGGCAACTCATGTTGAGTTTGTCATCAGCTGACACCCCCAAGTCTTTCTCTTCAGAGCTGCACTCAAGCCACTCTCCAGTCAGGCTGTATCTGTGCTTGGGATTGCTCTGACCCAGGTGCAGGACCTTGCACTTGGCCTTGTTGAACTTCATGAGGTTGACTTTAGCCAACCTCTCAAGCATGTCCAGGTCCCCACAGCCTTTGATTGTATCAACTGCACCACACAGCTTGGTTTCATTCACAAACTTGCTGAGGGTGCACTCAATTCCACTGTCCATATCTCCAATATGGAGATGTTAAATAGCACTGCTATTCATACAAATAATTTTCCTTTTGAATTTCCTGATGTACTTTATGTAAAGTATGTACTTTAAAATAAAAACAATCTGAGTCCTATTCACTAGTACACTGATGATTGTTGAAGGAAAACAAAAAGCTTGGCT
Organism: Turnix velox; assembly: GCA_013400935.1. Lineage (NCBI taxonomy): Eukaryota > Metazoa > Chordata > Aves > Charadriiformes > Turnicidae > Turnix > Turnix velox. The sequence goes on from VZTY01004266.1 coordinate 159,274, forward strand.
TAAAAAGGTGAGTGATGTGAATGTAGTTTTTAGTATTGTCCTGGTATAGGCCCAAAAGGACCCCCCAAATGACAGATGGCCCCACCTTCTCTCTCAGAAGAGAGGAAGAAATGAGGAGATTTGTGAGTTTAGAAGAATTCCAAACTACTTTAATAGATAATGAAATAATAGATAAAATTAAAAGGAAAAAATAAAAGTATACAATGTTTACAAAACCGTATCAAGCTCCCGGGATGATGATCACTTCCCCAGCAGA
>VZTY01004266.1:159759-247962 GCA_013400935.1 Turnix velox
TACTGAGCATGGGGCAGATGGGATGGAATACTCCTGTTGGTCAATTTTGGTTCACCTGCCCTGTCCGCTCCTCCTTGCTGGTGGGACTTCTCTACATCTTTCTGCTTCCAGCCCCCCAGTAGGGTAGATGACAAACTTTCTGACCTTGATTGCCATAATGAATAATGAAAATAAGAACTTCTTGCATACCATTCCCTGGTCTTATCAGTCTGGGAGTGAACAGTGTCTGAACAATGTGCAGTTAATTTCAGAGTTTAGTCAGACAGAAGAGGCCTAGCTGAAAAGTGAAGTTACAAACTAGAAAATTTACCCTATTTTACCTCAAACCAGGACAAGTATACAGATTTTACCTAGTCTTGCTATTTTGCTATTGCTGTTTTCAGAACAGGAAAGATTGGAAAAGTTTATGCTAGTTAAAAGCTATGTCATTTGTCTTGACCTGACAAATGCTGACTACCCACTGGATGTGGGTGCCAACTAGAAAAAAGACATGCTATTTTTGATATCCTCCATTTATCCTACTAGGATGTTACCTTTCAGATACTATGATTGCAATTAGTTAAGTGCAGTTAGTCATGAAACCAGTGAATTGTCTTACCAGTATGATCTGGCTAATGTGCTTATATATTTATAGCTGTAAGTAACTGTAAGTAACTCTTTGTTTGGAAGGACGTTGTTTAAAAGATTTGGTTTTGATGAACAAACTGTTCATGATCTTGTGAGATATTTACTGATTTCCATAAGACTAATCATGAATTTGCATTTCTAGAGATGATGTAAACCTTCTTAAATTTTATAAGAAATTTTTTGTTGGCACAGAAATGTTAATGCAAAAGTATAATTTTTAAGACTGAGAGAAATCTCAAATATGTATTCTGGATTTGGAATTAATTGTGCCTCTGATCTGCCTTGGAAATAGGCAAGACATAATTTACTTGGCTCTGTGTGGATTTTGGGAGCCCGAAGGATAGAATAATGTCAGGAAGAAGGAAAAGGAGATTATTGCTTGCAAGTTTATCACAATTTACATCACAAATCACATAAATTTAAGACAAAAAGAAATGTATCATTTAGGTAAAGCTGACAAACAATAAGATGAAGAATAAAATAATATTTTTTCAGAAAAAAAGCTAATTTTGTTTTAAGCACTTTTCAGATATTTTTATAGAAAAAGAAGATTTTTAAGTTTTCTTATTATATTTAAGTTTTCTTATTCTTAAAAATAAGGGGATTTTGTCAGTTACAAGGTATACACTGCTTGTTATTATATGTAGTTATGCAAATGCTTTGTGCATATGGAATCCCTTGTAAATTGAATGCAGAATATATACAGTATTCTTGTTTCAGGAAGAACATCAAGGGATAAGAGCTTCTAATATTGTCTCTGTTTTTTATAATTGATGTAAAAAAAATTCCCACAGAATTATTACCTAAGCAACCACTTTACACTTCATACAATATGCAGTAGGCATTTGTGAATTTACTGTATTTCTATCCAAGATGTATTGAAAATGTTAATTCTAAAAGATTGAGCTGCTTTATAAACGGTAAGTATGATATTTGCAATTCTCGCCCCTTTAATTTTATTTCCAGGATAGTTGCCTCAACTTTTTGCCTAATCTTAACATAGCATGTTTTGGTTAACACTAATTTTGTATTTTGTACTGAAGGAGTGAAATAAAAGTTTTAGCTGACTCTTCATGGCTTAAATGCCTTAATGGAAACTGATAATATTCTAAAATACGTTGTTTTACTGGAAAAGCTTATTTTCAAACTTAAAGTTTAATTGATTATAACAAACAACATTTTCAAATGTATGGTTCATAACAGGAGGCAAGCAGACCAGAAGTATGAATAGGTTGTCAAAACTTAAGAAAGAGAGGTGATCCTTGTGGATAAGTTAGTTAAATTACACTTTCTCTCTTCCTTTCCTCCTGAATTTAAATGTTTATCTACATTGAAGTAATTTTTGATCCTGTTATTTTTCTTTTTTTTCCTCTCATAGGGAACTTCATATTTAGAAACTGATAAAACAAGTGAATTTCAATTGCAGAAAAACTATGCCTCTTTTCAGGATCAGTTACTTGAAAAACATCAAAAGGTATGTCAGTTGCAACAGCAACTTCTGGAGACTTGTTATGCTTTAAATCAGGATTCTTGCACAAAATGCGAAGTACAAGTAAATTCAGTTGTAAAGTAATACAAGTTATTTACTCTTGCTTTAAATAAAGCTTTCATGCCAAATAACATCAAAGGAAATTGTTTAAATTGTTTTGGTTTTTTGTTTGGTTTAGTTTTTTGAGGAAAACTTTGCAATGGAACTGCCACAGTAGTAACTGTTTCTGCTGTTGCAAATAGGAGATACCTCATACTTAAATCTGTACTGGGAAAAAATACATGCAATAGTTTCAGTATTCAAGATCACTCTTGAGAGTCATTGACTCATAGAGAATATAGGAATTTTCAAACAAAGACACCAAAAATAGATATAAAACTAATAACTAATATAAAACTAAAACTAATAGATATAAACCTAGAAGAAACCAAATTCCTGGAAATCATGATGTTTCTACACTTTCTGTGTGAAAATATAATTTCTTAATCTTGATTAGTTACCTCATTCCTGAATATACAACTAAACTTTAAATCATATATCTAGAGAAAATATTATGGTGGAGAGAAATATTTGTCTAAAAATTTCCAAACTTTAATGTGCCATTTTGAACTATAACTGACTAACAGACCTGTAACTTTACAAATGTGCCTGATCTAATATATACACCCTTGACATTTTCCAAAGTCAAATTTACGTCTTAGAGTGAGTTTGGATGACTTATCTCCCCACATTGATATTATAGACTGTTGCTCATTTTCTTCCATAGATTTGTTGATGAGGTGTAGTAACATGTTTCATTTTTATAAACACTCTTTCCCTTACTTAAGCAGAGAAGGGAAATAGTTAAGGACAGAACACTCTTTAAATACAAGACTTCACTTAGCATGGGTTGGTAAGGTAAGTCTGTAATCAGGGATTCTATTCATGAGCCCAAAGACATTTGAATACTAAAAATGTCACAGTGTTTCATTCCTCAAGACAGAAAAATCACAGAGTGTTATATCTCCTGCTTCTGTTCATGATAGTAATTTCAGAGTTAGTACTGTAGATAAAGTTAGAATATTAAGTGTTTATCAAAAGATTCTTTACTCATATTTTATATGATTTTTACAGTTTCCCTTAATGTAAAGATTTGATAATTTTGTTTCACAGATAATGAAATTCATTTTACTAAATTTTTCTTGTGAAGTTGTTGTCCTCTTTATACATTCTTGACAATTTTTTGAAACTTAGAAATTGGGGGTTTTATTGTAGAAAATTTTGTTGGCTTTTTTAAGGCATTATAATCAGAAAACTATAATGCTCTAAACGTGGCTTTGGTGCATTGTTTTTCTACATCCAAACTGAATTTCTGAATACATCATTTGCTTTCATTATCTTGCGTTGCTCTGAAGAGTCTTTTGCAGTATATTTTGTCTGATTATGTATTTTTTGTCATAAAAGCTTTTATTATATCTCTGACTTATATTTCCTGAGGTTAAGGAGACCTTTGTTGCCTTTGTGAAGTGATGTTAGAATGCTTTCCTCCATGTACAACACCTTCTCTGGTCTAACCAGGATATTTTCCTGCGGTTTGTATACTGTTACACAATATTCCATGTAGACTTGGTGTAAATATTTGGCATTGCGTTTCGTCTATGTTATCCTAAATAGCTTAGCAGTATGAGAAGGTCTTCTCACTGCACTACCCTTCTACTTTTTTTTACTTTTAGAACAAGTGGGACACCACAATTGAATTGCTCCCACAGAGTAAACTAAACATTTATTGCAATTTCTTATTTCTCATAATTAAAGCAATTCTTTAACTGTAAGATTTTCACTCCCTTTAAGATACAACAGTAGGCTTTTTTTTAAGAGCTCCTAATGTGGAGCACTGCTGAATCCATTTCAAATACAAGTAGAACATTTCAATGGGATCAATTTGTTTTGATTCTTAAAAGAACTCTAGGAAGTATCCGACATTGAAAGAAACACTTTTAGAAGCTACTATCTACAGTTTGTGATTCAATTTCATATTTTATTTCCTTTGGATGTTTTATATTAATCCATGTGGGCAAATTGTTACTATTTCTTTTGTTGATTTATTCTATGCCTCCTTCTCGTGCTACCTGAACTTGAAGTAGATCAACCAATATGCTCCATTTAAGTTAGGATCCAAATGTGAAGCAGTACTAAATTACTTAATGGTGAACATGGATGCAAATAATCATTTTGGTAGCTGTACTTGTCATTATTATAGGTTTAGTGTGGCTTTCTGCAGAAATGAGTTTGTTGAATATTATGTGATCTGTCACGAGTTCAGTAAATTACTTGGCACTGCTAGTGGAGAGGACATAGTAAGAAGCAAAAGCAGACAACTTATGATGATGGATGTAATGCAACAATCTAGATGCAGTGTGTGAACCTTCTCTTTTCAGCAAGTTTGTCTTAAGTCCATCTGTGATGGGACAAATGATTGGTACTACTTAAGCAGCCTCAAAGAGAGGAATATGAATATGTAGCATCCAGAGTTGCTAAGCTTGTAGGAGAACCAAAATGTTGATCAGTATGTGCTTGAGTGTCTAACACGTTTAATGTTTCCCCTTAGCTAAGATTCTTCCATTCTTCTATAGCAAATATCTAAATTTTGTTTTGCTGTAATTGAAAGGCCAGAGTGTGCCTTTTGGGAATATATCATAGTGCTCATCGTTGCCTGCATGACAGCTAGTTTCATATTACCCACTTTACAATCTTGCATAAATATTAGAAGGGTAATGATTATTATGTAGTTACATAGCAGAGGTTTATGCAGGGGAAAGAAGTGAGTACCTATCATTATTTTTGTGACCTGATGGATAACCAGAATCCTGTCTGTTTGTGGAAGCTAAACATGTAAGAGAACCTCCTTCAGAACTAGTTCTGCTGTCATTTGACTGCAACATCAGTAAAACTGGATGGATTTGCAATAGTCTTAATTAACAGAACACCAAAGCAATCTAGGCAGCTATTTATTTCCATGCCATTATTTTTTAGAACAATCTTTCATGAAGAAAGAGGATGGTTTAAATGTATTTCTGCTGTGAAATACTGATCACTTGAGCATGTTCAGATTCTTGTCTATCTGAAAGTCCATCCTGTGGAACACACTCACAGCCTAGTGACAGCATAGATGTGTCTATCTTCTTCAAAATTTCACTAGTGTGAAAGATTATATATCAGTGTTGCATATGTTAACACATGACTTCTTTTCTGGATTTGAACTTTTCTTGCTGTTGAAATTACATTATTGTCAGACAAAAATGGGTTTCATTTTATTGATTATATTAGCAAGAATATCTCTGTTTTCTTTCATTAAAGGTCAAATAAACCTTTTATAATGTTGGAGTATTATTCTGATCAACATGGTGACTGCAAACTTCTGGTTGATTTTATTTTGTCTGTTCTGATAATGTGTGTGATGAAGAATTTGAATCTGCTTTACAGTGAATTTCTACATGCATTTAGGTATGTGTGCATTTGGCAGTTCTCACATACCTTTGATCTGAGAGATTGTCTGTAAAACAAGGACTAGTCGTTTTATGTACCTTCTGAAATTGTTTTTAGAAAAATGAAAGAAATTAACTATACTTTAGGATGGTGCTGCATAATTTTTGGAAACTAATCTAAATCCTGTTCTGTACTGTTAAAAGGCAGAAAGGAAAAACTGGATCCAGTTTTGAAGAGCAGCTTAATTTTAATTTAGTTTAGTTTATCTATTTTCAATGTACAATAATCAAAAAGAACCAAGATACTGAAAATGTGGGGTTTATAATGGAAAGAGCAACTCGACTTTAACTACTCAACAGCGGCACTTTTTCACACTGCTATAATAAAACTTAAGAATGTTTAGTGATTTTTTTTCCCTACAATTATTCAAAATTACATTACCCTTACTGAAATCTGAATGGCTTTTAGTGGATTAATTAAACTGTAGCTGGTTTGCCATCTGGGTGCTGCTTGTTTAGCTGCTTTCTCACAGAAAGATTTTTCACTGAATAAAGAATATTGTTTTTTGAAAGAAGACAGCTGCGAGACAGTAATTTCTAAAATAGAAATGATATATGGACTATTAATTGTCATCAGATAAAGATTTGGGATATGCAGAGGAAGCTACTTGGACATTTCTTTCCAATTTTCAATTTCTTTGCATTTTCTGCCCAGCCTTCTGTCCCCCTTATATGTTACAAAATGCACAGGCTCTTGAAGTATAAAATCTGTTTATAAATGTATGAGAAAATAATTATATTTTGCAGCAAGATCACCCATGACATTATGTTGGAGTCCAGGGTAAAGACTAGATGCAGAAAAGAAAAAAAAAATAAAGGGAAGGGGGAATTAACTAAATCTGATTTTTATGGCTCAAGTGGTTTCATTAAATTAGAGTGCTGTATGCTACCATTCATTAATGAACTTGTACCATATGCTTTAACTGTTCTGGTCAATAGCTGATAAAGAAAGGCTTGTGTTTATAAAAAAAAGAATAAAAATATCTTTGTGATGGGCTTTTATCAAAGGACTTACTTTGAATTCAGTAACTACTACTGAGGCAATATGGCTCGCAATTTGCGACCCTAAGGTAGTCATACATTATTGGAATACAGCCTACTGTGCTTCACATTACACAGATGTGAAGACCTGATTATAGCTGCTTCATAATTAACAGTGATCCGATTTGTTTTGTGGTATAAATGGTGCATGTGTAGAACATTAGCCATGGCACTCTCATTCAAATTCAACTCAAGGGCTCAGCGGCAGGCGGGTCACGAGCTTCAGGGAGTAGAAGCACAAGCTCCTCCATATGTTCTTGCTGCATCTTACTATAGCTATGAGTGCAAGATAAGTTCCCCAAAGAACCTAATCGTGTTCTGTAATTACAGCGCGGCTTTCTGCTGGCTAGAAATGAGGGAGAAGCTAAAACACTCCCTCATCAGATAATTTGTAAATTACTTTACATGGTGGATGCCTAACTCAGTTGGTTTTCAACTGCTGAAATTATAAATAATTGTAACAGATGTGGCAATATGGCTGGCCTCCAATAAATGAGGCCCTTGATAATTTGGCCGACCCTTTGACAGGCCAATTTAATAAAATGTGAACAAAATCTTCTTGCTAATAATTTATCATCCCTTTTCCCAATAGAATAAATTTAATTACCCTACCAGTTAACAAGGTCACACCCAGATGCCAAACTCAGCTACAGTTTTGATAATGCAATCAGGAATTGAGAGGTGATGACAGCGGTGTTGTTTTTTTCATTACCTGGCTTCACATAAACACAGGTGGCGTAGCTTTCTTGTCAGTTTTTAATAATTACAGGCTATTATGGAATGCATAGTTAGCAGATTGAAAACCACACTTTGGTGAATTTGTTTGAGTATGATTGAGGTTCTAATGTGCAGAGATGATAATGCATAACAAGCACAGTCCCTAGTTTACACCATTAGTTCACAGATTTGAGTTTTACTTGTGTTAATAGTTTATCAAACAGCAAAGTTATTTATTTGGGGGGGTCTCACCATCAGATGCAGGCTTATTTTTTTGTCTTTCTAGTACTGAATCTATAACTCAGAAAAATTATTTTTTAAACTTGTGTAGTAACTTACAGTGTGCCAATACGTATCTTAAAATTTTTTAATTAACACTGTTTGCATCTTAGTGCAGTTAGTCTAGAAAGACCCACCTAACTAATTAATAAACTTCTAAGAATTAAAAAGCTAGATAAAAGTTCTTATAAAAATCCTCCTAACAAACAAGAAAAAGGCATTGAACTTCAAGCAAGCTACAATTGTGAAGTATTTCTTCCAAGTGTATAAAGTTACAAAACACATTAACCAGCCATAGCTCAGGATTGTAGTATCTGTAAATTGTAATGCATTAGAGCATATACTAATGATGTTTTCAACTTGCATGGATCTTTGGTGCTGCTCTGACAAGTTTTATGAAAAAATTGCCTAGTCCTTGTTTTACTAGTGCTTGCAACAAAAAAGTGGCTGTGCCAATAAATGCATAGGTATATGATTTATATAAAAAGACTTAATGAAATACGGACTTGATTAGAGATTTTTGTGCTAATTATTCTAAGCATCTTTTCCAGACCACATAATTTTTTTCTTTTCTTATAATTGCATCTATTTTCCCAATAGTTTGGTACATTAATTTTGTACTAGTAAGTCTAATTTCCCATTTTATTTCTTAATAAAATGAATAATAAGGGATTCTTTTCCTCTCTTGTTCTTCCCTATTAGATTATCAGAGTGCTCTTTTTCATATGAAATAAAATGTGTGCAGTTTGGAGAATGGCAAACATAAATGTTAAGAGAATGAGTGTATTGTGGAAATTCTTTCACTGACTTCTAGCCCCTTTGGGGAACTCATGGGGACACATGAGATCAAGGTCCAGGCTGTGAAAGTTACTTTTCACCTGTTTGTTACTGGTGCCCATCCCAGAAGTATTTGCAGTAAACAGAGATGAGACTGTGACAACTGGATTTCTAAGCTGTAAAAAGGAGTTCGTAAAGGATCCTGAGGAGGGCATTGCCTGTGAATTCCTCAGTTAGCTGACTCAGTAACAGAACAAGAGAAAACCTGTGAAGCGATCCTTACTTCTCATGGTCCCTTTTTGGATGCATCATGGCTTTGTGCGACATATAACACCAGATTCCTGGAGTAAAACTGGAAGAAAATGTTATGGTATGGGTCATGTGCCATTTGGTTGCCATAGGTCACAAGTGCTATTTTATAATTCAGATGTTGTGAAAAATGTGTACATGTTTCCTCTGGTCCCAGCTGTGTGTGTAAACTTTGTTGCATTTCTGAAAGAAAGGTATTTTAGCAACTGTAGCTAAACAACAAAATTCCTATTGTACAGGATGTGCTTGAAGGAAGGTGAGCTTGCATCTGCTTATAGAAGGACTGGACAGGCTGGAATGTTTTCTGCTTTTTTCTAGCGTCAGAAGTCCATTCCAGTCCAAATTATTTGCCATTTTGGCATAATTAATTGGAGTATTTCCCTTAGCTCTTTGTTTAGAAATAAGAATTCAGATGTAAAGCTATGAAGTGAAAAGCCAAGAAAAGGTCATATTTCTGTCTGAGGATGTGACAAATATGCATGTGACTACATTGAAAACAAACCCTCAATTTTTATATAGATCTCTTCAGGTTATTTCTGGGTTCTTAGAATTCCCAAAGCTAAAGAAACTTCATATGAATACTTAAAAAGCTGAGCTGCTTTGAGGATATCAAAGACCCAAATTATGTAGCAAGGTTTATTTTTAACAGACCTGCTGAATTTTTTGAGGGTACAAAAATAGGTATTTTGTGATTATAAGTTAAGATTCAAGACTGATTTTGGCTGGTTTAACTTTCCAAGAAATAAGTGTCTACGCATGTGCACACAGACTGTTGCTAAGAGTTTTATTTTAAAATGTGCCTATATGGTATTTAAATTTGAAATTAGTATTACTTCATGGTAATATCTAGTCATCTCTTTTGAGAGGAGAAGAAATGTCAAGTACTGTTCACATATTGGTCTTAAGAAAGTCAATAGCAGAACTTCATTGGTGAACAAAGGATTTCTGACTCTTAAATGTATTTACATTTCAAAAGAGTCTACATTTTGTTTCTTAACAAAATGAAGATGTCATGATATCTAAATTTGTGTAATTCTCAAGCTTTAAAAGTCAACACCATTTAACAGCTGCAGACTTTTAAAAGTTGTTATAAAAAGCCTGAAGCTGCTGATTTTCTTTAGTTACTAAAACTGAGAAGTCAACAGAGTTGGAGAAGTTGGTAAATTTCTGAATAAGAATAAAGGTCAAGTGAAAAAAAAATGTAACTTAAGTATACCTTCATCTCTCTTTTCTGCTGGCACTGTTTGTATGCAGTAGGTTTTCTTGTAATTTTTTGTTCTTTTTATGTAGTGAAAAGGTTTTGGTCAAATTAACAAAAATACCAGTTTTCTTTTCAGTATTTTTTTTAATGTAAGGTCTTTTCTGCTCCTCATTTTTCTTTTTATTTAAACTGTGTAGTGTTTTCATTATAAGATGGCCTTTTGCTGATCATAGGTGGAAACGACATCTGTTTGCAAGCACATTTGGCCTAAATTACACAAAATGAGTAACAGAAATTATTTAAGGAAGAGCAGGCAAAATCATGGCCAAATTTTACTCTCTCTGTCATATGAGGTGTTGTACATTTTCTGAAAGAGATGCTTGGTGTTTACAATTTGGGATTTATTTGTAGAACGTGTGATTTTTCTGGTATGCTTTATTGAAAACTTCATATTCCACAGTTAAAGAGTTATATAATTCATCTATCAAATTCTATGAAATACTAAGTTTATTTCTATCAAATACTAATTTGAGATGTTTGATTAATTGGCTTTGAACCATCTCATTTTTTGATTTTCATGAATCTGGAGATTCCAGTGTATCCTTTGCTACACTGCCTTTTCTTATTTCTGCCATTGTAACTGATTTGTTTTACTTGGGACATGCCAGTAATTGAGAGTAAGAACAAGTGTTAATTGTACCAAATTCTTTATTCCCTTTTGAAATGAGTCTTTGTCTTAAGAATATGCTCAAATAGTTGCAAGCAAGTCAGATTGTCAAAATTTTACAAATTAAAATTTGTTTAAAGACATCTCCTGGACCAAGCTTTGTTGAATGAAGACTTTACTAGTGTTGGGGTGCTAACTTATAGCTGCCTGGATGCACTGAACATCTGGGAATTATGCTATCCTTGTCTGGCACATCATTGCAGCTGCTCACGCTAAGCTAACAATGTTTTACCTTGCATTAGCAGTAGGGTGTTATCACAGATGGGTAATGAAAGTTCAAGTGACAAAGAGTCAGTTTTTAACTGTGGATATTTTTATTGATAGAACATGCAGGTAGCTATTTTTTCCCTGGTGTTTGATAGACTGATGTTATTTACCATCTTGAAATTTCACCAGAAATAAAGTCTAGGAGGTAAAATATTTTGTCAAGAATTGTGACAGTGTGTGGCATAAATTATACCATAGTAACTCCAGAATAAATGTCTGTTTAAAACAATAATTTTTAAGTGTTTAAATTTGGATTCTGAAAATATGGTTTGGTAGTATGAAAATGTTGAGCTAACACTTTGAAGTCTGGTTTTGATTATGGATTTTTGAGCCATTTACAAAAGCAAAATTATTTTCAGTTCTCACATTCCTATAATGTTAGAAATGTGTATATTTAGGCAGTTTTATTTAAATAGATTGCTATCCTTCTGATTTTTTGTTACTAACGTAGTTGCCTATAGTATAACTTTCTAGGTATTTCAACAGCCTTCTTTAAGTGAGCTGGAGTCTTATTTCAATGCAAAAATCTGAAATTGAGCTTTTATGGGAAAAATTGAAAAAAGTTAGTCTTAATGTAGCAAAACATAATTCAGAAACTGCACATACTCTGTAAAACAACAATATAAGGACTGAAAGAAAGCATGAGGTAAGATAGTTCTATTGTCTTGTGTATTTGTGTCTAAGTCAAGCTGGTAAAGCCAAACATTTTTGCTCAAGGGTCCAGATAATAATTTTAATATCTGTTGATGCTGCTTATAATTCTGAAAGCTTGTTTCAATGGTCCTGATGTTATCTGCCAAAGACTTGTTAAAATAACTGTTGGGAGTAGAATGTTTTACCTTATTAAATACTGAATAAAGAGTTCTTAATTAAAAGAAATATTTGAAAGATGAATTCTTGGTAGGTTTGTTAAAATTAATATTTATTAGGTATTTGGTGGTGTTGATCAGAATAACCATCTTTCCCTGTAAGGAAAATGAGAGGAATAGAAATGGTTATTGTAATGTTTTTATGAATGAAAAACTTTATTTTCAAATTCTTGATTTTGATGGTTTAGTGTAGTATTTTTTGTAGTGTGAATGACAACAATGTCCTTTTTACGTTTATAATTTGGAGTTTTATTACTCCACATTGCCTCTTTTATGGGGACTTACTGTTTAATCTGGGTGCCGGGTAGCAATAACAGTATAAACTATAGCTAATGAAATAGATCTGTAAATAATTCTACAGCTTAAGTAGATTTATTTACATAGCCAAAGTCATGATGGATTTTAGTGCCTTCTGATTCTTCTTCATCATGTAAAATTATTATTTTCTTCTTCTTGTATATAATGGGAGACTGTGTTAAAAGCCTTGCTGGAGCTGAGGTAGATGATGTCCAGTGTCTCTCCCTTCATCAACCTCGCCAGTCATGCCATCACAGAAAGTTATCATATTGGTCAAATGTATATTTGGTATATCCATATTTACCACTCCCCATAAACTTCCTTTCCCTCTACATATTTAGAGATGATATTCAGAATGACCTGTTCTATCACATTTCCAGGGTTGGAGATCAGGCTGACTGTCCTGTGGTTTCTTGGGTTTTCCTCCTTCCCCACTTTGTAAACTGATGTAACACTGGCTTTTGGCAAATAAGTTGTATTTATGCAAGATATGTTAAGAGAAATTCTAGAAACAATCTTCCTTTAGAATCACCAAGTACACATAAAACAGACATGGTAGTCCTCATTCCTTTAATTATAGAATCATAGAATCATAGAATAGTTTGGGATGGAAGGGACCTTAAAGATCATCGAGTTCCAACCCTCCTGCCATAGGCAGGGACACCTCCCACTAGACCAGGCTGCCCAGTGCCCTGTCCAGCCTAGTCTTGAACACCTCCAGAGAGGGGGCATCCACAACCTCCCTGGGCAACCTGTTCCAGTATTTCACCACCCTCACTGTAAAGAATTTCTTTCTTATGTCTAGTCTAAATCTATCCCCCTCTAATTTATATCCATTGTTTCTAGTCCTCCCATCTGATATTATGTTAAAAATTCCTTCCCCTGCCTTTCTGTAGGACCCCCTCAGGTACTGAGAAGTTACTATGAGGTCCCCTCTGAGCCTTCTCTTCTCCAGGCTGAACAACCCCAACTCCTTCAGCCTGTCCTCATAGGGCAGTTGCTCCAACCCTTTGATCATCTTCGTGGCCCTTCTCTGGACCCTCTCCAATAGCTCAATGTCCTTCCTGTGTTGAGGGCTCCAGAACTGGACGCAATACTCCAGTTCTCACCAAAGCCGAGTATAGGGGCAAAAATCACCTCTCTGGACCTGTTGGTCACACTCCTCCTGATGCAACCCAGGATTTGGTTGGCCTTCTTGGCAGCGAGTGCACACTGCTGGCTCATGTTGAGTTTGTCATCAACTGACACACCCAAGTCTTTCTCTTCAGAGCTGCACTCAAGCCACTCTCCACACAGCCTGTATCTGTGCTTGGGATTGCTTCGACCCAGGTGCAGGATCTTGCACTTGGCCTTGCTGAACTTCATGAGGTTGGCATGGGCCCACCTCTCAAGCCTGTCAAGGTCCCTCTGGATGGCATCCCTTCCTTCAGGTGTATCCACTGCACCACACAGCTTGGTGTCATCTACAAATTTGCTGAGGATGCACTCGATCCCACTCTCCATATCTCCTACGAAGATGTTAAATAGCACTGGTCCCAGTACTGATCCTTGAGTAACACCACTCGTCACTGGTTTCCACTTGGACAATGAACCATTGACTGCAACTCTTTTTTTCCCTGTCTTCCTGGTACCTTGTTGTTAAGTCTTTTATGACAAAGGTATTCATGACGGAAGTTACTAGACATGACTTGACAGGATAAATATCTTGGATATAAAATTGTTGGTTTACAGCATGGATCCTTTGGCTTCACACAGGCTTTGTCATGTTAATCCTTCATCCCGCTTTATGTGAATTCAGAAATCAAAGAATAAAGAAGCAAGGAAACACTTCTGTTCAGAATGACAGTGCTTTGATTACCTTCTGCTCCAAAAAGGCAATGATTTTGCAAGAAGAAGTAATTTGAAAGCTGTGGAAAAAGAGCCAGAGACAAACCAGAAACTTGTCACTATGTGAATTGGAATATGTGCCCCACATGGCTACATGCTTCCTATAGGCTGCTGTCATTTCATCAATAACAGAAACTCTTGCCTACAATCACACAGCGTAATAGGAATAATTCTGCAAGACAACTGATGTGGTGGCTTTGTTGAATGCGCATTCCTCTATCATTTTCCTTGATATTGCTTGATATTGTTTTGTATACAGCCAGTTCCTTGATCTTCCTTTTTTGGAAGCTTAAACTTTGTAACTTTATGAGTTATGTATGATTTTTGTTACTTAGATAAACTGCCCTCCATGTATCTGCTGTAGTTGAGTTAACACAGCCCTTGAGTTTTTTCACAACTAAGCTTCCCCACTGAGTGATGCATGGGAGTTACATTTGTCTTTTATTTAAATTTGGTATTCTTTTTAGTCTATAATGTCAAGATATTAAAAAAACATGAGTACTAATATGGGGCTCTGTCCAACACAACACAAAACCTGTTGAATTCAGGAATTTCCAGCTTCATTCTCTGGTGACTTTCATGGATGCAGATGAGTAACAGAAGGTTGTTTAGAAAGAGGCATTTTCTCTTTTTCTGCCTTTCCAGTACTTCTATTAATAGTTTATGGGCCTTCTACTCACTTAAAAGCAGGGTTGTATTAAATGTCCTGTGACAATGTTTCATATCTATTAATGTTACAAAACCAAATTATTTCAGTTTTTGTGCTTTTTGGCTTTGTTTTTTGTAAACAAATTTTAGAGTAGGTTTATGAAATATCTTCTGTTGTTGCCCTTTACTGACTTGGATCAACATAATTTGCTTATAAAACTGAGACTTTTCTTACTCCTAAACATTTAGACATTAGTCTAAAACATTAAATTTTCTGTATGTATTTAATTAAGGTTTGTCTGAGTTTATTGTAGAATTTGAGTACTGAATTAAAAATTAAGAACTTAAACTGGCAACAGCAAAGTTTACAGTTGTGAGAATGATATTACTTATGCCATCTTCCAAATAGACTTTTGCAGCAGGCCCAGACAAGAAATTTATAATATATTTTACTCAACATTCACTTCAGTCTTAGTAGGATGATAAAACTGTCTTCTTAGCAAAGATTGCCTTCAAACTATGTGGCGACACCCAGCTCCTTCACTTCCAGTACATCTAGTCTGATCACTAAACAAGTAACATAATCAAACAATAGAATATTTCTCAACCTGCATCATCAATTTCACCTCTTCTCGGAAGAAATTATTTCTATGTTGATGATTAGTTAGAATTTTTATCTATTTTTTTTCCATTTCACCTTGTTCCTGTGAGCAAGATTCAGAGCACAATAAATATATATTTATATATAAAGTCTGTGTGTATACATATATAACATAAGTATGTACAAATGTACAAAGAAAATTTGTTGTGCACTCATTGTAACTGATCACTTTTTATTATAGCAGCATACATTTTTCCTTCTGTTTTCTCTTTTTTTTTTTTTTTTTATTTACTCCATTACTCCATAAAGTTTCTCTGCCTAATTACTCTTAATAGCCTGCTACACATTGGTCTAACTTATTTTCATTTTACAATGGAAGATAATAATCAAAATATTGCCAGTTGCTAATTAACATTTTCTGTTAGATTAAATTAATTTAAAGGAATAGTTAGTGTTTAAATGTATTGTATTCAAGAAGACTGTATCCTGATTTCCCTTTGTTTTAAATCAATAATTTTGCCGTGAAAATGGTAGCATGGAACAGCTATAGTTACAATTAATCTTAAGGTTTTTTTGACTTTATGGATTTATGTAATTGTATTTTGACTTTCTAGCATTAAACGCATGTTGTTATTTTTCTGTCCTTAACCAAAGTTATTCAGGAAATCAAGCAGTCTAATTTTGTCCTTTCCATGAGGACACATGACATAGAATGAGCAAGAAAACTGCCCAGTTTAAGTGTTATTTTTGCATACTTTTTCTCCAGATTGCTATATGAAGCTGTACATAATATAAACACATATTCTTGTCTCTAGTTAGTCACATTATAGTTAATGACCATATGGTCATTATGGTATAAGATCCATTGTCTGTTGTATTTATATTCCTCAAGCATATTGTTCCTTCAACTTCACAGTATGTTAAACTATTTCAAAGGGAAAAAAAATCCTTTCCCTCTTGTTTCTGGTTGTCCTATCAAGTGTAACCTTGGACCCTTATAGAGCAATTAGACCAGCCTCTATCCCCTCCTTTGTAATGAGGTTTCTTGCATTTCTGAGTCTATAACCCTTTAGTCTTCCCTAATGGGACATCATTATTCTGAAAGAAACAATGTAAATGTAAATGAATATTCTCATTAACGAGTCACAGAGAAACCTTTAGTGGTAGCGCTGTGGTAATTCTGCTTGTTATTTCTCTGGTATTCCATGCAGATTTTTTTTTTTTATAATTCATTATTAGTATTCAAAATTACTCCTTCTTTAATTCTGCATGTCTTTCATAATCCAGTGTTCCAACTAGGTCAACCATGTCCTTGTTTTATTCTCCGGGAACCACCTGTGAAACGTTCAAGGTCTCTGTCCCTAAGGAGCTCTTTTAGAGAGTCAGAGGAGCTAAGAAACCTTAAAATTGCTGAAAGGAAGATTGAAAACTTAAAGAAGACACTACAACTAAAGGTGAACATTAAAAAAATAAAACTACCTGAACCGTCTGGCTCTAAGCTTACATAAAGTTATACCAAAATAAACAGACATTTTAGAAATGCAATATGCACACATCGATACAGGCTGCAAGTATGTTAGCATATGAGAGTAGTCTCCATTGTTTTGCCTTCTTCTTTTACTGAAAGGAGTCTCATATTACTACTCTTTTTGTCCTGTGCAAGGTTAATTTGAGCAGTCATCAATAATATGTGCTTGTTAAATACACTTTCAAAGTCTATGTCTTATATTCCAATAAATTCCCATGTTCATCTGGAAATAAAGTGAAGCAGAAAATACAAAGAATTTTTTTGTACAGTGAAGCCAGTATTTTTGCATGCTGAAGTTAATTACTTGGAATAGATGTACCTCTTGTACTATTGTACTATCAGAATATATTGTTCTAACAAATGCTGTAAAAAACCCACAGCAAACACCCCATGGCCCAACCTCACAAACCCTCTGTATAAAAGCTTAATTGAGCATATATTACAATTTCCTATCTGTCCTTGTTTTATAGATTTTTGGTTGAGACTTTTTTTGTTGGTTTCTTTCCTAAGTTAAAAAATAGTAACTTTTGAATGACTAATTGGTTTTGAATTGCACCTCAGAATAAAAAATTCAATCCCTGAGTTCTATTTTCTTGTACAAGATGTACTCTTTTTCTTCTCCTTCTTGTCTCCTTCCTATCTCCTTCCCTTCTCCTTCTTACATGCATTTAGAGTTATGGAATTGGAAAGATATTTTCAGAATACGTAGCCTAAATCAGAACTAGTTATATTGGTGTGACAAATGGTGGATGAGGGGAAAAAATCTGTGCAGCTTTATTGTGTGGCAAGTTTGAGATCTGTATTTTTTACAACATCCATGATGTCTCTCATTGCTAATTTTTACATCTCCCTGTGAAACTGAATGTATAAACTCCTTTCATTTTCTCTAGGAAACTGGCTTGATTTGTTAAGCAGAATGCTTTCATTGGTTGCAAAGCTGTATAGGCCCAAGTCAGCATATTAAACACTATTGTGGTTTAATATTCACAATAATGTGAGGATTTTGCCAGTATTACAGTGAATCCATGTTTCATAACATTAACATCAGAATTATCTTATTGATATTTGTGTTAGGGAATTCTGAAGGGGCCACCACTGTGACCAGTGAATATACCATGTACAGTGGCTAATAAAGCAGTGTATTACAACATACACACCAACCTGATACTAGTGTACATGCTGAGGAAGAGGACGAGGTACCTGCCAGCAATGAGCATCTGCACTGGGAAGAGTTGGTTGGCTCCCAGTTGTCATGGGTATCCCCACAGAGGCAATGCTGTCATAGGTAAGGTACTCACTTTATAGAGCATTAGGACTGCATTTGCAGGGGCAGTAGTCAAATCCAGTCCTCTGCTACGTAAACATTTGGCACTAGTGCTCATGCACAAAGGTCAGTTACTTTGTGTTCATTTACTTCCTCCTGCTTATCAAAGCATCTCCTGGCTGATTTGTGTGGTACAGTCCCATGATGTTCTTAGTGATTATAGTCTGTCAGCCAAGATCTATCATGTCCTATTGAGTTACCACATTGTTTCAATGGTTCATTCTGTAGCTCAATGTCAGCTGTTTCCCATCCTGATTCCAATGCATTTTTGGGCATGTAGCAGGCAATGTATGCAGTACTATTGCCCTGTGGGACCCTTTTAGAGGGTTCCACTATGGACCATTTCTTCCATATCAGTACTTACACAGTATTGCATGATTACTTGATATTAGTCTTAGGCATTGCTTCCGGCAGACTATAATGCATATGATCAAGATTTTAAAACCTGTGTTCCCGCTTCCTTAAGTGAAATGTTGACTGCATGATTGTTTGAAATGTACTTGCTTGGAAAATGCTTGTTCTATCAATAAAAATACTGATTGTGCACATCCTGAAAGTGAAACTGCAGCATTATCTATCTATTATGCAGTCCTACAAAAAAACTGATAACAATTACAAAAAAGTTAAGCAACTGTATTTACAAGGTTTTCAGGAATGTTTTATGACCCAGTTAGTATTATAAAGGAACAGAAATGGGCTAGATCCCATTTACAGGATTTTCCAGATTTCCTCACCTGACTCATTTCTGGTCAAGGAAAGTTGACTCTTACTGTTTTCATTGCTAATATGAGTAGAAAAATCATCTAAATTCATTGTGTTCATAGTTTAGGATAGTAACAACTTAATTTCTGCACTTTGGGACACACTAAGAAGTAGTAGAGCATGCCTGATTGTACTCTTATTTAGGGAAGAAAATGTCAAAGTAAGAAATCCTTGGATTGAAATTTAAATAACAAATCACCAAGAATAGTGCAAAGTAATCAATCTACTGTTGGTCTTTAATAAGTGGGTAGGACTTCAGCTGCCATTATGAATGTTCTGTTCTCCAATTGTGTCTTTACAGAACTGCAATCCCTAATGTAGCCCAGAGAAAATATTTCTAAGTGTAACCGTAAAGTTTTCAAAATCAACAGGATATCTTTGAGTTGTTTTTTCCTATCCATTTTGTTTGGGGAGAATTAGAAAATATAGATCAGTCTTCGGGGATGCCATAATAATTACTTATGTTAGTGGAGGCATACTATTACGTATAGTTTAGATTTCATATATATAGTCTTTTTCCATGTATAGTGTCCAGGTGCCAGAAATGTATTTATGTTGTGGCTTTTCCTTTATTTGAGTAAAACCTATTTTTGTAAACATCATGTTCCTAGTTTCTTGTCAGCATGAGAACAGCAGTCATAGAATTGAATCTGTGTACTCATTCAATTCCATTTTGGTTCAATTTTTACAGTACCAGGTAACCTGTAAAAAGTTGTTACAGTTAGATTTCACCGAAATTTAGAAGTAGTAGTTAGACTATTGAGTTCTTCATCCTGCAGACTGGACATTGGTTTATGTTGTTTGTAAATAGTGGAGTACTGGGGAATAACCTGAAGATCCAGGGTTGCTGGAGGTGCCTCTTCTGCTCCATTTCTGTCAATATACATAAAACTGTATACAAGATAGTTTAATTAATGAAAAATCCAATTTTATTCAATCTGAGAGAGATGGAACTAACTGAGATATGGAAATAATAATGAAAATTAAAGTTCTGAAATGCCTAATAATTCAATAAAATAGAACCATTAGGACAGTTAATGTCTAATTTCTGTATCTGAAAGAGCAAAGCAACTGATAATTGTAGTGAATAACTAACAGAATGAATACCAACAAAGGTAAAAAATGAAAAATCTAGATACATAAATAGGAAAGGCCAAATTCTACACTTTGTTGGATTTCTGAAAGGACATTCACATTAATAAACTTCGTAGGACTTGCACTGAACATAATTTCAAGTACCTTGCCAGACTTGAGCAGTATTCACTAGCAATATCAAGTCATGTCAGAATGATTTCTTGAGATAATCTGGAAAATAAAGCACCTTATAATTGGATTCTTAAAAAAAATTTGTATTGGAGTGTCTAAATTCTTTTGTCCAGAATTTATCTTGCTATTTCTGTGATTGTTCTTAGTTTCACTGTAGTACTTATGCCGCTTAAAACCAGCCAAAGTACTTTTTGAGAAGTTCTAAATTTATAAATATATGTCATCATTGTCGTTTGATGTTAGTGAGAAGGAAGACCTATGGTCTCTTGTGTCATTGCAGATGCCCCCTTCCACGGGGGGGGCAAACTTGTGAGAGGGAAAGAAAGACAACACTCTTGGGTTGAGAAAAAGGCAAAAAGCAAAATTTGACAGAACAAAAAAGGCAAGAAGAAAAGACAAGCATTAGCATGGACAGGGGAATGTACAGGTGCCATTACAACACCACATGTGGCTGCTCACAGTTCGGGATGCATATGGCCACCACCAGGCTCCCCACCACCCTGTGCGCCTCCTCCCCACCACTGCCTGCATGTCCCCTTCCCTGCCAGTGAACAATGCTTGGATGGGAATACTATACCCATGCCCCTACCAGAATCAGAACAGTGGTTTATAGATTGTTTCAGAAAAAACAAGCCAAACATGTTGGGAAAGTGTTGAAAGGTAAGATCATATTGGTACTCGCTTCTGTTCCTAAATCTGCTTTTTGTGCTACCTGAGTCCCCTCCATAAAACTTCTGTAGTTTTATACATAGTACTGTCTGAGGTTTTGGATAGTATTTTCCAGATTTGCTTTTGTGCCATGAAGCGAAGGACCATTTAAAAGCAAATCTTAATCTAGGTATTTTTTAGAAGCAAATCTTAATCTAGGTATTTTTTAGTTGCCATTATTGTAGAAAACCTATCTTTGATAGTGAAATTTCACTTCTGTTGCTCGCAGCTCTTGCTATTGCTGTAAATTTTATTCACTATTGTTAAAAAGACCTCCTTGCCTGTAAGAAGCAAATGCATGCAAATAAATTATTGTGATTTACTTAGAGATCAAGGAACATATTCTGTAGTTGCTCTACAAGTAGACTTGCTACTGAACTGGAAATGAGGCACTGAGGGCAAATTTTACTATGTCTGGAGATTTCTTTACTGCTTAATGCCAGAATTTGACTTGCTTTATGCTTCCTTCTTAAGCATTTCTTACTTTTCATTCTGTAAAAGAGTACATTTTTTCATACTGTTTTGATAATTGCAAAGTTTCTTTTTATTTCTTTTTTTGTTACATACTAGGGGACAAGTCTGGGTAATGCAGGTTTATACATATTTCAGGAAAGTGCACATTTTTATGATGGTGACTTCAGTGTGGCCATTGATTGCCAAAAAATGCATAGATTAGTTTTCTGTGGTAGGACAAAAAAGTGATTTGGAGAAAAAGATAGTGCCAACAATAATTTTACAGTCAATGCATTTTTAGGTATATTAGGCCAATGTATTCACAAGATGAAAACTGATATTTTTGATCATAAATTTTTTTAAAACTTCTCAACACTGTATAAAGAAAAATGTAAAATTTATCAAAGTTGCCAATTCTGCTAAAGTAGTGATAAGAAAAATATGACCTCAGAACTTTTGATACCTAATCTTTCCATTTAGATTTCTGAAGCTTTTGATAGTTACTGAAATGGAAATTTTATTTCAAGCAATCTGTATGAAAGTTCCTTATGTTTTGCCAACTCAAGTTTTGTTTTTCTGGTGCTAGAGACTCAAGAAAGTGATGAGCAAAGAGCAGACCATGAAAAATGTGAAGAGAGGCTGCAGATGTTACAGACCAACTACAGAGCACTAAAAGAGTAATTAAAGCAGTGGGAAGAAGGTGATAGCAGGTAAGTTACACAGCTCATTAAAAACATTTCTCTTACACAAGTAATCTGAACTGGAGTATTATATATGTATATATGTATTCAAAAGAGAATTTCATCTAAAAAAAGAAGCTACTGTGTAGTAATTCAGACTTCATCCATTGTTAAATCTGAATACATAGCATATGCTTGTATGAGAAAAATCACAGTAAAAAATAAGAGTGAAGTGTATTGAGCTGACACCTTGACTTCTTTTATTTAAGGTCACATTGTGTGCCTGAGTACTGGACAGAGGTCTGCTAAGGCTGCATATCTGTGCTTTTGTAATTCCCCATCCAATTAATTTGCTGGCTGTGTGTGTTTCAATTTTTCTGTATTTGAACAGTTGCCCATTATGTTTTAAATAGCTTAAAAAGAATTTAATTAATTAAAAATGTAGAAATAGCTGTCCCTCTAACATTTAGTGATTTAAACATTCAGTGAAGGTAATGCTAAAATCCTCATCTTAATAGAGAAAAAAAGAGTATGTGCAATTATCTATATACTATTACATCAAAATTTAAATAGTGAATGGTATATAGATAATTGTCCACTAAATTCTATACTGAACAGTGAAAATTTTATGCTGAAATAATTTTTAAATCCTTTGTCGAGAGAATTTTTGGTAAACAGATACATCTGATGACTTGAAGACATTTCTTCTCACTCCAGTTTTCAGACAATGTTGAGGTACAGTTTTTAAGCCTCTCTTCCAAGAAAGTAATTTGAGCAGGTCCTTACATCCTGATGGCTTAAGAAGAAAATCAGTATACACCCACAATTTAGTAAACTTATGTGTTTTACTAAATATAATTTCCTTTCTGATTAGAGCAATGCTGACTAATCTCTGTCAAGCTCTGTAAGTCACTCTTGAGTGAAAAGGGCATCACTTGAATGGCTGTAAAACTGGTACCCATTCATATAGTCCAAAGTGACATAGAGTATCCTACTAAGAATATGTGCCTTAAATGTATAGTGCTTTTCTGAAATCAATGGGTTTGCTTTACCTTATAGTACTAGACTGTACATTCCTTTATAATATTTTAAAGAGTAATTTACTTAAGAATGGTATGCCTTTTAAAATGAAGAAATATTGCAGATTGTAACAATGCTAAGATACAAATCTACTGCAAGCATTAGTAGCACAGGAATATTTTTTGAAACTATAATTTGTTTAAATTGGAACAAAAAGCTTTCCTTTGCTTAGGGAAAACATGGATAATTTTATCTTCTAGCCTACTGTTTTAAATTTGGTTCAAGCAGGAAATGAAACCTACTGGATGATTGTTGCAGTGATTTTTTGATTCTGTGTCTAAAGCTAAGTAGGTATTTGTGGTCCTCTGAGGGGCCAAGGGTGTAAAGACAAAAATTCAACCTGGATTAAGACATGCATGACTGCAAAGATGATGCAGGCCTAATGAGGCTACCACATTCTCTGAAAGTTTATTTTTTCAACCACTAGGTTTGTTGAGAGTTTAAAATTAATTTTATAAAGTATTTTTTAAATACAGCTTTTATATTTTGCCTTTTTAAATTTTATAAAACTATTTTAATGAAAAAATCCAGGAAGTATTTTCATTTTTTTTCTGTGCTACTGCATTCAGTGAGCTTTTTCCTATTGCATAATCTTGGCCGTAGACAGCTTTTCCTTTCATTAGACAGCTTGCATTAGATCATGGATGAACAATTTTATTTAGATTGGGTGTTAGAGTAACTTCCAGGCTGGTTTTCAGGGGTGTTAGAGGAACTAGTGGCTCTCCTGTTTTTTAGCAAAAGAACCTGTTATAAAGAAGCACTCATTGCTTTCTCATACTGCTATTGTAAGAAATGCTAACAGAATGAATGTGGGTTACACTGCTCTGCCACATATCAGTTGAGAGTCACAATGCCGTGTTAATATAATATCTAACTTAAACTATCTATTTGACTTCTCTCTAATATTTGACCTCTCTCTAATAAGGTTTCATAACTCACAGAACATCTAAATCATAGAAAGTATATGCTGTGGTTTAAAAATTGTATTTTCTGAAGGCTAAAAAGGTGCTAAAACATGTCAATACTTGGAAGAGAAAAACATTTTTTTACTCATAAACAGGACTGAAATTAGTAAAAGAGCATACCAGTGCACAGACTACCACCAGCTTTGTCAAGAAAAATCTGATGCTGTGCGGAATTAACTGCTTTCTCTCAAAAGGGAATGCAAAAAGCCATTGATTGAACAGTGAGTTCTTATCTTAAATATTGTTTACACAAAAAACCCATTCTGTTGCTTTTTATGATGGTAGTGCTTTGCAAGCCACATAAGAATTCCTTGCTAAGTTCCCAGATAAAATGATCTACCAAAAGCAGAAAAAGAAAACATCAGCAATTTTGTTGCCCTTTTTTCCCCCCTCTTAAATCAGTGACAAGTTACAAGTTTGCTAGCACTAACAGAAACTGTATTCCATGATCTAGGGATTGTGTTAATTAATGTGGCTCTCATCTGTTGGAGGTGTCGCTCTTCATTAGCCTGTATTTTACACACTGCCGTGCTTCATTTTTGGAATGAGGTGGTGAGGGGATAACCTAGCCAGCCATCCTTGTTTGATCTCTGCGATACATACGCAATGCAGAATGCCTCCGCTCTCTTGGTTCCCTGCCCTGTCCTGCTAATCCCAGCTGAGCTCATTATGGTGTTGCCTTGCTGCTACTCCTGGAGCCAGAGCTGTCCAAGCTAATTACTGGTAGCAGCAGAGCTGCCTGTTAAGGGTCTGGTGTGGATCTGCTAACATGGTCCTTGGTAGTGACCTGCAAAAAGCACAAGGGAGTTGCTCTCTTTCTTGCTGTGCACAGCCTGTCCTTCGGGTTTAGTGCTGATCCCTTCACACAGCTCTTTTAGCTGTAGTAAGTGTAAAACTTACTACAAGGAAACTCTTACTTTAGAAAACATACAGTTTGCTGCTTTGATCTCATAATTCATAGGCTATTATACTCAGCCAGGCAAAGTAAGAAAATGCCCTTTTATACTAGACAAAAGGAAGTTGGTATGGTATAATTAGCTCTTTTCTGCTATTTAACAGTTTCTGTAAGTCAACTTGATTTTTTTTTTAAATTTAAGAATCAAGACATCACAGAAACTTTTATTCAGACTTTATTTTTGTCAGTATTAAAGAATTTTTATTTTCCCACTGGGTCACAATGTAAACCAGTTTTGTAGAGATACCATGAAGGCTGCTATCACAGAATTTCAACAGCAGCAGATTGTTCTGTAGTGTCTAAGTCCTTGTGCTGCCTATGAGCTGCTTTAGCATATTATTGCCAGTACCTGTGTAGCATGGGGTTACAACCAGTTACAACTGTTTGTCTGTTCTTTTTAAGTCATTGTCACATCTTTGTTTGCTGTTTTGAAACGATCACAATGAATTATGACATGTATTTCATTTGTTTAATTTGAGTTTTATATATTAAAAAGCACTTTCTTGCAATACTTGTAATTCTCCTTCTGTCATTAATCAACACATGCACTACAGCCAACAGAAACTCAGAAGCAATAACATAAACCTCTCCTTTTCACATACAGCCATGAAAGAGAGATTATGTACAGGGCACACCCTGAAGGCCGGTACAGTTAGATTGTTTTTCTGGAGTTCCTGTGCAGTCACATTTATGGGGAACATTCTTATGTCTGGTTCATTGCAGATCTTGACTAGATGTGCCTTGTGCTGAGCTCTTTGAAATATTGATTTTTTTATGTCAAAATGAGCTCTTAAAATTCTGCTTAGTACATTGCCAGAAACCAGTGTATTGTTGTGGTCATTAAGGTGAACTTATGTGGATTTAGGTTCCTGTTACTACTGAAGCAAGTCGTCAGCATTTCAAGATCTGACCTAATTTTCGTAAGAAAGCAGTTCTAAATTTAGTGTACTTTTTGAATCTTTACAAAGGAATTCTTTATACTGCATATATTCCTGCTTAATTCCTCTAGATAAAGGACATGATCTACAGATATGTATTTACTTATACATGTGATTTACTTATACTGTAAATAAATCAGGAAGGCCCATAGTTTTTGTGAACGCACATAATTTGAAAGACCCTACTGATTACTACCTGAAATTGTTTACAACATGTGTAAGCCAAATCCAAAACAGCATTGCTTAAAGAAGATTCTTTGCAGGGATTTCATCGTGGCTTTTTTTTTTTACTTATAAATTTGTAATTTATGTCACTGACTTGCCCTGAAATGAATTTTAGGAAAATGAGATTTGTTGTTTATTTACTTG
Organism: Turnix velox; assembly: GCA_013400935.1. Lineage (NCBI taxonomy): Eukaryota > Metazoa > Chordata > Aves > Charadriiformes > Turnicidae > Turnix > Turnix velox. Next base: position 186,048 of record VZTY01004266.1, read on the forward strand.
TACCTGTTATCAATATTCTCCTTCATTCTCTGCCTCCTTTCCTTCTTCCATCTTTCCCTCTCTTCCTCTCAGGAGTAGAACAATGATGCAAAATGTCTTTAACTTGCCTGTACATTGCTCTGAAAATGGATAGATGATAAGTACAGTATAGGGTAAACTCAAGGAAAGCCTCCTGATGCCCAGGCTCCAAAATATAATCCTTACCAATATTATCACACTGCAAATAATGAGTTAATGAGTTATAAAATCTTTTATTAAGTCAGAAAAAACAAACGTTTCTGGAGTGATCTTGTTCTGGTGGTGCCTATTTCCAAATCCTGTTGAAATCAGTGGAAAAACTTTGTGTCAGCCTCCACTTACTGTCGGGTCCTGTCTTTCAAGTTTTCTTCCCATCACAAATATGGCTCATTTCAATGCTTTGGCTTTCATATAAACAGTTAAATACAATGCAGTTTTCAACTAGGCACTAACAAATACTGGGTTTAGGACTTACAACACCTCCTTTTTAAAGCAAATACAGTATTGGGTTTTGTCAAGTCCCAATACAGACTATTAATGCAGAATTTGTCACTTTTTGGTTAGGAAAGTATAGGAAGTGCATGTTGTATTACATCAGAATTATAATGAAATATATTTCAAAGACATGGGCTGCGTCCCTCCATGATTTATAATGTACAAGTTTGAACTGTTTGTCCCATACTAAATTAGTAAAATCTAATCATTAATAAGCTGTGATTATTTGTTGTATGTTCAGTGCTTTATTTCTCTTGAATTTCCCATTATTCCTCTGGAAGAAAGGAGTTTTTTTCCTATTGATATGATTTATCATTATGCTAAAAGCATTACAGAATAATTATTCTGTAGCTGTTTTTAATAATAGTTTTACCTGACTTCCTGATTAGGTCTTCTCCCTGACTACTTAGTCTTTCCCAATTAATACAGTTCTGGAGTCCTCACATAAAGAAGGACATTGAGCTTTTGGAGCAGGTCCAAAGGAGGGCCATGAAGATGATCAAAGGGCTGTAGCAATTGCCTTATGAAGACAGGATGAAGGAGTTGGGGATGTTCAGCTTGGTGAAGAGAAGGCTCAGGGGGGACGTCATAGTAGCTTATGAATACTTGAATGGGGCCTAGAGAAAGGCAGGAGTAGGGCTTTTTAAAACGGTATGTGATGGGAGGACTAGAAATAAAGGATGTAAATTGGAGGAGGGTAGATTCAGGCTAGTTCTAAGAAAGAAGTTCTTGACGGTGAGGGTAGTGAAACACTGGAACATGTTGACCAGAGAGGTTGTGGACACCCCCTCTCTGGAGGTGTTTAAGGCCAGGCTGGAAAGGGCACTGGGCAGCCTGATCTAGTGGGAGGCGTCCCTGCCTATGGCAGGGGGGTTGGAACTCAATGATATTTAAGGTCCCTTCCAACCCAAACTATTCTGTGATTCCATGAATATCAGATTATAGTCCATCATGTATATGATGAGACTTGAAAGCTGCATTATTAGCTTTATGACTTAAAAAATCTCATTTTAGAAATTCATTAATGAATCAAATAAAAAATGTGCAAAATTCAAGTTCACTTTGAGAATCAGTAGTTAAGAAAACAGTCTTTTATGCCCTCACTACTTGTTGTCTTAAGAAACCATATAGCAGCTATCAGCTAAACTCATACTAATACTGAAGAATTACAAACAGCAGCAAACAGTTGAAATGAGTTCCATCACTATTCTTTAAAATGTTTATTAATGGTAATGACCAGGTGAAAAGGTTTCCTTAGTTTTACTAGTGTATCCCACTTCAATCTTCTGAGATTTGTATCACTTCTCTATGAGGTGTTAAATTCTGTGTTTTGCTGCAGTCATTTCCTGCTAAGTACCATATTACATACAAATTTTGGAAAAGTGTAGTTGACTGTATATAAACTACTGTGGGAGGCTGACAACTTTTCTTTTTATTCTGAAATACTTTGTAGGTGACTTTGTAATTAATATGAGCATCCCTTTTGGGGAATTTTTATTTGACGTAGTACACTCTTCAACATAAAATGTTATAACATGTATGATCATTTTCACAGCTAACTGGAAATTTGTTGTCCGTGTGTTATGGCCATATACAGCTAGTGATAAGGAGGTAATGATTAGAAAGTGAAAGAAACAGCCACATGATTCTAAGAACCTTTGGTAGTCGTTATTTCCTCTGGGTGCCCGGTTATCTGTGCACATCCTCCAGGTAGGAAATGTGCTTTTGAACATTGAATGATTTTGAATTTGAAGCATTTGCAAGCTCAGTAGCATCTTTATTTTGCTATAGTACCTACTTAATGAAGATTTATGTTCTTTCTTTTTTAGGAAAACAAGAAATTGTTATTTCTGTTTTCCTTATTCTTTGTAAAGTCAAAGCTGCTGTATCATGCCCTGTGTAGTGGTACGGGACCAGACAGTTGCCAGGAACCTAACTGGGGACCAGCAACAGCATGTGATGCCTCTTGCATTTTTTAATTATCAGAAAGAGGAAAGTTAAATTTACTGTTTTGGAATGCTAGCAGCAAAAAGCACAAATCTAGACTTTTTGGTTCCTGTGTTTCTTGAATGTGTTTAATTTCTTCTTTTCTTTCTAGAGAACCTGATAAGCAAAATGCAGTTTTGATCACCTTGACAGGTTCCTTGCCTAAACAGGAAATACCTGGTCATCACCAACTTGTTATTTAAACCTCTGTTGTTGTCTACCATGTCCATATATTAGTGTTTTTTTTAATTTCTTCAATTTGGTAGCCATGCCGTCTACCAAATTAATTTGGAGCAAAGTGCATTCACACTACATCCTTGTTAAAAAGTGTCATCACTTTCAAAGGATAGCCCTTCTCACGTACATACTGCGTCTGTTCTTCACTTTTCATAGCGCTGGGATATAGTGGGCTTTTTACTGCAACATAATTAATTCTGACAGCTAAGATACTTTTACTTTATGCTGCAATTAGTAATTCCATAATGAAAAGTCAAATATTTTTAAAACAATTATGCGTATGTATTTCTTTAGATATTGGATGGTTAAAAATATAAATTAAAAAAAAACAAGCTTCCAGTTACATTTTCACAAGAGACTGTGTCAGCTAAATGAAACAAATACATGGTTGTTTTCCAGTGAGAGTTATCTGTCAGGAGATTAATGATCTTAGTTGTGAAACTTGTCTCTAGAACTTTTGTTACCTGTATCCAACAGATCTTGTAATTTCCTGCATCTTGTTTGACAGAAATATTTGACAGATTGTTGTATTTTTGGAAATCAGATGTGGTAATGTTTTTCCTTTGTTCTTCTGTGTTTAATCAGACTATTCTACAGTACTTGCCCCCTCTTTTGCTCTGTAAGGCAGAATATGCATACACATACAAAAGTGTAACCTATTTTATTGGAAGTTAATATTTTTCTAAAGAATTGAGAATGTATTTTATAAGAACCATTTTTTTCCAAACACAGTGACAAGAGAAAAAACATGGCATCTTTCAAATTTTTATTAAAATACAATGTTTCAGTGTAATAAAACATTTTAGAAATTTATTTGGTTTTCATTATTTTAAACCAGATACATACTAAAACCAGGGTGTAGGCAATAAAGAGTTTGGTGTATTAGTCATCTGGTTTTTATACAGTGGTTAAAAGCACTCATTTTATAATGTGAATTTCTTGATATTCATACAATGAGGTTGACACCCTGTATGCTTTTTTGAATTGTGTTGATTACAATGGTAACACAATCATGGCCCTTCAGGTTGTATCACAGAATAATGGAATGCATAGAGAGATAGAGTCTTCACTACTGCTATGAGCAACGTGCTGCAGTGTTTTACCACCAAAACAGTGAAGAACTTGTTCCTAATGTCCTGCCCTGCTCTAGTTTAAAACCATTGCCCCTTGTTCTGTCTCTGCATACCCTGGCAAACAGCCCCTCCCCTGCTTTCCTGTGGGCCCCCTTCAGGTACTAGTAGGCCACTATGAGGTCTCCTTGCAGCATTTTCTTCTCCAGGCTGAAAAGCCTCAGGTTTCTCTGCATGTCCTCGTAAGGGAGTAGATCCAGCCCCTTGGTCATCCTTGTGGACTTCCTCTCTATTCTTTCCAATGGCTCCACAAGGTTCTTGTGCTTAGGGCTCCAGAAATGGAGATTCCAGGTGGAGTCTCATGAGAGCAGAACAGAGAAGCAGAATCACCTCTCTTGATCTGCACCACTGCTCTTCTGCTGCAACCTGGGAAAATAAAATACATAATTATACTGATAGGAACAGATATGGTGTCTTTCTGAACAATTTATGTAACTGTTCTGAAGGTGTTTTAGAAAAATTTTTTAAAAAGTATAATTCACACAACTTTTTTTTTTAATGCCTTCTGATCAATCAGCTGGGTTTTTTGCTACAGTAAAACAAATAAAAGATTATTAAATGGAAGATAAATTTTTAGGCATTTGTTTCTACCATCATTTTGCAAGGTAAAGGTTATGCTGTATGTTGAAACTATTTTGGTCACCAGTTGCTAGCACATCTTTGGATTTTTAGTGACTATTAATTTGAAATATATCTTAAAACTCATTCTTGACAAGTATGACACTGCTTACTATTTTTTATGAACAGACTTTGGATTCATGGGGGGAGTTGCTTTTATCTTTCTTTCTCCTGAATGTGGGTTGTAAATCAGAGAAACTTTGCACCAGCAGATATCGCTTCCTGCAATTTTCATCCATCCTGTAAGTGACTGAATTGGGAAACTAGAATGTTGCATTCCGGGAATCCGGAAGATGTATTTCTGAGAAATGAATGGACAAAGTAAAATAAATAGCTTAAAGACTCTGTATAGTAAAATGTTCTGTTCCCTTGTTTAATTAAGACTAAGAGTTTCATTGTGTTTACAATTTTCTTTCTGTAAAGGAATTCCAGTAAATCATTCTGAATAGTGTGAATGTTCTCAGTATGTAAGTAATGCTAGTACTTTTTGCTTTGCTCTTCTTTTGGCAGCATTATCCCCAGACATATGTAATGGATTTTGCTTTGTCACACAGTCTATCTAGATCAAACACCTGCTCTCAGATTTGCTCTCACCTCCCAAGGCTGTCAGTTGACACATAAATATACAGACCCATGGAAAGATCATAGTTTGCCCTTACTGCTAGCAAGTATTCTTGAATTATAATGAAGGAGGAATAAAGCGAAGAATTTCTGCCAGAGCAGTATTTCACAGGCAAAAGCTGAATAAAGTTTCTGTCTGGCTTGGTTTTCATGAGTATAAACAGTTTCTGAGTAGCAGAAAATTAAAATTGGTGCTTGCATTATGATATATCAGATTACTCTTCTTCATTTACAGGAGCATGCTCCTGTATTTTCTCTGTGGGCTTTTTACAAAAGTATATATAATGTGCATTTGTGATCTACTCTGGTTTAAAGAGTACGATTTCTCTTTTGAAGACTCGTGAACAGAAAATATAATTCAGTTTTTCTACTATGTTTATTTGCTGTCTTTCTTACTAAGTTCCTTTCTTTTCCAAGGAGAAGAAAATGGAAGTTAACCTGTCCCATTTTCCTTGTAAGGGTCATTAGGCTATTCAGCATTAGATTTTGATTTTAAAAAAAATTGCCTAGCACTACTTTGACCCAGTGTCATTAAAACTTTCTAACGTTGGTTTCTGTAGCAAGCAACATTACCATCCCTTTTTAAGACTCTGATAAAGAGTATGCAAAGCCTGCTTGGCTGTGTTTTTCTGTCTGATTTTATTCTTAATTTGGCTTTTCAGTCTTCAATAATATTCCATGACTCTGGAAGAAAACATTTTAAAAGGCAATAGTTAACCTCTTGGACTCAGAGGAAGACTTTCCTGACTGCGGCAGCTCCTGGATTATCCTCCTGGTATCTGTCCACGCCACTGTGCATTAGGAGATTGTGGTTGGTTCTGCTTAATTCTCCAAAGAGTCATCCTGCTGCAATCTTACAACTTGTAATCCTTGGGAATGAGTCGGTTTCCTCAGTGAATTACTCCTTCTTATATATTCAGCTCTTTTATAAATGAGATTCTCTGCTTGGTTTTATTTTCCAGATAAAATTCCCTGGGACAAATGGAAAAAAATAGTCTCATTGTTTGTTTGGATGTTTATTTTAGAATGCTATGAGCCTGCTCTCTTAATTCTTTTTATCTGTGTGCAGAGGAGTGTAGGAGTCTCCTGCTGGCCCTTCCTAAGAATGCTGAAAGCTGCTGATGAGCAATGGCTTACTTATGGGATGTGTATTACTCAAGGGGCAGTGGTTTGCTGGAGGACTAACTAGAGTTCTCTGTCAGTGGGTTAACCTAAGGTTGGCAACTCTTGAGGGAAAGAGTCCTTGAAACTGGTAAGCATGGAGAAAAAGTTTATGCTATAGTTGAGGTTATCTTTATAAATTTTTCCTTAATGCATTGAGACCCCAGCGCGCATGTGTACATTAGACTTGGAGCTCTGTGAGGGCTCATGATGGTATCTTTAGAACTGCTGACAATTAAAAATGATGAGTACTAGGAAATTTCATTCTAGCAAGAAGGTATATTTTTGCAGAAGCTCTGCTTGTATGCAGATGGTATGAGGATTTCACCTATTCTTATAACTTGATAAGTAAGCAACTGTTACAAAGAATTTCTTGCTGATGCCTAGCTATAATCTTAAAGAAATTGAAAGTAATTCCTTTGGCAAAACTGATTCTGTAGTGCAGTTTTATTACAACTCTTCCTATACTTCAAATGGGCGAATTATTTTTAAAAAAATTAAGAAGTAATGAAAAGTATTATATTGCCGCAAAATAAAATTCAGAATGTTGTATGCTACTGGAAAGAGCAGATAATATAGTTGTGAGTCAAAGTTGATACCTTTAAAAATATATGCAGTACCAGCATTAACTGGGTAAATTTGATCTCTCTTAATTTCTTACTATCCTTATTGTAATATCACCAACTGAGACTGTGGAGATCACAGTTGTAGGAGATAGAAATGGAATGTTTGTACTTAAAGCAGCATGATACTTGCTTTCCTGATCCTCTTGGTGACTTTGGTAAACAAACCACTTTTGAAATAATTTTGGGGATAAACAAAGACATGATTCTGCTTCTCATCTGCCACTTTCCCTTTCCTTTTCTCTTTCCCTTTCTCTTTCCCTTTCTCTTTCCCTTTCCCTCTCTTTCTCTTTCCTTATCCTGTCTCCTTCTATTCTCCTCCTTCTCCTTCTCCTTCTTTCTTCTTCTCTTCTCCTTCTCTTGGTCTCCTCCTTCTTCTTGTGCTTTCTCTTTCTTTTTCTATTTTTTTTTTCGTAACTGATACATTGCATTAGAAGACTCATGTAATGGTAAACTGAAGTCATATCACCGATTTAGAAAGTAGAGTGTTGGCTATTTCCATTTTTTGTAAATTTGCTTTTCTGAAATTCATAAATACTCTAATGGGTGAATTCTGTATTTGAGCACAAAAGAATTGTGCTCAAATACATGTGCCACTCTGTACTGCCACTCTGAAATAGGAGAGATAATTATCTTAATCTTTGATGTAAGTTTATAATCTCTTCCTTTTATTTAATAACTTCTGGTTTTATAAGGAAAAAAAGTAATTAAAATTACAATTATTTCTTTTATATTTATTTTTAACTCAAACTTATAGTCATGTGTAATAGTAAAATGTGAAATTTGTGTATTCCTGAAAAATACCTACTAGAGACACAGTTAAGTGGAGATGAGATAAACATCTAAAATACCAATAAACTGTCTAGTCTTGAAATATCTTGATCTCCCATTTTTACTGTGAAAGGGTAGAGGGGGCTAATTCTCATAATCAAAGACTTTTTTTCAATATTTTTTTCAATATCCATGCCTCAAGACAGTTTTGGCTAGAAACACTTGACACATAAACTACCATTCCACTATAGAAATACTTTCAAAATTCCATCTTTCAGCTTTGGTTTGTTTCTGGGATCTTTTCAGATGACATAAACACAGTGCCCCTCACTCAGCACTAGCTAAATCAAACATACATTTTTCAATTCACGTAGAAGTTCCCTTTCATTTAGGATCAAAACCTGGTGCATTTCTTCTTTCTATTGTTTGATGTGTTAATTATAACTGAATGATGCAAAAGCTGAGGCAGTAAATCTAGTGAGCATATGTCTAAAATTATTACAGCAAATATTATCTTCATCTGCTAAAATAGTGCTGGAAGCTCTTATTCAGAGTATTTAAACTTTGACACTGCTCTTCTGACTTTATAGTTTTTGTAGGTTAATACTCTGCATTACCACACACAGAGCGTATTTTTGATCTTTTCAGTTAAAGGATTGTGGAGGCTATCCTTTTAGCTCAAATAAGTGAAGAAAGCATCTGATGTCACTAGAATATATGCAACTGCATTACAGGTCTCTTCAAGTACCTAATCCACTTTGTAGAAGAATTAACATGGATCATTTAAAAAACTGGTATGGCAGATGTAGTTTGCTAAAGGCAATTCCCTTTCTGATGTTTACTTGCAGACCTACTTGAAATATTTTTTGAAGATGGAGACTTCCAAGTGATGAATCAGTTGTTATGTAGTAGATACACAGTAGATATGCAGCACGGTGTCCCTGTGTGATGGGACACAGAGGCAGAAAATAGTGGAAATTTAAAAGCTGGAATGAAAGTATCTCCTCCAACCCTGCTTTGTGACTATAGTTTCTTTCAAGTTGAGTAATTTCTTTCAGTGGTGCATTATATTTCAGCAGTTTTCTTCTACTTCTTTGGTAACATCAAATCCCTTGGAGTACTTTCTTCCTCCTTCAAAATTTCTTACTTGATCCTTTGATGCTTGTTCCATCTTATAGTATTCACTTGTTCTTGTGGAAACCAGCAATCATGCAGTCTCTGCAAAGAGTTATTCTCTTCAAGATCATGTTACACTCTTCCCTCCTTTTTATTATGCTACACTCTTGAAACAAAATACACAGGCTACAGTACTTTTCTGGTGACTTCTAGAGATCTGGAATAGATATGGAGGGTTTGTTGTAGTGCATATGCAGGATGTTTTGGATTTTTGCATGAGTTTTGTCTAGAGTAGCATGTAAAATTATTCAAGTGTATTGGCACACATTTTGCTTTAGGAACAAAGGGCAAGAAGGAAGAGATACTTGTTCCCATATGTGGTTCTTCTCATTGCAATTTTGGTTTGGTTTTCACCTTGAAATTAAAAAGAGTTACAGGTGATAGTGAAAATAGAGTCATGATAAAAAGCCATAATTATTGCTCATTCCTTTTTAATCTTCTGATTTTATATAATGAGTGTAAGAATATTAAGATCATACAAATAGAATGCATTGGGTTGGATAGGACTTTAAAGATCATCTTTTTCCATTATCTTCCACCAGACCAGATTACTCAGAGATCCTTCCCTGAATTACAATTTTTTATTTTTCTTGTATCACTCTATTTGTCGTAAAAATTCTGTAGAAAATAAAGGCTCGATGTTTTGTTGTGTCCCATTTATTTTTCAGGAAAAAAGATAGATTGAATAGAAATGTGTGTACAATCTGGTCCTGAATTAATTAAATACTTAAAATCTGCTCAGTTTTGTGTTGTCCTTGAGTGGCCCAGTCTGTGTAATATCAAGTCTGTGAACCTAAGGCTGCCAAACTTTACAGATTAGAAAGAACTAAAGAAATCAAGAAACCAACTGTCAGTCGTAATATGTACAGCCGCAAAGAGCATAGATCTTGGGACAGGAGAATATCTTGATTGCAAGGAAGAGTTAGATATGATAATGAATGAGACCTACTGTTCAGCTGATGTGACAATGTCCTCTTGCACTAAGGGTGGTCCTGCAGTAAAGTGACTCTTTTTAAGGATAAGAGGAAACAGGTGCTGGTAGAGGGAGGTCACAAAATATGAGGAAAGCAGTTTTAAAACATTGTCAACAATATGACTGACATATTTAACAACAAAACGAGGAAATTATTTGAATGTACTTCTGCAATAGAAACCCAATCTAAGAGGTGGAGCTAGACTGCTTGTCATCAGATCATGGCAATCTTGACACACTAGGCATCATGGTGATCTGAAGGAAAGAGGGTTATTTCTGACGTACAGTGTTGACCAGGTGCTACTTTTGCAGGAATTAAAGAGTAGGATGACCTAGTGAGACAGTGGTGCTGTATGAAAAGCATCCTTGAAGAGTAATGTCAGAGAGTCAGACAGCTGTTACAGAAATAGGGAGCTCTGTGTAATGCTTTTACATAGAAGTCCTGTATTTCAATAATAAGTTGCAGTGAGATTGTGCTGCTGACCTGTTCATCATGATGCTGACAGTGATGAAGAAAATTGAAGCAGGATTTGATGAGTTGTGAAGGATAGAATTTTTAGCTATCCACATGGAGCCTGCATCTCTTATCTTGCCAAGACAAGATGTGGAGATACAAAGTCTGGATGGAACATGTAACTTTTCTAGAACACTGAGTCTTGGAAATCAAAAGGAAAAATACTATTCTGGAATTTATTTTGAGTGGTATACAGAACATAGTTCAGAAAGCATTAGAAAGAAAGACTCTCTGTAATAGTTACCTCACTCAATATCACGAGAAGACTCAATAAATGTGCAGTTTAGACAGAATATCTAGAAACTTGTCTTGTCCAACCTGCTGGTCACAGCAGTGGCTGATTTGACAAAGGGTGGTGAAGATGGAGAGCAAGAAAGTAGACTTCAGAACCTTTCTGGGCAACTCTTCCAGGGTTTGATCACACTAGAAAGCAATTTCTTTTTGTATGTGATTGGAATTCGATGTATTCTGACTTATGTCCATTGGCTTTTATACTGTCAATTTTTCTTCTCTAGGAAAAGTCAAACTCCAAGTGTTATTTACACCCTAGTGTTAAGTAGCAGTAAAATCTTCCCTTCTCCTAGGGCCAAATAAACCTGTGTTTTCCCCCTATTGTGTGCTCAACCATTGTACATTGTGGTACCTAGATTCAGTCTAGTAGGTCAGTCTCTTTCCTGAAGGAGCCTAAAACTAGATGCAGCCACAAATATGGTCTCAGGATTGTTGAATGGCATATTTTGTAAACCAGGTGATTATGGTCTTGCCTATATAGTTAGTAAGTTGTTAGCCTTTGCCACCAAGATAGTCACTAACTGATGATCCACTTCTTGCTCAAAGGGATCCTGCTTTTTCTTCAAAGCTGCTTTCTAGCCAGTTGGTCTTCCAGAATGTCCTGTTGTGAAGCATTAATCTGCAAGACTTTGCCCTTGGTGATCTTCATGAAATTCCCATCAGCCCATTTTCTCTGCCCATGAGGTCTCTCTGAACAGCAGTCCAGCCCTCTTGGAAGTGCATGAGTTGCTCCCCTCAGTTTCATATCATCAGTGAAGTTGCTGAGAGGCTCTCTATACCCTACCTTTGAGGTTGTTAATGAAGACAAGCACTACTGGTTCTAGTATTGATCCCGAAGGGATGCTTTTTGTAGCTACCTGGCAGTTGCAGTCCACATCACATATCAGCACTCTTATAGCCAATTTCCCAGCTTCCTTATCTGCTTTTCAGTTGAGATCTCAACTTGTAAGTTCAATTAGTAAGAAGGTGAAAGACTGTCTCAAATGCCTTGACAAATTCAAAATATATACCATTCCAGTATACAGTATATTGTCTCCTTACAGAGAAATTCATGCTGGTAAAACAAAGTTTTTCCTTGGTAAATCTATATTAGCTGTTTCCAATTACCTTCTATATGGTGGATGACTTGATTTCTAGGATGATTTGCTCTGTAACCTTCCTAGGATAAGAGGTGAGGACTGTATTTTCCCATATCTTATCCTTTATAATATAAGTTCATGTGATATTTGCTTCTTGGGTTTTTGTTGTTTGCTTTTGTTTTAAATTAGATTTAATTAATAGCAGAAGAGTGCACTAAATCCACTGGCCTGATGTTCACTTTCCAGAAAGGGAACTATATAAAAATGGAACAACTAGTCAAAAGACTGCTGACACCCCCAAAACATTAAAGCAAGCATTATATAAAAACTGTGAGAAGTTGGACACAATATATTAAGAGATACTGTAGCTGAAACTCAGTTGAAGTAGGTGGTAAAATTTAAAAAAATAAGTAAAAGAAACTCAAACCAACCTCCACCTAAACAAAGTCTTAAGAAGCTCTCTCTGATTTTGTGGCCCTCACAAAGGATAAGTCAGCATTTAAAACTTAAGCTTTGCACAAGTAGGCCAATACGCAATGGCAGAACAAATCCAGGTGAAAAGCTGAGAATCTTGAAGAGTGGTTTTCAGAGATGCTTAAGATGTGATAGTAAAATTTAGCTCAAATAAAGTGAAAAAGAAGTTAGGAATTTTGTTCGTTTGATTAGTGCCAACAGTATAGGAAGATATGCATGGTTTGCAAGGCAGTAAATTACAGGTCAGTGAGTCTTTGCATCAGTCTTCAACACTGAAGGTGCTAGGAGATAGCAACAACTCATGTATTTGTTGTAGCAGATAGATCAGAGGTGGTAGATCCGTTCATAGTAACTGTAAAGCAATTATGAGGTCAAGTAGATATTTTATTTGCTAATATCTTATTGTTAATTTCTTCACACTTGAGAGGTGTGAAGAAACTGACCTATGAAATTACTGAACTGTAACCTCATTGTGTACAGCCACCTTGTGAGTTGGTTGGCAGGTTGCCACTGTAACTTCCATCTGCAAAATATTCTCCAGAGGGAGCTACAGACCAATGAACCTGACTGCTTCCACACTGGAAATCCACACTGGAAATCTGTCTTTAGAGAAAAGAGGGAGAATAAAAAAGAGAAGAAAACAGAAAAAACACAACATATAGAACCTCAACCAAAAAAACCCAAAACAAAAAACCAGAAACACAGAAAGATGGGGAAAAGACATCACTGAACACTGATAATCACAACTTTGTTGGGGAAGCATTGGTGTGCATCCTGTGAAGGGAAATCCTGCTTCATTAACTTGCTGAAATTGCAGAAGGATGACAGTAACCATGTGGATAAAACTGACCTGTATTTTCCAATTGCCTTTTACAAGGTTATATAGAACTTCCATTCCTGTGGGATTGGAGGAAAGGTCCTTTTAGCAACCGGGTGCAAGTTAAAGCAGGAGAAACAAAAGGTAGTGATTACATGCTGCTTTCAGGATGGAAAATTGGAATGAGACTGCAGAAACTGTTAGGCTTGTGCTCTCTCCTGAGTAGCATCTGCTTTTGCCTATGCTGGAAACAGAACACTGTTGATGGATGGACCCAGGGCTGGTCTATCACAGCTGGGCATTTCTAGCGTTCATGCAAGCGAGTCATTGACTTGAAGGGGTTGAATCAGTTATTACTTGTTATAATTTCTTAACTAAGCTTGCCCAAAATATTTCCAGCTTAGATATATCATAACCACTGTTGAAAACTATTTCACAATTTAATTTATTTAGAATTGCTTCAGATATTCAGATGATAAGCCTACCCTTTTATTTATTTCATACACTTTATTTGCTTTTGCATCTATTTTATCAGCCTAAAAAAAACTTCTGTGAAAGTTAACTCTTTTAAAAAATATCATTCTATTACAATTGTATAATTGTCAGCATGTAGGGAGGTAGTGTGAATGTATATCTATGTGTGAGCAAACTGCTCGTTCAAATGATGTTTTAGAAGTTGGAAAATAATAGAAATTCAGGTGGGAAGAGTTCTAAAATATCCTTAATTCATGCCCTTGTGTTGAGTACAGTCTTTAGTCATGTAAACAGAGAATGTTTTTTCAAGGAAGCATTTTGCCATTCAATGCAAAAAGTGGACATGCTATGAGGTTTTAGGACAGTGTAGAGGTAAAGGCCACTGTATTCTGTGTTATAGGAATTGATGATGACTGAGCAATCGAATGAGCAATAACGTGAAACTGGAAAGGCAGGTGAGTGATCTTGAAAATAGCGTAAGTCTCATGTGTCATGCAAAGCAAGTTACTTTAAATTTTTCTGTTTAGCATTTTCTTTGTGCTCTATGTGAAATTGTGAGATGTCATTGCAATGTGTACAGTTACAGCTGAGTCAGAGATAAATTAAACATAGAATGTGCTTTAAAATACTATGCATACTCTAAGACCATTTAAAACTCCCTTTAAATTCCTTATTTTCTCTGTGCCTTATCTCAGAGAGATTTTGAAAAGCATGTTTCCTGTAAAGGAGTTAGAACCTGCTGTTGAGAATATACCAGAAAAGGCTGTGAGTTAATTACCAATCCAACCTTCAGAACAGAGCTAAAATAGCTTGTGTTTACATAGCATATGGAGTTACATTGAAGCAAATTCTGCATATTAAATGGCTGCCCTCTTTTCTATGTGCTATAGGTTAATGGGCTGGAATAGGTAGGGATCTTATTGCTAAAATAATACACAACTTTATAATAAGAGACTGTGTCAGAAAACAGAAGTATAAATAAAGAAGTATAAATAAACAATTAATGTCTTTCAGTCTAAGATATATTTACACAAGATTGGCTGGTAGTTTCCTCTGAGACTGAATATTATACCCCTCTTACCAGATTCCAACACCTTAATTTAAGATATTTTCTTACTAAAAGGGACAAAACTGCATATGCTACAGCCAACATTTGTAAATCTTAGGCTGTTGTACAAGTGATGTTTTGTCCAAATGACTAATGTATGAAATATGCTAACTGTTGTGGAATTAGAACTCAACCCTGAACATTAACAATTTTTTCCCCACTAACATACTGATATAATTTTGTTTTAGCTTTTTAATAATTCTAGTAGTATCTATACAATAGTTCTGTGCTTATTTTTCTTTTCCTTTTTTCCCAACTGAATCTTGAAGAAGAATTGAATCAGATGAAAGTACCCCAATCTGTCAGTGAGTTCACAATTCAGGAGTTTTTCTATGTTTACAACGAAAAAAGAGAAGATATAGTATTTTATATGTGTATATAACACCTATTAACCTACAGTTATTTATCTACAAAGAGAAAAACCTCAATTTTTTTTTTGTACATAATAAGCACAAAGCCATGCAAGTTCTTATTTTAATTTGTATTTGCCTTTAAGTTTTCCACACCTTTTTAATTAATAACAGTTTTGACACATGTACATTAATACATTTGCAACTTATATGTATATCCTACATACAAAATGAATTATTTTTCAGTTAAAATACATACTTCGAGGTATATAAATACATATGTGTAAAATGTAAATTATGTTTCTATGTTTATGAAGCTTTCTCCAGCATCTGAAATATTTTTTGCAGAATTGAAATATAGTGACACAGAAATCTCCTGCTTGTTCAGACTTCTTTTTAGTACCAGTATCACAAAGTATATGAATTTGAAAGTAAATCAAAGTGGCATAACTGATCATGAATACAGTGCATCTTTACAATCTTTACAGTAAACAGCTGATGATTCTGTGAGGATAGGTCTTTGCTTGTGAGATAAGTAATGAATTGCTGTTGCCCCCCCATCATCCCTCTGACTATTTGTAACATTTGCTGTTCCAGAATGGTCTGGGAGAAGCTTTGAGGATTGCATAGTTACAGTCCATCAAGGTCACATCTATGGTGAATTCTTTTATGTACAGTATCTTTCAAAAAAAGAGTGTAGGAAACTTGGAGAAGTATTTTGCATGTGCTCAGCAATAAAGCCTTACCATACTTTATCCCAATTTTCTGCTACTAGTAATTTTTTTATTATAATCTTGTTCACTTGTAGAAAAAAATATTTTTTTACTTTTTAATTGAATTATTTTTGTATATTGTCTATACAACTGAAGTGGAAATATCCAGCTGCTGAAGACTGAGTTACTGGCTCTTTATGTGTTACTTTCACATCCCCAGATGGAGCTGAAGGGAACAAGTGAAGAATTCTAATACTGATTCTAAAAGTCACTCTGTTTTTGCCGATTTAGTGAGTCTTTGCACAGAGAGCACTGGAAAGGCAACCAGCAGTGTAAAGGAATTGAGGGCCTGCTGAGCAATAACCATGCATTTCCAAAAAACAGTCAGATCCCTGAAACTGCCAGTTCTTGACATGTTTAGTGCTTCAGCAATTAATCTTTATTCCTTTTTTTTCATTATTTTTCAGATTGAAGCATATTATTTTAGATATATGTCAGTGGATACACACTTCTGGTTTGATTATAGTTATTCTGGTATGATTATAGTTGTTGATATTTTTATTGAAACTGAGAAAAATTATTAAACCTTTAAGGAAGCGTGCTGGGTAAATTTTACTTACTTTTCTGAGCATTTGTATATGTTTTCAATAGGTATGAACTGAATTTTTTTTATAAGATACAAAATGAAATTCAGAGATACTATTAAACAGCACTTCTTGTTAGCACATAAAAAGAGTTGACTCTTACCATTTCCAAGATTACCAACCTAAGTATATAAAAATTGTTGCTCATCCACTGTATGAAGAGTGATTTCCCTTTTGTCCCCTTGCACATCTTGGGGTATCACAGTGCGGTGCAACATCTATCAAGTAATTTATCAGTTTTCTGACATTTTCTAGAAGACAACATGATAAGAACTAAAGATGGATGTCCATCTTTGATCATAAATGAGAGTGCATGAGCTTTCTTAGCCCAAGTGCTAAAAATGGCCTACACACTCAGCCATTCAGGAGTATGAGTGGCTACCACTGCTGTTAGTAACACACTGGTTTTGCTTCGCAGGGTACCTCCTATCTGTTAGGAAAATCCTTCACCTAGTGCATGCTGCAGGCAAAAATCTCATTCTCTTGATTGTTCATGTAGGTACTCTGTGAGAGACTAATACACCACTCTCAATTTTTTTTTTAAATTGTTTTTTTCATACTGTGAGAAGACTACCTGCAAATACTATTAGTGACCTACTATAGTGCCGTAGTTTAAGATCCATTTTAGCAGCACTGTTGAAATTATTCATAATCTGATTTGGTGATTATTAATTAGGAATTCTAAAGTGGAAAAAAACTGTGTTTTTTCAGTCAGATGTAAGTATAATCCTGTAAGACCATGGTAATTTAATGACTAAAGGTTTTATAATTTGTGGGTCTTTTTCTTGAAGGGGAACTTAGGTCTGTTTTTGATGTAAAGATATGGTGGGCAGCACATATGTCTGGGTAGATTGATGTGACAAACATTTCTGCTATGGTAGACAGACAGACAGTTATAGGCAATGCTGTTTCATTGCCTCCCTGAACAGTTCCTGTGAAAAATTTCATAACAATTAGAAGGAAGAAGGGGGGAGGAGGACTGATTGGTCCTTTTATTTTAGAAACCATTGTGCACGACCTTTGGTTTTTGATGTCACTTGTGACTTCTGTGATTATACTGAACATGTATAGTCTTTCCTGTCTATTTTAAAGTAGTATTCTTTATTCTTTGCATGTAACATTTTTATTTATAAAATAATATAAAGTTATTTTAGCATATCTACATAATAAACCTAACACTTTGTGCGCTTTGATCAGTTTCTTTGACAATGTGAAATATTTTTTATTTTCAATGGAGTAAAGTAAATGCTGATATAAAAGCTACACCAGACATTCAAATGAGTGATTATTTAGAAGAAGATGAAAAGCCTGTTCATATTAACTTTGTGTGTTACTAAAAGAATGTTGTAAATGCATGCAGTACCACTGTGCTGGGGGACTGTAGACTGAAATAACATGGGAACTAATATATTAATATCAAGGTAAAGGTACATATTCCCCAGATGCATAGTTTTACCTTTTCCAGCTTTTATTATCTTTAGAATAGTGTTCCATTTATTTTGTGAATACAGAAGTATTAATTGGCCATGACATGTTCCAAAGACAAAAGAAAGGTCTAATTCACTCTAACAAACTTGTTAGTCGCTGTTTATATCAAGAGGATTGTGAATCTACAGAGAGCAACACTGTTTTCTTCTATACTTGCTTTGTTTATAAATCAAAAGTTTTTAAGTGACCTGCAGTGTCTGCTTGTAGTTTGAAACGGTACTTCTAAATCAGGCCTCTAAAGCATAGCACAGATGTTTATCCCTTAAGATTAATTCTTTAAGTTGATTCAGGAGGAAGTAGGGCAAGAGAAGGAACGTGAATCTTGCAGTATTTTTAAATGTTAGTATTTTTTGTTCTTTAATATAGTATTTCATATTCTAAGAGAAAGTCCTTCTTAGGTGTGCCATGTCTCATTTATACAAGTAGTGGGAAATTTGCAAATGGTAAGCTTTTGTTTCAGAACTAAACAGAATGTATTTTACTTCTGATTTACATACATATTATTTTATCTAAACTTTTTCTTAGCATTCTTTTCCATGAATTGTACTAATTTTTAACTTCTCTATTTTTGTAGGATTTTTAGTATCTAGAGTGCATGTCTGCCTCTGAGTGTGATGCTTAGAGTCATATTCATGCTAATTTGTTCTATTGATTTCTAATTGTTATGAATTCATAGTTCACAGTATTACAATGGAATGAGTTGTTTGATTTATCTGGTGAAGTACGTGATCTTTCACATTAAAAAAAAGAGGGGTTTAAAGTTTTCATTCATCCTAATTCTGTTACTGTTTGCTTTGTTCACCAATCACTCTGATCCTCCTAGCAGGGGACAAGACATAGAGAACAAAACTGCTAGTGACTGTAGATAAAAAGGCAATGATTTCTGCTTTTAAGGCATAGATGGAATAGTCTATAAAAGAATAAAAATCAGAATGAAAGTACATCTTTAACCTGCAGATCTATTGTACCTTTGAAAAGCTTGTGCTCTGAAAAAAACATACCACTACAAAGATTAATAATTACGTGACAGAAGACTTTGAAAAGAGGTCACTCCTTAGAAACTGACCAAAAGGCTTGTCATGAAAATAGATCACATTATAAATTGCAGAAGAATACATTTGCTTATGATGTCTATGTATTGTTTTAAAGAAATATCATGCACCACAGTGGATTTTATTTATTCCCTGATGTAGATGTATTATTTCTCTTCTGATAGAGCCATGGTTTAGACTTAGTGAAAATGATGGCCTCAAGAACAGTATTCCAAAGAAGAAAATGGGAGAAGCTTCACATCAGAGATTAGAGAAGGTAAGATACCAACCCCAGCAGGGATATTTTAATTTTAATTGAAGAATCATATGCATATAAGATAATAGTCATTATGTTATGATTTTTCTCTCCTAACAAAATAAGGATTTTAAAATTGCATCAGGTATGAATTCTAGTGAATTAGCAGTTAATGTTAATGTCAGATAAACATTGGTAATGCCAGAGAAAATGGGAAGAATTATTAGAGTGATAATGTTAAAAATTATCTCATTTGGAAGTAATGTATGTTTACCATTCAGAGACCTTAATTTCTTTTGCTGCGTATTTAACTTTACTTGATGTAAGCCATTTATCTCCATAGAGCCCTTCCTACAAAATAAAATTGATGCATAATTAATTTTTTTTATATTTAAATTTTTTTTACATGTGTGGGTTTATCACACTCTTTGCAAGGTTATAGTGGTCTTTTAGTGTTCTTTGTTTTAGCATAAATGATGAGCATTTAATCTTTACTGCTTAACATTCTACATGTTTTACAGTAACAAGATGTTCTTAACTAGTTGCTGTTTGTATTGATACTTATAATATACACAGGTAGTTTAGTATGTTAACAGGTGTTCACTTAAGAGGGCTCACTTGTATTTTACCATATGTTTTGTATGCTGCAAAAAAAAGACATATTTCAGTCAGTATTGTGCACTTTGTGTGTAATTTTTGTAAAACAATATTTAATTACTTATAAATCTTAAATTGAATGCTTAAATTGAAAAAACACAAATCTATAACTTTGCATGTCAGTTTGAGTATGTCTATGTTTTATTTGAGAATTAACTTGTAAGAATTATGGTAATTTACAGCAGATGATGTGATTGCATATACTTGTAACGCTTGCCATATGGTCAGGCAATGAAAGTTGCCATCTCATTATTACTGAATGACAAACTTCACGTTAAAATAATAACATACAGAATAGAAAATGCTCACGTTCATTTATCTTAAGGTAGAGTGAATAATTGAAATAATATGAGTGCTACCATCTGAAATGTCACACAGTTTATGCTTACTTATCTTCAGTATTTCAGAACTATAATTTTGTTTGCCGTGTAATACATAATTTTTATCTTTACCGATATAGAGAGTTATGATAGTACCTTAGAGGTAGTTGTAGGAGCTATTAATTGTTTCCTTTCAGCTGCCATACATGACTTAAGGTGCTAGTGAATGCAAAGAATTTCTTTAAAAAATGGAGAATAGCAGAATCTCAGCTTAGGAAGGTGACTGAAGAAAGGTACTGTTCGAACTCATTGTCACTGGGGAAGAAGTATATTATTTTAATCATAAACTTTGTTTTCATTGAAATATTTGAAAGAATCCCTGTTTTTCCTAATTTCACCCATTAACTTTATATAAGCATATTGCTATTTCTAGTCATTGCATAAGTACTGTGGATTTTCATAGAGGGCAGTAAGCACGAATACCGAAGGTTATATCAAGCTCACAAATTCAACTTCAATTTGACAAATTAATATGAAGTTGAGCAGCTCTTGAACTAATTTATTTAGTGCACAAAGATATCTCATTTATCTGAAGCAAATCTGGGATATCCTCTGTTTATTTGTTTCATACATTATAACATAATTTAAATGCAATCATTGCAAAAACACACTGCAATTATTGATAAATACTGTGGGTTCAATATTTCCAAAATCAAAGCAAATGTTGGCATTTTTTATTGGTACAAAATGATGGCAAGTATTTTACAAGGTGAGTTGGTGAATCCAGTCATATGCAATCTATTGCAGCATCTTGAAAAATAGTGATTTCTACACATGCCTAAGGAAAAACAGGGCACTGGGCACTTCTCCTGGTGTAAGTGTAGGGATGGAGCTTGTAAAAAACCAAGCAAAAGTGTTTCTCTGAAATGACTTTGTGGTTGCTGAGCACAAAACTCATTCTGATGTACTTTACCAACTTCTGGGATAATCTTACAGATTTGATATTCAGTTAAAATTGCCCCATGTTTCTGCAAATTTTGGGACGTGCTTGTAGCTTTAAGCAAATATTCCAGAAGGACATTTAGAATAAGTTTGTTTTTAATTACCTCCATAGATTTTACAACAAAATTTACACATCCTGTATAGGTATAATTTATTTCTTCAAACTATATACAGGAAGCTTGTAAAGTGGCTTAATATCAAATATGTAGAGTTGCATAGATTTTCCCTTTCTGTGAATAAAAATGCACTTCAGCATTCTTATTGTTTAGGTGCTATGTTTTTTGAAGATCAAATTACTATTTAATTTATTTTTTGCAACATGTCAAAAAACGTTCTGATTTAGAGACCTAGTGCAAACTTGTCTGTATTTCAAAATAGTTTTTAATCTGAAAATGTCTTCTTAAATTCAATCAGTATGTATTACCAAATGAGCAATGAGCTCAAGATGCATCAGGAAGGTTCATTAGCATACATAAACTTCTATGTCACTTTGCCTCGAATTTTAACTTCCTTTACCATCTGCTTATTCCTCAGCAGCTGTATTATTGCAATTAAAATGTTTTCAGCTGCATTACATTAGAATTATTCTTAAATTAAGGTCTACAGATTGCTTTTATCCTTGTGCTTAATGTAATATTATTGTCATACAATAAATACACTTGAAAATGTGAAGTTTTTCTGCTGGATAGGCTGAAATATTATAAACACTAAAATTGCTTTAATTAGACACAGCAACTGCAAAGAAGATTGAAAGCTCTTGAAAGAGAACTAAAGAAAGAGATTGAATTTAATAAAGACTTATTAAAAGAGAAAAATATTTGAAAGCATCTCTGAAAGTGCAAAAGGAAGATGCAGACACAAGAGGGCTGGAAACGCTGCTTAAGAGGGCTTGTGAAACAAGGAATGACAAAGCAGAAGTTCAGCTTGTGATCGATAAGCAGGAAGAAGAAGCTACCTCTTTAAAAAAGCAAGTGCTAAAAGCTAATAGGTTGAGAAATGAAAGTGAGGATTTGCTGAGTCAATTGCAGGAGCTGAAGTGTTTGCTGGTAGGACCCACAGCAGCAGCAACCTCTGGGCAATGTAACTGCAAGATAACAGGAACCAAGGTTAAATTAAAAACAGCCAAGAAGAAGATCTCTTTGGGACATCATGGAGCTTTTCTCAGACAGTCTATCAAGGTTATGAGTAATGTATTTGAGAACTTCAGTAAGGACGGCTGGGGGGATGAGAGTGAAAGTAGGTACGGCTCTCATTAACTTAGCCCTGTAGAGGGGACACTGTGCATATGTAAAACACTAGCAAATGGAGATTGAATTTCAACTACTGTTGATTTGGTATTCAAAAAAAATACTGTCAGATCCTTTGAAATATCTTGGGAGGTCTTGTTCTGAGCTTATTGACTGAAATTTGCATGCCAAATTAGCCACAACTGCATGAGTATTTGAACAGGTGCCAGGAAACCCAAAAGAAGGCAATGCTTGATTTCTTCCAGTGACGCTATTTTCATGCAGTCATGAGGCTTGAAATTGACAGTTTGGCAGGTTGATTTAATTTGCTGGCCCTTTGCATATTCACCACTGACAGCTAAGGATTCCCAGGCAAGCCTACTAAGTCAGTTTAGTTATCTTGTGACAGGCCGACCCAGGAGGAGAAACATTTTTTCCCCTTAATTTAGTTAGATAAATTTTGAATGACCCATTTCAGCTTGCTAGCAGATGTCTACAAGCTGTTTAACATCCTTTAAATTAAGAACCATCCACACTAATTATTTCATGTATGTTTTATGCACAGTCATTTTACTAACTTTAACTGAATGATAGTTAAAAATCAGTTCTTTAATTGTTACTGCGTAAAGTCCCAGCCATGAGCCACAAGGTCCTCAAAAAATTGCACTGGAAAGCTATATGAGCATTTAGAAATTTTGATTCTGCTTCTGTTTATCCACGTATGCTTGAGGAAGCAGCATTAAGCCAATATATAAATGAGTATCACACCTCAGCTTTCAATAATTTGTCCTATAAGAGAGTCTGAGAAATTTCTCAAACCTCTATTCAACCAAAATATAGAGAAGGTAACAAAAGAGTAAAAAATCCTAAATCATCTTTGTAGGCTCTGTGTTGTATTTTAAATGTTTGGAACAATGGCAAATGAAGCTCTTCGGCTTCTCCACATGCAAAATAAAGAGTCCCGAACACTATCTTGAGATAGTGGAATTTGTCACTTGTTTGTTTTTCTGTTTAATATCATATTGTAGGTATTATTTTATAGAAAACATACATTGTAATTAGTAAGCTTAGTATTTCATTTGCTATCTTTTGCATTTTAAGGATGAAATTGAATTATTCTTGCAATTCAAATTTGAAGTGAAGTGGGAGTCATTGTGTGGGTTCAGTTGTTGTGGCTAGCTGTAAATACTGCTTCCAATAATTGTATGAGTATCAGATTAGGTAATTCTTATTGTCAATACTAAACATTTGTGAAGGTTATGTTTCAAGATGTCTTTCTCAGCTAGTTAAGGAAATATATTTGCTTGGTTTCTTCAAGTGGTTATTAATAAATCTTTTTCTCTGTCACTAGTAGCTGTTTCTAGATCCAAGCCCTTAATTTCCTAAACAGACCATTCCTTGAAAGAACTGAGGTGAAGGAAACATGTACCTAATTAGAAAGATAGTGTTACTTCTGCACCTTCAAGTTATTACAATAAATTCTGTTCTTATCAATCAATAGAACATACCACTGTCTCAGGACAACTTTGGAAATTTTCTTTGTGAATTTCTTTGTGCCTTCAGTACCCTCCATCTCTAAAACATTTTATGATGATGCAACTTAAGTTGGACTCAGCTGCCCCACTTTAAATCTCTTGGTTTAAAGAGTAACAAAGCAAAATTGCCTTCTGTCGAAGGATTACTTCATAAATCTTTGCACAAATTATGATGAATAGCTGATGATATGGAAAATTATATATCAAAGACTTAATATATGAAGATAGACTTCTCTTAATATCAAAAAACCAAATTATAATTTTGAGCAAGGCAGCAAAAAAAAGTTTAAAATCCAGTTTCTCTGCTTGGCAGAGAGTTTCAATAGAAAAGCTACCATGCTTAAAGAGTTTAAGTGCATTCCAAAGGGATGCTAGACAGAGATTCCTAATTTGTCTCAATCAACACTACAAATAAAGTTAAATTGAAAAAAAATTGTTATTGAGTGACGTACAGGGCATTTGTTTCTTTTGTTATCAAATGTGAAAATGAAAGAAAGTAGAAACATAATATATCTTTGTCAGCCATTTGCAGACTAGAAGTGCTGTCAGTTTTCTGTGTTTGTGGCTTTTGTAGACATTGACAAAACCTGTCATATAGATTCTCAGACTTCTGTGGATTGTAGAGTGACATTTCTTATGGCAGAGTAGAATGCAACAAGACAATTTCAGAGATTTCTTCAATATTGTATTTGTAAACACATGTTGAGTTAGTACTTAGTACTGTTTGGGTTTTATATTAGTTTCTCTTCTTTCTTGCTGTGTTATTTCCTATCTCTGGTTGTCTAGAACTTTTAATGTTTAGCTTTTTTGTTTGTTTTCCTGAATTCACCCTTTTAGTGCCTCTGAAATATCAAATTCTGAAAATTTGGAAGTATTGGTTATGAAGACAGTGAAGAGCATTGACCCACTGCCAGGCAAAAGAAAGAACAGGGAAAAAAAGCATATACAAGATATTAAGAAACCTTGCAACATTGTTCATGCAGATGGCAAAAACCAGCATTATAATTAAAAGGTATATAATGGAACTTATTTGTTGTCCTGCACAGTGTTGAAGTTTAATAGTATTATTACCACTTTCCCCTTCTTCATTATTTTGATTCTTCCTGTAAACTTGAAAGGAAATCTGCTGTGGGATATTCAATGGGTAGATTCATTGTAATTTAGAATATTTTCTGAGCAGAGTTATTTTGTGAGCAGAAGGTGGTGTCTCGATCTCGGTAAGAGGCTTTTGGATCTATCTCTATCCCAGACATTTAATCTAAAGAAAAGTGTACTTTAATTTTTACTTAGTCCATTTTACATTGTCCGGGATTTGAACCCCTTATCTAGTTCCTGACATGTACATGCTGTTTTCTCACAGAGGAGGTCTGGCTGGTGGTTTCCCAGATGTCTCAAGGCTACATACAATCTGTAACGTCTGAGTCATTTTTTGACTTTTGAACTGTGTGTTTGCCCAAATGTATAACTTTTTGGAATTTAAAACACAAGTAATTTTTGGTGTTTCTTAGCTCAAGAAGCTGAATGCTGAAATGCTGGATAATTTGTGACTATTAAAAAGCTAGTATGAAATTCTGTTCTGTATGGTAATAAAAAAAAAAAAAAAAGAGTTCGAAAGCAGATTGTTTATTCTTATTCTCCAGAACATAGAAGCAAATACAAACTCTCTGGTTTTTTTGTATATTGGTGTGTATTTCTAGCAAAAGTTGTGCTTTTCTGGCAGAAAAGTCTCAGAATTCTTCTGCAACCATCTGTTGTCATAGGATACACAATGTGAGGAAGTACAAATGATAGTGTACTGCTCTGGTTATCTCCTGTCTCATGAAGTTCAGTAAGACCAAGTGCAAAGTTCTGCACAGATACAGTCTGGGTGGAGAGTGGTTCGAATACAGTCCCAAAGAGAAGGATTCAGCAGTGTCAGTGGATGACAAACTCAATATGAGCCACCAGTGTGTGCTTGCAGCCCAGAAGGCCAACCAAATCTTGGGCTGCATGAAGAGAAGCATGACTGCCAGGTCAAGGGAGGTGACTTTGCCCCTCTACTTGGCTCTGGTGAGACCCCATGTGGAGTTACTGTATTCAGTTCTGGAGCTGTTAATGTAAGAAGGAGGTTAAACTGTTAGAGCAGGTCCTGAGGAGGGCCATGGAGATAATCATAGGGCTGTCCCTTATGTGGACAGGCTGAAGGAGTTGGGGTTGTTCAGCTTGGAGAAGAGATGCATGGAGGGTACCTACAGAAAGTCTAGGGTAGGACTTCTTCATAGGTTACAGGATGGCAGAATTAGGAGTTTGGTTGCAAACTGGAAGAGAGTAGATCTAGGCTGGATAAAAGAAAGAAGTTCTTTACCTGTGAGGGTGGTAAGACAACGGAACGGATTGCCTAGGGAGGTTGTGGATGCCCCCTCCTTGGAGGTGTTTAAGACCAAGCTGGATGAGGCATTGAGCAGCCTAATCTACTGGGTGGTGTCTCTGCCTATGGCAAAGGATCTAGGTCATCTTTAAGGTCTCTTCCAATCCAAACCATTTTATGTACAAGACAGGGAATCGAGGAGGTCTCTTTCATTCATAGACATAGACATAACTCTCCTATTTGCCGGTATTACATTTACTTTCTGTTGCTACTGCAAAAAACACAGAGAGTTACATAATCTGATACACATATGGAACACAGTGGTGAACTCAGAACATACATAAGAGTCCTAAACAGTTGATTGTGCTTTAGCAGAAGTGTTCTGCTACAGGAAAAATACTTGAGAACTTGGTTTTTGAATACAGAACAAAACATTGCAAAGAAGTTTAGTACTGTCAACTGGAAAAACAGATTTTAAGAGAAATTTTAAATCCTTCCTGAGGATTTAAGGGCAGCCCCTCGGGATCAAGTTATTCTCTTACAAAGAGAGCCTAGAGTAATCTAAAACTTGAGTTATGCCTGGGGTTGGAGATGAAACAGCTTATGATGCAAGGACTTTCTCAGTTTTGCCCCATTGCTATAAATTCCCTTTATGGTATTAGGAGTGTTACTGGCAATTTCTAACAACTCATACATTTATCAGAGCTGCAGCCTAGAGTGGCACAGGCACAGTTCATTTGCTTATCATCTGCACATTTCTCAGTAACATCACAATTTCAGACTCTTAATGTTCATCCAATTACATGTCGTCAGCGTTTGTAACATCTACTGATCATACTGATAGGGATTTAGACATGGAATAAACTGAAGAAATTATGCAAACAAGACAAACATACAAGAACTTGACCTCCTTTGTTTTCCTTTGCTTTGATTTTAGTCTGAAAAGTAGGCACTTACATTTAATTTTTTTTTTCTAGTATTTTCTATTTCTCTGTCCTTCAAATTGTATGGTGACCCTACAAATCTGGAATTCATGGATGATCTATCCTATAATGTTAGGAATTTGTTCAGTGAAGTAAGTAGATAAACCATTGTTGTTTACTCTTTTGAGTTTGATGAACAGGTTTTTTGATGAATATTTCTTAAATATTTTGTGTGATAGATATCACATAAAATTATAAACTATATACTTTAAAAATTGAATGAATGTTGCAGAATTTCAGATGAAAGGTATTGGAAAATAACTGAGCATTTAAGAGACAGGGATACAGTACTTTGATTTTGGAGCATGCCATAATGTGATCAATTTCATTATACTTATTGCAAGCAACATTTTTCTTCAACCTCTGCTTCTGTCATTGAACATTTATAGGATCTGGAAATAGTGGTTTTATCTAATCAGTTATTTCAATGGAATGCAGGGGATGCATTAAACTCTGTGAAAGCATGGATTGTATTTGCATGCTCATATATTTATTCATAAAATCTTCCAGTCACTTGTCATTGTTTGATTTATCTTCCTTCTTCTGAACTTACTGCTATTCCTTTTTATTTTTGCTTAAATATCTTGAAAAATAAGATATTGCAGGCTTTTAAGTAATGCTTGTGATCTTTTTGTCTCACCAAGTAAATTTTTAAAAATGAGAAGGCATTAACAGACATTTTGTTTTTCTCTGGGATGGTGTGGAAGCAATTATAATTTCCCTCAATCAGTTAATTATATCTTCTTTAATCGATGGGAAAGGTGGAAATCAGCACTTTACATTAGCTGATGTTAGACTGATTTTCAAGTTAAAATCATTAAAATTTTGTGTAGTATGTGAATAGAACAAGAAGAATAAATATTGTTGTCCAGACACTGGACTACTCTGTTACTCTACTGTGGGAAAGAATTAAGATGTTGCTGCAGCAAATAGCTGATTTATAGCATGAAAATAAACCTGCAGTGTCATCTGTGAAGGAATTTATGAAATCGATGAAAAACTAACAACTCAGGTATATTTGACTGATTAGAGCCTTCAAGCTATTAAACTGACCATAGAGGTAAAGTACTTCTCATTATGATATCTTACACTACTGAACTTAATTCTGTTGTTGTAATTTTAGTAGCATTTATTTTTGTCTATTAATTTGTTATTTTCAAAATTATTAAATGTTATGTATTAGCATGCTTCAGCTGAGATTCTAAATCAGTTACTATGTACAAAACATACCAAAGCCTGCTTTACTGTTGTATCAACCTAATTTGTTAGTCCTTCTGAAAAAGAAGTGGTCTTGATAGTAACATTCCATCTCAAAGGGGTGAGGAATGTTTCTCTTTTTGACTGTGATCTGAGAATGTTCCTGAGAATCTGGTCAGTCTGAATTTGTGAAGAGCAGACGGTTTTGAAGAAGACTGCTGTCTCCATGTGCCCCAAGAGTGGAGTGCTCAAGACAACTGGAGCTTTCTTTCCAAGGATGCCTAAATTAGTTCCGTATCTATTTAATGCTATCTCTCTCCTTGAGAAGGGAACGCTAGAGGACAAGATTTATGAAAATTGGGACTAGTAAACCAGTTGGTTAATTTCTGCAAATCCACCAGCTTTCTTAAATCTTCATTCCTACTTTAGCATTTCCTATGCAATCATATGGTTGGAAGGGACCTTCAAAGCCCATCTAGTCCAACCCCCCCTGCAGTGAGAAGGGCCATCCTGCACTAGATCAGGTTGCTCAGAGCCATCTCAGACCTGGTCTTGAATATCTCCAATGACTGGGTGTCTCCACCATGAATTGGCATCATGTTCCGGTGCCTCAACATCCTCATGGTGTAGAGCTTTTTCCTAATGTCTTGCCTAAACATGCTCTGCTCCAGTTTAAAACCACTGACCCTCATTCTATAACTACAAGGCCTGGCAAACAATCCCTCCCCAGCTTTACTGTAGAATCCCTTCTGTTACTGGTAGGCTGCTATGAGGTCGTTACTCCGTACTGTTACTCCTTTCTAATTTTCCCCATTCTCATTTATGTGTGCGTATTTTGTGTTAATCTATATGCAGCTCCTCAGCTGGAATTCTTTTCTATTCATACTGTAGTGGTTGGTCTGCCCTTTATAGAGCTGAATCAACAAATGCTTTTGCAGTAATTGTCTCCTGTTGGTCACACACACATACTGCTTCTAGAATTATAGTGCTACAACAGATGGACTTGCTGGAAGGAGGCAGACATTAAAAAAGAATTCAAATTCCCTCCCCCTAAAAGTTTGGTGCATTTCTGTCTCTGCACAGAAGGCAGAAGCAGTTTCAGGAGCAGCACTTTTCTTTTTCTTAGGGCTGGGGAACTGCTAAATTCTAGAGAAGGGAAAATCCCATTTCTATCACTCATTTTGCATAGATGTATATATGAATGATTTTTTCAAAAAGAGTTTCCAAGGTCATTTGAGTCAATGGAGATCTCTCTATCTCATAAACAGTATTGTAATGAAAAGTTTCTTGGACAGTATAAAGTTCACAGAGTCACAGAGAATTATGTTTAATTTAAGTAAAATATTCTGCTTGCTCAGACATCTTCATGATTTCCCTTCCCAGATGACTGCACCTTAGGCGTCCATAGAAGAGCAATGTGAGAAGCAAAGTAAAAAGGGCCATTAGCAATATACTTAAAGGAAAAAGAAAAAAGTAAAAGAAGGGGGGGAAAAGGGCAGTTTTCTTCTACTTGGTTGTTCTGGAAGATATTTTCCTAAAGAAACAAAAGGTCACTGGTCTATCTAAGCAAGAATAGATGAATTGTATTGCAGGTACTCAATGAAAAAAATCTTTATTAGGCAGGCACATTTTTTTCCTTCTTAGCAATCAATTCAAATTCCCTTTCTTACAACTAATTACTCTTCAGGTGCCATAGTAGTGCTACCAAGTGGGAAATTTAAAACAGAGGGTTGGGCTACTTGCCAAGTGAAAATTAAGGAGGTAAAGAACCTACACAGTCATTGCAGGATACATGCATGTTTTAGATAGAGAACCATCATTGAAACAAATCAAGTAATTGTAAAGTAGGCACTTACATGTGGGTTTTGTGTGTTTGTAATAAGAAATACTGTCTACAAGTGAGTTTTAAGACATTGCAAGGGAAATGACATTTCTTAAAAATATTTTTTTCTCTAGCAACGGCATTGTTGTTGTTCTTTCTTAATGATCCCATTTAAAAATTTTCTTCGCAGGAGAAACTAAAAAAGGAGAGAAAAAACCAAGATAAACTAAAAGACTCAGAGTGTCATGGGATTTAGGGAATCTCCTGAATACCTCCAAAGTGTCAAAATTCCTAATATCCAAAAATAAGCTTCCATATTTAATCATAAATTTCTGATTTCTCTTAGAGGTGAACTTGTGACACTGGGCATTCAAAGCATTCTAGCATCTATGAATATTACCATAATAACTTGGATGAGATGCTATGTTACCTGAATCTAGCTAAGATACTAAATACATTAGCAGGCAAGATGTTTGTGCAATTAAGTATTAATTATAATCACAAGTAATTTAGTGCTAGAATAGGTCAACTTTAGATTTAAGATTTAAATGAGACAAATGTTTATTTTGATGCAGATTTTAAGTTCATACAAACTAAGGACAGTTTGGCCTCTGCTGACCTACCAAATTCATGTATGGAAATATTTTCTTGTATTTTTCTTGAAGATCCACACAAACATGTATGTATTGATATATCTGTCTGCTTGATTATAGCAGTTCAGAACACTGGATTCAAGTTCTTTTTTTCTTCAACTTTAAGAACTGTTTGCAATAATGCAGATTTTCTGCTTTGTTCTCTTTTGCAAAAGCAATTCTTTGCATATTATTGCAAAAATTACTGTAAAGGGACAGCACATGTGAGAATCAAAGATTGCATTCTCCAAGGATTCACATCAACACTGAGTCAAGACCATCTGTACAGAAGTAGTTACATTTTGCTATTAGTGTATAGAAAAAATAGCTGAAGCTGGTAGTTAATGCTGAATCAAATGACAGTGTATCCGTAGTTTCTCAAAGAAATTATTGAAAATAATTGTTGGAAAAATCAAAAAAACCCTTTTACTAAGATTTATTCCCTCTCTATTTAGATAAATAATGAAGTGATGCATGCAGCACAGTAATTATAATTTTTTTTAAGTAGATGTCATTCTTGTTTAAAGAGTTTGAAGTATATTGAAGAAGAAAAATTAAAAACATAAGCTAGCTAAGTAATTAATGCTTCTCTTATTCATAGAATCATAGAATAGTTTGAGTTGGAAGGGACCTTAAATATCATCGAGTTCCAACCTCTCTGGGTAACCTGTTCCAGTGTTTCACCACCCTCACTGTAAAGAAATTCTTTCTTATGTCGAGTCTAAATTTACCCCCTTCCAATTTACATCCGTTGTTTATGGTCCTCCCATCTGATATCATATTAAAAAAGTCCTTCCCCTGCCTTTCTGTAGGATCCCCTCAGGTCCTATGAGGTCCCCCTCAGTTACTATGAGGTCCCCCCTGAGCCTTCTCTTCTCCAGGCTGAACAACTCCATCTCCTTTAGCCTGTCTTGGTAGGGCAGTTGCTCCAGCCTNGCCACTCTCCTCTTGATGCAACCCAGGATTCAGTTGGCCTTCTTGGCTGTGAGTGCACACTGCTGGCTCATGTTGAGTTTGTCATCAACTGACACTCCCAAGTCTTTCTCTACGGAGCTGCACTCAAGCCACTCTCCACCCAGCCTGTATCTGTGCTTGGGATTGCTTCGACCCAGGTGCTGGACCTTGCACTTGGCCTTGTTGAACTTCATGAGGTTGGCTTGGGCCCACCCCTCAAGCCTGTCAAGGTCCCTCTGGATGGCATCCCTTCCTTCAGGTGTATCAGCTGCACCACACTGCTTGGTGTCATCTGCAAATTTGCTGAGGGTGTACTCAATTCCGCTGTCCACATCTCCTACAAAGATGTTAAATAGCACTGGTAAAACCAGAAGCCTCTGCACCTTTTAGCAGCAGCTCACACTAGAATGCTTTTTCTGATACCTTTTAAATCTCTCCAGTCTTTATTCAGTGTTTTACCGTGAGCTCATAGTGTACTTTTAGAATACAATTTGCTTACCAAAAGCTCAGAATAAAGAGTTTCATCTGCATATTCAGCATCACAGCTTCACTTGTATGGTACCCAAATATGAGTAAACAACTAATTTAGTGTTATTCAATTCTAGTGAAACTGATGGTGAACTTACATGCATTGCATATTACTAATCTAACTATTACTTAGACAGGAATCTCATTTTAATTCTGTTTTTCATCAAAGAAGTTTTCAATATTTAAAGATGTATTTTTCACACAGTATTTTTTTTATTTTTATGGTTTTCTTAAAGCAAATTTTTGAAATGAGCTTGAGTGCTCTTTGTAATTACCTTGAAGTAAACTGAAATACCTTTTGTAAATTCCATACTTTTGTTCATTGCAATAAATATGTATTTTTTTCACAGTTTTGGGGGGTTTTGCATAAATGTTGTCTATTTAGAAATTCTTGTAGTTACATCCAATCACTTTGTTCCAGAGAACTTTTAAATTTGTTCTGATTTAATCTTTTTGCCTCCTTTTTCATAGAAAATATCCACAGCATTTGGATTTTTGTAGTAAGTTCATAAGAAAACTCCTGTATTCATTGTCATATTTTCTAAATCAAATATTGGGGTATTTTCCTCTAGTAGTGTAAAGAGATTTATCATTATTTTACATCAGATAGT
This sequence comes from Turnix velox, assembly GCA_013400935.1. NCBI lineage: Eukaryota > Metazoa > Chordata > Aves > Charadriiformes > Turnicidae > Turnix > Turnix velox. The sequence continues at coordinate 218,910 of VZTY01004266.1, forward strand.
ATTAATCACAGCTAAAAATAACTCAATGATAAAAATTTATTAAAAGCTTTAGAAGGATTTGGAAGACTTTAAGTTAAGCATAAATTGGTAAATTTACAGATAAAGTGCAAGGCATTGTTACTACATCAATAGTATACTCATGAATTCTCGCTTCCATATATAGAACTAATAGGAAAAAAATAATCTAAACCAGAGCTTGCGTAAGAAGCTTCTGTAGCAGATAAATACAATCTTAAAAGAATTCAGGTTGTTTCTGCTCTGTTTAGGAGTGTCCCTTTCCACTCTTACAGGGCATGTTTAAGCTTGGAACCCAATGCTTGCATCTATCTGAGAAGTAAATATATAACAGTTAAATGTACCCTATTTAAAACTTTTGCAAAACTCAGTGCAAATTTATTTCTAAAATCATCCACCTTTGGCACAGAGTGTAAAGAAAGAATTCAAGAAAAGTCTGTTTCTAAAAACATCTCTCTGCTTCTTAGAAGCATACAGATTATCCCTTCCAAAGTGCTTTGGAATAGGGCAATCTTGGTTAATTTGGGAAACCATAATCTTTCAACAAAACATTCTACTTTTTATTAAAATGCAGTAGGACTGAAAAGGTAAACCTGGAGGGATAAAAGTATGATAAAACAGAATATACTGCCTGACCTTTCCAGAGTTTGCAAATTCTGTCTACTACACAAAGATTTACCTAATAATTTAACTAAGCCATGTGCTAGTATGTGGCTGAAGTCTTCTCAAAATTTGATTGCATAAATTCCTGAGTTACAGTGCTGTTGCCACTGTGTATGCATACTTTGAAGACATTTATTTGCAGGCATAACAGATAATTCAAAACCCAGAACTACTCCAAATCTATGTATTTTTCAGAGAAAGCCATTCTTGACTCACCACAGTGTCCTGTACCTGAACAGCAAAATTATCTGTCACTGTAATTGTCTAAAACATATTTCAAAGTTAAATTTCATGAGAATTAAATTCAATTTCTGAGTCCTCCTTTTAAAGGAATTTTTTAAGAAGTAGAATTGACAATATGGAGAAGAATAGATTATTCTGATATATTGTAGTTCTCCTTGAGCTTTGCTGAGCTTAATAAATAGAAAATTAGTCAATGATGTCACTCTTACAGAATCTAGAATCACTGGTAAACAATGCTCTGTGAGACAAGTCTAAATCTAAGAATGAAAGATGATTGGATTGTTAAACATGTCTGTTCAAATTTTTTATTACTAAATGAGGAAAACTATATATATTTTTTGCTCTGATATACTACATTCTCAGCATTGCTGCTCATATGAAAGATTTCACAAATTTCTATTTTCTGCTCTATCAGATAAACTGACTTGGAAATAAAATGAAGAACTAACAAATAGTAAGCATGAAGGTACTGGCCTTTTAAAATGCATTTACTAAAAGAAAAAATTATTGTTTTATATATTTTTATAATTTGCTGCAGTGAAAACTCAGAGCATCCTGTAGGCAGTACCATTAGCAGAAATGCAATACAAAATATTTTTGTGAAAGTATTCTGTCATTACAAAAAAAAGAAATAAAGCAAAACACCTTTTACATTTATATTGATTCTTAAAGGAAATTGCAATAGACTCTTTGAATTATTGATGAACAGTAGTTGAATTACATTGCATGTAGGAAATTAAATTACATAGGACACTTGGCATAAGCTAGATAGCTTAGATATATGTAAATTCTGGTAAAAGGTAAGGAAAAAAATGTGGAGACTATGAAGTTCATAGAATATAGTTATAATCAATACAATTTATATATTGCTGTATCATGTAGAAATCCCAACATTACCCATGAAAAGAAAGAACCTGTATCAGAAGGATTAGCATGTTCTTCGCACATTATAAGCATATCCGATAAATATTAATATTGTAACATAATAAAGTAAAAGTATGTACTTATATTACAGTTAACACTGGAAGATATAATTCTCTAGTTTTCACTTTACACATTTTGTGTGATACATAGCTTATTTTTCTTCATTTTCCCTGTTATTTGATCAAACTTTCCTTGCCAGACCTCCTATTAGGCAAAAAATAGAACTCAGTTGCTAGGTGTTTTCCTCAAATATTTTCAGAATAAGATAATATTTGAGACCTGAAAAAGCTCATCAATAGGTTTAATAGGATTTCCTTTCATGCTTACAGGAATGTTTTAATTTGAAGTTGATGTAGTCAGCTCATTTAAATAAAACTAAGAATAAAGCTAGTCTGGGCTCTCGAACCTTCACTACTATGTAAAGTTTTGTGTATAATGCATGATTTTGTCAGATAATAATTAGTCACTCTCAGATCTCACTTTGACAAATCTATTGGTTTGTGTATAATTGTATGTAAATGCAAGATTACATTTCAGATCTATCAATCTGTTTTCTCATAGACTGTCATAGAAAACTAGCTTGGGTTGCAATTGGATCAGTACTCTTAGGCTTATTTATTTCAGTGGTCTGTTCATTATTTCATTATTACTGATAGTAACTATGAAAGTGATTGATTTAACTACTTTAGATATATGTTTACTACCATTGAGTTAATGAAATTTCAAGACCTCATGAGCATGGTAATAAAACCAAGTTTTACTGTCTCTAGTCTTGAGTATAGCTCTCCCTATGGTGAAGGTTCTGTCATGTTTTTAGCCTATAGAGAAGGAATTATGATAGAGGATGTAGCTGCAATTTTTTATAATATTGTGCTATTTAATATTTTTATAGATTATGCAACATGTCTGTGTACCATTGTATACAGGCACTACTTAAATTGAAGAAGCAGATGCTTTGGGTTCCTGTCAGACATACACTGGAATTTTGAATTATCTCCTCTTGTTTGCACTTGTCTTTTTCATGATGAATTTTAATCTGATTTTTATCTTTCTATCCCTCACTCTTGGTCTAGGTAAAGATTTTCCTGGTTATGTTCATATGGAAAGTTTTCAAGAGCCATGAGAAGAGGTGAAATACTTTTGCATTCCATTGTATTATGAACTTTGAGAGAGTCAAATCTCCTAATGTGTCCTGCAACAAATTTCCTGCTCTGTAAAGTAAGACTGGTTGTGTTCAGTGTGGCTAGCAAGGTAGATCCATGTGGCAGGTGAATCAGTAAAAGACAGCTTTGGTCCTTGTCTAGGAGTTGAAGAAGCAAAGCCATGGCATTGTAAGAATGTCTCTGTGACATGACAGTATATAGGAGTTTTTAAAGTATATCCACTTATTTTCACTGTATATCCTTTGCAACAGTAACAGCTTATATTAAAATATACACAGAAGATTAAATTTCAAGGAGTATCTTTGTGATTGGTTTCACTTGGTATTTGGATTGGAGCTAAGCACTGACACATGGAATGCAGTGTAGATTCAGTGTCTCAGTTTATGCATAAGGTTAAGTTTGTGCATATTAAGTTACATTTAATCATTTTCACAATCTCACAATATCACTTACCATGAAATTATTTTTTCAGTTGATCCCTCACTTGAATGATATCATTATTGTTTTCCCCAAAACAATGGTTTACACTTTTATTCTGTTGGGATATACTATGAAATATATGACAGTCATTTGACAGTTTGTTTTAAAGCTAAAATCTTTCAGTTGTTTTATAAAAATTAGTGGCAATGTAAAAAGCCAGCGCAAGAGGATATTTTCAGTCATTGACAACTATACTAAACTTTCAATTATCCACCAGAGGCTGATTGAAAAGTATAGATCAGTTTGACCTCACAGAGTTTTTAATGAAGAAATCATTACATCATAATGAAAACCAATACATTGCTCAAGTTCATGCTGAGTGAGGCTGAATGGCGGTCTCTTGGGAACCAAAGACTCTGAAGAAAAATGATCATCCTAGTAGGTAATGAGCTGACTATGAACTCCCATTGCCATTGTGAAAAATGCTAGTGCAGTCCATGAATGTATAAACTGGATGCTATGCAGTAGGAACAGAGAGAATGTGGTATTTTTCACTTTACATGATATAACTGGTCCTGGAATACTTGAAGTAGCACAGAATCCAAGAAACTGATGGAAATAAAAAGCATTTGAAGAAGACTTAGAAGAAGTATTTGAAAATTTGTCATTCCAGAGAACCCCAATGATATTGGACAATTAATGTCAGAAGGAAGAATTAGAGAAGAATCTACTGCTTTTGTTTAGCAGAGGACAGAGTCTTTCTAAAGGGAATCTATTCTGTAGGAAGTCTGAAGAAGTAGAAACAGGAAGAGCAATCATGCATTAAACAGTATGAGCTGAAATAATGAAAAGTACGAAGAACTAGGTAAGTTCATTTATCTGCAAAAGTGATGGAAGAAATGCAAGTATTTCCCAGAGAACAGATAGGCAGCAGTGATGAAACCAAGAATGTATTTAATAGTGCTGTGCAGAATAGATGTACAAATAAAAGATAAATTCAAGAAAAGTCAAACTAATGATGTCTAAGTGTCTAGATGAGGACAGTTATAATGCTGTTCAAACATCATGTAATATAGACTTGAAATTCTGAGGCAGAGGAAGAAGTCATCACCACTCAAAACATACAAATATAAGGTCATGGCACAAGGAAAATGGATAATGAAATGGAGTTACCCAAAAGAAGTGAATGTAACATGATGTGCAACAGGAACATTAAAAGCTAATTAGTCCTCAGCAGAAGAAATGCAAAGGGAAGGAAAAATAGATTCTGTGGTGTAATGTACATAGAATTTAGGATTACATTGATTTAGGATGGCCCTTTGGAGTTGCTCATTGCAAGCTAAGAGAAGATTAAAGCTCTTTAATTTAGGTAGTGCAAAGCTTTGTAAAAGAAAATGCACAAAAGAAAATATTTCTTTTGCATTGTACCTGCAGGGTTAAGGAAACAGGTTTTAATTGAGTAATAAGGAAATCTTTAAAATAGAAAGCTTTTCATTTTAATTGCAGTCATAGAGGGCGATTAATCTTTTCTGAGTGAAGACCTTGACAAAGGATGAAAGTTGTGACACTTAATTAAATGTTTGGATTCCAAAGAGTAAATATACTTTTTTTTCAAAGTATTGTTTGCAAATTTGTCAAGAAAAAAGGAAAATAAATTCATTATTAGACATCAGTGAGGAATAGCATTCTCATAGTACATCACATTAAAAATCTAGAGATGTATTTACTTGAAGATACAAATTTTAAAAGCTCCAACACTGAAAAATTTAAGATAATTTTGAGGAAAGGTAGATTAGGAGACAAATATTTCCATTGTTTTCCTAGAAAAGACTGTATTGAAGCCTGAAACTATAAGTAGTATATGATGATTTATTCTGAAGACCTCTACTTTGAGTAGTTTAGCTGAATAAAAAATTTTTGTTCTTTGTTTTCCATAAACATAATTTCAATAAAAAGTATTACATATATAGTTTAGACTGTATAGTGTCATAGCCTGCTGTGTGCGTATTATTATGTACCGGTCAAAAGATAATTGCATTTTTCAGTAAATTCTTTACAAGATTATGAATATATTTACAAGATTATGAATATATCCTGATTGTGTCCTTACTTTTCTGTCAAGAAATGTAAAAAATTAGTCTCATTTCTGCTATTCAGCTGCTGCTTCATGATATTTGCTTTGACTGTTCATAAGAAAAAATTAAAATCTTCTTTATATGAAGACCCCGTGTTTTCACTGTTATCTATTGTAGCTGTATAATATACATCCTCTATAAGTTACTCCCTTTATATATGTTGGATCTTCAAGGCCAATAGCCTCTGGAGATGAAGCACTTTTGATTTTGAGGCTATTATTGATCTGTGCATGACACAGGCTGCCTCTCTGCTGGCAGAATGTAGCAACATTTATCCAGGAATTTGTGAAATGTCACTTGGATCATATTCATAAGGTAAACTGTGCAAAAATCAGGATCCAAGGCAAGAATCCACGAGGAATTGGACATGACTGTCTTATTCCTTCATCCTGTCTTCTAGGTCAGCCAAATATTATTTGTTATTTTGTATTTGTGTCTTGTATTAGGTATTGAAAGTATCATAATCATTAGGATCACATTGCACAATTGTGTGCACCAATGTTTTGCTCAGTTTTTTAGGTCTCTGTGGAGAACAATATTTTAAGTCAATGAAAGTGATTTAGACATTGCCAGTCTATAATTTCTGTTCTGTTTTTAAAAACGGTGGTTCCTGTACAGCTCCAACCAGGAAACTGCTTACATTTTCTAAAGAATTTTTTTTTTTTTTTTTTTTTTGCTTCAATTTGTCTTTATAGATGTCATACAATATGTTAGCTATTAAAATCCACAGCAGGAAATAATAATCAGAAAAGGTCTTTTTTATTAGCATAAAAAACATGTAATGTGAAAAATAATTAAAATTAAAGTAAAAAATGAAAAGGCAAACACAAACTTCCCTATACAATTTATTCAAATGTGACTTTCCATGAAATTTTCAATTTCTAATTACTTACAGAAGTAATTTGCAAGTTAGCTGTGAAGGAAAAAATAGCTATCTTTAAAATTTCTGTAAGGAAATATCTGTAATTTGAATTCCACTATTCCAAACCAAGTTTTAAATGTAATATTACTTCTGAATGACCAATGAAATGTACTTGGTCTCTACTTTTAATAAGTTTTTCCCACATTTCTCCACAAGTCTAGTAAGCCGAGAACCACTACCAGCTCATCAAGCATTATTTCTGAAAGAAAGTTTCACAGAGCATCTTTATTTTGCTGCCTAGAAACGTCAAGGCGGCCTGTGAAATATTGTATTTTGTTTTGGGTGCTACATGTAAAATACACATATTGGAAGAGAGGAGTAAGGATTTTAGGAAGTTTTCAATGTGTATGAGAAAAGACTGAAAGAGTGCAGTTATTGAAATCTATAAATTAACAGATCAGTGGTAAAAACTGAAGAAATGTAGTACCCACCTTCCAATGTGTAAAAGCTCATTTAAACGGGTTAGTATTAAGGTTTTGCTTAAACTCCTTCAAGAATGGTGATTCAGATATAAGGCAAATTTTCTCTTTTAGGGCACTGAAGAACTGAAGAAGGCTGCCAGGGAATCCTCTCTATATTTTCGGGAATAGTCTACATGGAATCTTTTGCACATGTACTGAATTTAATGTATACTTGACATCATCATCAATCATAGAATCATAGAATCATAGAATAGTTTGGGTTGGAAGGGACCTTAAAGATCATCGAGTTCCAACGCCCCTGCCATAGGCAGGGACACCACCCACTAGACCTGGCTGCCCTGTGCCCTGTCCAGCCTAGTCTTGAACACCTCCAGAGAGAGAGCATCCACAACCTCCCTGGGCAACCTGTTCCAGTATTTCACCACCCTCACTGTAAAGAATTTCTTTCTTATGTCTAGTCTAAATCTATCCCCCTCTAATTTATATCCATTGTTTCTAGTCCTCCCATCCGATATTATGTTAAAAATTCCTTCCCCTGCCTTTCTGTAGGACCCCCTCAGGTACTGATAAGTTACTTCTCTTCTCCAGGCTGAACAACCCCAACTCCTTCAGCCTGTCCTCATAGGGCAGTTGCTCCAACCCTTTGATCATCTTCGTGGCCCTTCTCTGGACCCTCTCCAATAGCTCAATATCCTTCCTGTGTTGAGGGCTCCAGAACTGGACGCAATACTCCAGGTGTGGTCTCACCACTGCTGAGTAGAGGGGTAAAATCACCTCTCTTGACCTGCTGGTCACACTCCTCTTGATGCAACCCAGGATTTGGTTGGCTTACTAGTTGGCTTAGTAATCTTTTGCTTACAAGAATTATTTTTTTGGTCCTCATTCTAAAGTAGAGGGATTTTTTTCCTAGTAAATTGCAACAAGAAAATATATCTTAATACTGAAGAGTTTCAGCAATACAGCTGGCAGCTAGTCCTGCAAACAGGGTCCTCCTTGAACATCAAGTTCTTTGTTGCCTCCATAGAGCTTATTACCCTTTTTTTTTCTTGCAAGTTGCATCAATGAAAATAAAGCAGGAGAATATCCACAGCTCCAATATCTTGTCCTTGGAGGAACAATGTCAGAAAAAGATACTTGTCCCTAGAGTTCTTTTGAACTCATTCGGATTTCAGAAAGCGAAGGTTCTCCTTCACCAGTTCAGCTCTGTTTTTTGCTTAGTACCTATTTCCTGTGTTACACTCTATTTTCTTGCCCATTCATCTATTTTATTGCACAAAGTAGACTGGCATTTTTGTTAGATCTTGCATGTTGCTCCATCTTTCCCATTCGCACAATTCCTTATTTAAGTGTGTATGTGCAAAGTTAATGCTAGTGTTCTTTTTCCTAGCTAGTCCCTTTCATGACAGGAAGACACTTCAAAAGTCCCATCCATATCCAAGAGTACAAACAAGAAGAATACAGCTATTATCTTCACTTTACCAAGTGTTCAGACTGTTTTTTGGCCTTTCTGGACATAAAGAAATATTAGTAAAGAAATAAGGCATCTTCAGCAACAGTAGAAAAGGACTGTGTTACAATTAAGACTACTTCTGAGATGAAAAAATGGTACCTGGGAACTCCATCTGAGATTCCTTTAGGCAATTGTTTTCTATGGCATTTCCTCCTTGGGCTTGTCCTCATTTTTCTCTGCCTTGAACCTCGGCTGTGGAAATGAATACTGGCTCATAGGATTCTTTGTCATTCCTACAGAAGTCATATACTTCTCTTTGTATCCCTCTGGTAAGAATTTTTGTGGTTCAGAAAACGTTTGATTGCCTGAAGTGCCTGAGCCTCATAAATTCAGTTATTGGTAGAGGAGGTGGAAGAATGTATACACTTTATTACTAATGTTTTGCACCATCTTATTTTCTCTCCAACAAGTTTCGTTGGCAGTTACTGAGATAATCATGGACTGTTCCTTTAGCTTGTGTTACATTCAAGTTTATTTTTGCATCAATACAGGGTGCCAAATGCTTACAAAAGCTTCAGCTATGTAGTGTGTAACGAAAGGAGTACTTTATCCTAAGCTGTTAATTTATGCCACTAATTTTAGCAAGGCTTCCAATGATAGCATAAATAACAAAATAAAGATAAGAAGGTGGACGATCATTTACAATAATCCAAGGATGAATTATCTCCTCAACTTGTATGCAATACATGTGGTAATTTTAAATGCATTTTGTGTTTTTTGAAAAATATCACTGTTTGCGCATTCTGCCTACAATATCACACCTTTCAGAAATGTCTAGCAATATGCTAGGGTTTTTACCTGTTTTCCCCAACATTTTGTTGTGTATTTTTTTGTTTTGCTTCTGCTCTGTGAGAACATCAGACTTTTCAGTACTTAAATTTTTAATACAGTTTACTCTTAAAATATTTTGCTTTTTCACAACTATCTATATCCAAAAAAATGAATAAATCAAAAAAAGCTTCTGTTTACATTTCTTTTTGGCTTTCATTGACAGCTTGAAACAGTCACAAATGAGATATTTAAATAACTGCATGACATTAGATATAGAGCTATCTTTATAGATTCTCTTCTTTGAATATCGGAAACCATGTCTTCTGGTAATTTTTGTGTCAAAATACTTATGCCTCTCCCTCAAATCTTTGCATCTTTTAGACATGTTTTATATAAGTTGACAGAAAATGCCTTTAACAGTTGAACAGCTGAGATTTAAGCAAATGAGAACTATGGAAGGATGAGGCTAGAGTATGGGAGATGGAATAGCTTTCCCTACAAGCACAAAATTCCTGACTGCTTATATCTGAGGTGTAGAAGTATTTCAACACGAAATGGTTCAGTCTCTAAAACAGATGAAAATGAGAAGAAGTTAAATTAGTATTTCATAATCGTTTCAGCTGTTTTGTTTTTTTCTTGCTCATATGTTCTTTTAAAATAGTTTTAATTTTTAAAGATATAAATCTGTATGCTTTGGAAGTAAGTGGGAAATCAAAAGGAAGTTTAAAAACAGTGTTTAAAATAGCATTTTCATTTTGGTTTCTCTCTATTTTATGTGAGCTATACGGAAAACAGATGGAGGCATTATTAATTTTTTCCCCCAATGAGTTTTAGTGCAGCATATTTGTATGAGTAATCTGAAACATATGAATACTTAGAATTGCTGCTGTTAAATTTGTAATGAGTTGTAGGGATTGTGAAATTCCCTGACTGGCTCTCATGCAAGTAGTTCATTTGCAGTGCTTAGATGTGGTAACATTTAGCAGGGGGAATATGGCAAGCACTATCCCTGACCTTAGATGAAAAATTCAAATGTCTATCTTTATGCATTTGCCCCAACTCTTGTGTCTAGAGAAAACAAGATAAATAGGGCGTAACCCTGTTAAAAATCTTGCAATAAAACCTGATAATAACTATAATTGTTTGCATGGATTCCATGCCTCGTATTAAAAATTCTCAAGTAATTAGAAAGACATGGAATTCTTGGGGCAAATTGTGCATCAGACACAATTCTTCGCTTGCTTATAGGAATACTTAACGTGTACAGATATGTCTGTTGTTGAAATACCCAAGTCAACTTGTATTTGTTTGAATAACAATGTTATATTTTCATTTTAATTGTAGTGAAGCTTATGTTAATGTACTGTAGATATTACTCCTTTAAATAAGTTAAATGAAGTATGTGACATGAGTTGAGTGCACTGTAGTCTTAACTGCTTGCCTTCTACAGAAATGTTAAAGCCTTTTACATCTCTGTATTCTGGCATTTCCATATTGGAATCTCAAGTCTAAAATTAAAGCCCTAATGCTGATCATGTAGTTGATAGTAATGAAAATAGTTATATAAGTAATACTACATATATAGATAGTGGTCCTTATATTCCTTTGAAAATTCCAAGGACAGAAAGATGTATCTCCTTTAGTATGAAGGTAAGACAATGTTTTAAAATTTACAGAAATTAGGCATGGGATACAGAGATGTGAAAAACTACAAAACACAAGTTAATATATAATTCCTGAAGATGAAACCTATTTTGTTTGAAGCAGCGCTAGTGTTATACAGATTACATAATTCAGAAGCATTCCCATCATACTAAAAATTTTGCTACCTTTATTTTTAAATTTATAACATTTTATTGGAAAAATCATTGTCTGCACAATGTGCAGCTCTTTACTAAGGTTTGTCTGTTGTCACAGCAGATAATTTCTTGGAGCTTTGTCCACAGAATATATTATTTCAGTTCATTTATACATGAGTGTTTGTGTATTTCAGCAGAACAGATACATGTATTCTAGGTCTCAATCTATGTGGTGCTATCATTGTTTACAAAAAATATCACAAAACAAAACACAATTTAAAATTAATCTGTCTGCTATTTGCTAAGATGTCTTACCCATCAAATGTTGTAATAGTAGACAGTTGTAAAATAAATTTATTTGTAAATTAGCTATAAAATAGCTGAATTGAAATCCAAGTAAAACATTTGTTTATGAAGCAATAGACAGTAAAATGCCTTCTCTAAATAGTGATTACTCTGAACAGAACTAGTGCATGTGTAAGAAAATGTTCAAAGTCTTCATTAAGGTTCTCAGTGAATATAACTGTTTCCAATGGCAGCTGAATTTATAGTTTGTACATGTGGAAGGGCACTTCTGTAGGTAACAGAGGTATTACTGCTTTCAGAAAGTTGATGAGCTGCAAATGTGCTACAGTGATAATACAGGCCAACTATGTTTTTTCTTTAGTAAAATATTTGAGATGAGAAATACACCTCTTATCTGCATACTGATATCCGTATTTCTCTGCTGGGACCTAATTTAAACAGTTCATGAGAGACTGACATTTTCAGTGCCTTAAACATCCTTAAGAGCTGCTTTGTTCATTGCAAACAGTACTTAGTATGACCTCATAGTAACGTAGCATACCTCAAGTGTCATGTCTGTCTCTATTTTGCACACTGGAGCTGTGTTCATCTATACTAGACAGCCATACTTAAAGGAAAGATTTTTTTTTTTTTTATTATAAGCAATTAGCAGTAATTAGGAAGATTCACTTCAGGAACATGTCAACATGAGACTGTTTAAAAAATCTGAATGTCAGTGGCTTTAAACGAGGGGCTTTTTCCCTGACACATAGGTATGGCATGTGAAACATGAAATGTTAATTTAACTTTTCTGCTTATTATTCATGCACAATATTATTTTGTCATTCAGATACTACACTGATAGAGTGCAAAGGGTGTTAACATCATGCTGCTAGAATAAAAAGGGGATTAATCTACCATTGGCCAATTAGCCAAAGGGTACTTAGTGGTCTCTAAAGCCTACTGAATTCTAACAACTAGCTAAAGCACTGGCAAAAAGTCCTCTATATTACCTTCATTTATTTGACATTTTGTGAAACAGTCACCTGCCGATATCTGCATTTGGCTGAAAAAAATAACAACTTAGTGATACCGTAGATTTTGCTAAATTTTGAGAATAAACAACAAATAATTTTTTCCATTTGGGGATCTTTGTTTCAATTTATGAGTAGGATATTAAGTAACTGAAGAGTTCTGTTTCCTATTTTGTATGTATGTCAGGAACACTAAGTAATCAAACACTTATAGCACTTGAGGGTTTGGAGTTATCTGCTTTTTTCTCTGTATGATCACATTAAGTATGTAACAGCTTTATAGTCTGGTATATATCTTTTCATATTTTCAGATACCTACATACTTTATTAATTTTAGGGGCTTTTTTGCTGTGAACTATCTTTCAGAGAATGATTTTGATTCAAAGGAGTAAAACAGAGCCACAATGAATGGGATTGACTCAGTAAATTTTGCCCTGGATGTTGAAAAGATTTATCATTATGTTATAGTAACTTTCTAGAGAAGCTATGTGTGCAGTAGATGTATTCTTTTCTTCTTATTGCAGAGAAAAGGAAGGAGGAATGTATTGACTTCAGGTTTCTTACAGATATTTCTATGCCAGCATTTTAGATGGGAGGCTTCACAGCAAATACAATTTTTAAACATCTGTGGATTTTTAAATTGGATCACAAAAAAGAGTAGTAAAATAAGGTTACGTCATAGCTTCAGAAATGTTCCAAGATTTTCATTGTATTTTCTAATCCTGCCAAAATCCTGCCATTCTGTATAATAAATTCTGCAAATGTAAATGTTTTGGATCATGTACAGCAGTGACATTGCAATGTCAGCCGCGACAAACAGAAATATCATTTTCATATATGCAGCAGGAGGACAACACACATGGTAGTTGTGATGCCAAAGAGCAGTAGCCCACTCCAGGAGCTTCCTGCATTAATCCATTGAGCCTTCCATGTAGCTGTCTTTCTGAGTAGTGGGTTTATGGCAAAAAGCATTGTTGAGTCACTGGAATTTGTACATTGACTGCATAGAAAGTTAGATTTCATCACTTATTCCTTACTGCAGAGCAGAACAGGGTGTTATGAGTATATGAGGGGCAAGGAGATTAAGATAGATGGATTGTATAATATTTAATCTATAAACATCTGCTAAGCCAAAACACACTGGAGGAGGTGCAGCAGACAAAGGCCTCTACATCATGGAGGAACAGCTGTATCCTGCATTTACCAACATCTGGTCTAGCTGGTATTTAAGATTCTAGCTTTCATCCTGATGACCTCTTCCCCTTCTTTTTTACTCTGCCACTCAGGATTTGCATGCATGGTAGCTCACACACAGTCCCTTGTGACTAAAAAAGACAAAAGAACAATAACCTCACCTAAAACCTAGTGAGTGGTGAGGGACAGCAAGGTAAAGAATTTGCTTTTTAAGAATGTACAATGAATATTCCTTTGATATAAGTACTCTGCTGGAGGAGGGACAGGATGTTTTGCACTTCCTACATAAGTTCATACTAAATTTTAATAGAATTATGAGCCTTGTAACACCTTTTACATTGTCTCCAGTGCTGTTAAGAGTCAAACTTCTTAATGTTTCTGATTGCAGTTGTACATCTGTCATTGTCTGCTTTTGCAAGTTGAGGGGTACTTGTCTTGCATATAATGCACTACTTTCACTTCAACCTCATAGCTCTGATATTTTTTTTAATTTTAGGTACATTTTTTTCTACCTCATGACCTAAGTAAATTCTATAACTAATGTAGCAATGTCCTCTTTGGCATCTATCCCACAAAAGCCTTAGTCCTTTTTCAATATATTTTCTATTATTTTGGGAGATGTAGCTAGTATAATCATAGCATTTTAGACTAGATGCAGTTTAGCAACAGCCTAAGGAATTTCTTAGCAGCCTCAGAAATTTCAGAGTCATGAGTTATTTTGGGCAGATATAAAGGCATTTCTAATTTTAATCAGAGATATTGATCTAGTTATGATTTTTTTTTGCTTTCCTTTTTATTCCTTTTTATGAATAATTTATTAGAGAGACACTGAATCATGAAATACTGTATCGGCTATATTGGAAAAATTAACCTAATCTTTCTGTATTTCTGTACTATTACTGCTTTTACTTATTTAAGTAGCCTTCATTTTGCCTTATTCAGACTATATGAAATGTGAGGATAATATATCAGATTAAGAAATAGCCAATAACAAATTGCATTAACACTATTATCTCCTGTTCAATAATGGCAGCAGGTGCAGTAGAGAATGGAAAAATTAAACCCTATACTAAGAATGGAACTTAGATACATATTTAAACTGCCCATTTGCTTTAATAAATTTTCCTAAGTGTAAAATACTGTTTGAGTTTGAACTTTAAATAGAAAATGTGTTTTAATGTATCCATGATTTTTTTTAGGTTAGTGCAAAATCTGCAACAGTTCCCACATAGTTCATAAGACATATGCAGTCATAACTAGTTTTTCTTTTGTTTGGTTATATATTTGATCTTCAGGTGATTGATATGAAAGTGTATTTGTATATAAAGGCATTTATACAAAAACGCTCTTCTGATAACATAGAACGGTATAAAACCTAATTTTTGCGTTAAATAATAGAATGGATGGAAATAGATCACTACTTTTAACTTTCTCTCACCTGTGTTACTACCAACATATAATAAAGAAGGCAGGTTTTTTCCCTTTTAGAGGCTTCGGTACAATTTTGTGTAACACTTTCTTCTGTTAAACTACCGTATTAAATTATTCTTTGGATTAGTAAGATTATAGTTAACCTTTTAAGGAGCAGAATGTTGTTAGGTTACTGGTGACCTTTGGCTGACTACAGATTTGTGAAAGTTAATTATATGCATGAAGATTATTTCATTTCCGCTTTTCATAGAACAAAATTCAATATTATTTAAATTAAAACAAATATACTCTTTGAAAGATCATCTCTGTAAGGAGAACAGTGAAATATAGTTACAAAGACTGAGCAAATCTCGTCAGTTGTCAATCAAGTCCAATAAGACTGAGAGCCTGTTTGCGTGTTATTTATTTGAACCAAATCCCTAAAAAGCCTCGGCTGCTAATTGGACTTAGCATTTATGTAGCTAAATGAGAAGCATTTTGGCTGCAGTATAGGGTGGTAAGACCTACCCAGTGGATTAAACAACTAACATCTGTTATCCTGTCCTGCTCCAGCTTGGCTTTTACCACTTAAGTACCTTAGCCCTAGAGTCAAGGTTATGGAATATGTGGTTGTCTGGCTATGGTGCATATATGTGAAAGGGAAGAAATAACACGAGTATAGAGCAGCCAACCAGAAGATATTTAGTGCAGCTGGTCGACTCTGGTTTAACCTCCACAAGCCCTACAAATATAAAAACAAAAGCCAAGAGGAGGGTGTATGTTTTATAGCAGTTGTCAACACAGCAATTCAACTGAGCTTACAGTGGTCACCATTAAATCAGATTTGACATTTAACCACATTTGATACACATTGGTATCTGAGACTACTTGGTATTTCTTTATGCTCTGTAGAAATATTTTCTGAATCCCAGAGAGGCTCTAGGTAAATACAGGAGTATTTAGTAACTGGTGTTGCAGGTTTTTTATGGCAATTTTTCCCTGTCATGGTAAAAATAGAAATACAGATAAAATTGAATTAGTTTGCCTTTAAATAAAAATTGCTTGTTTTTAATGTTTGTTGACTTTTCTTTCCTGTGAGATTTGATCTTTGTATCAACTAGAGAATTCAACCAACAGCTATGCAATATAGTTATAGATATTACATATGCTGTTTCATTCCTCTTGAATTATAAGCCAGAGAATCTGGCAGAAATATTTTTAGGATTCAATTTTGATTGTTTCTTCTGTTTGTAAAAGAGATGTTGACCTCCAGTGCGGCCAAGTGGCAACAGGAGAAGAAAGATTTACAAAGAAAATTGAAGTTGAGAGAACATCTGTCTCAAACTGCTGGCAAGAGTAAAGGCTCACCAGTTCCTCCAAAGAACAGAGATTTAGAAATTAAACAGCTGCAATGCAAACTAAAGGTGACAGAACAGATTATCTAGTGCTGGAGATAATTCATTTGAACAGAATTTCATAACTGGGTCAAGTAGATAGACATTTACTCATATATGCACATCGTTTATATTTATCTTAGCCAATGATTAGTAACTTAGGTGTTAGATAACCTTTGATGATAAGTAGAAATGTAATCATAAGCAGGAGAATTAATGTTACAATTAAAACAATTTTTGCAGATCAAATAGGCCAGACAGGGTAGCTTGCTGGGTTTCACATAACCATTAACTACATCTTGTTGGAAAGTGCTGTGGAATAGCTTCACAGAGAATTCTTTTTATTCCTTGCTTCCTCTAACCGACTGCTATAGTGAAATAGTGAAAGCAAAGAATTTGAACTGATGGAGTGGCTCATGTAATGTAATACTGTTACATTGACCAGTATATTGGTACATATTCTTGTCTTCAAAAAGACATCATCCATTCTGTATTTTTATTTCTGTAGATTGGCTGGCAGGAATATAGTAACGTGTTGATGATGTAATTTTTCAGTGTCCCTGATTCTGTTATATGCGAATGATATAGATGCTGTATTGTGTTGATCTGAGAGCTTTCTCAGCATGTGGCCTGTCTCAAACTTATTAATTCTCCCTCTCTTCTCCCTGGAGGAAATATAGATGCAACAGCATGTCTTAAAGTAGTTCTTTTCCCATCATTTTGAGTTCAGTATTTGAGGAAAGAGAAATGGCCAAAATGGTGTAGCTTCTGCATCTCACTGTTAGAAGCATCATACTAGCAAGCTGTCTGCTAAAGGATCAATTAGAAGAAAAGGCCATATTACATAAGCAGTATAGCGGGCTCAGAGTACTGGATTGTTTGTGCTAGTACATGATGAATGGGTAGTGCTCAGACCTCATACCTGTTGATAGTCATGGTATTACAGATCTTGGCTACAATACACTGGATGGGTAACACCTAGATGCAGTGATTTCTGAAGCTAGGTCACACTGGTAGATGAGGGCAGCAGGGAGTAACCATGAAAAGGCACACAGTTTGAACTATTTTAATTATGAGAAAGAGATCTTGAAACAATACATGCAGACATCTTGAGTGTTGATTTTAAACCGGAGTTTGACTAATCTGTTTCTGTTGCTGGTGAGAAGTCATTTCTGTTAATTAAGGTTCCTTTTTAGGTAAGTTTCCACCTCACCCAGAAACCTAGTAGCAATAGCTCTATTAAAGTAAAAAAAGTAACAAATATTGGGTTTTTTTCTGAGGGGCTATAATAATCTAGGGGTGAGACTCATACTAGGAACCCTCTTTGTTCATCTGACCTTGGTGAACTGCAAAATATATTTCTGAAAAAAATCCAAGACTTCATTTCTTCTGCAAAGCAAACATTTGCCAAGTATATATAAATCTGATCTCAAAAATAATAATGTGAATTTAATTAGTTGTTAAAGATGTATTATATTTTTATGTAAAAAATAAGCCATGTATGCAAAACTAAATTTAGAGTAAACACACCATTTACTAACATAAATTCACAGCTAGCTGAACTTAGAAAAAAAGCTATTTAAATCAAGCTATTTAAATCAAGTTACTGAAATTATTACTCTTATTTTGATTTTTTTTTTTTTTCAAAATCTAAGTACTGTAGGTAATTTTTTGAAGAAGAAATTGGCAAAAGTTGTTGACTGTTGTTCTAGGCTATCTAGCATACTTAAAAAGGAGATTAAAAGTTATTCCCCTAATGGTTTGAACGCGGAACCAGCAAAAACATTCCGTATAGCTCAAAGTACCTTTTTTCATAGAATTTGCAGATTTTGTTTGTGTTGTATGTAATGATCTTTACTTTGAAAAACAAAATGTATGAGGTATGGGAGGTGATTCTGGAAGCAAAATATCATGATGATGTGTCTTTGACTTTGCGCGTGTACAGGGGCCCATCTAAGTATTTAGATTTCCATCTGGTGTGTTAAACATGTAACTGGGTGCTGTGCTTCACATTAATGAAGCTCTGGCTCAACAAACAGGTCTCAGGGTACTCGGAAGTATTCTGCTAGCATACATCATATTAACAATTTTCTGGTTATGTCTCACATTATAATAATAGTAAATAGACAAGTTATTAAGAACAGTATTTTACATCTAACTATGCACACAAGAATATATACTCCCCTTGAGGCGCACAGTTATGTACAGTACTCCCATTAATGTTAATAGGTGTTACAAGTCTGCACTGAGCAGAGAAATTCTCCTGAAGTATCTTTGCTTATAGAGTGTCTGATCTGTTCATTTATTGTTTATACATAATAATTTAAAATCTTTAGTTAAGTGAACGAACCTGCATTCTGAAATGTTGAAGTTCTAAAATTTTTAAGTGTAATATATTTGGGCAGCCATTTCCTGCAACAACATTCAGTGCATAGGCTCAAATTGCTAATATGTCTAAGTTTCATATTTTTGTTTCTAAAGAGTGCTTCAGTTGTTCCATATTTAAATCTCAGGTAGGTTGCCTGCATGTTTGCATGGAGGAATTGAGACTTTGTGCTATACACAAGAGGAAGGAACAACAACTGCATGATTATCTTTGCTGGAATTATACAATAGAAATTACTGCTTCACAGGTCTAGGTCACTTGTGCTGTAGCATTGTATTATTCAAGGATGTAGTTCAAATGAAGATCCAACTTTGTTTCTCTTTTTTCATTTGTCTTCTCAGCTGATCTTGCTAGGCAAGAGAAAATGTGGTCCTGATAGTTGCTCTGTATTTGCAGATGTTCTAGCTAACATCTATTAATCATACATTATTAGAAATAGTACTATTTCTAGTACTATTATTAGTAATAGTACTATTTTTATAGTATCTTCCAAGGAATTTACTTTGGTTCAAACATTACTAGAAAGTAAGAATGCTTCTTTTTTCCTGATTAATTTCTGAAAATGTTCATAAAATAAGTGGAAGCTGACACAGCTTGTTGTTTCAAACAAAGTTAATGTTAACTCCAATAATACGCTGCACGCATTATCTACATTTCTTTATATAGAGAAATCAGTAAGCAGTTTCTTAAGTCACTGAAAAATGAAGTACAGAAAAAAGAGGAACGGGCTCCGGAGCAAAAAGCGAAGTACTTTCTCTATTCTGCTATCCATTGTGTTTGGTGCCACCAAGTGGCGGCTCTGTAATTGTTCTAACTTTTACTATTTAAGAGATTTAAAAGAATGCTTTTCTTCTTTTTATTGCAGTCTTGCAGATTGTTATCGTGTTTGGGTTTTTTTTTAGAAATTGGACCACTATATGCTAAAATTTAATTTTATGTAATCTGATGAGTGATTATCTTACTATAGTATCTGTACTGCAGTGAGAATACCTTAAATGAAAACTCACACTAGAGTAGACTGTTTTATCCTGGATGTAAGTCTAAATTAATTCCTCAGCACTGTTAAATACAGTTTTTCAAATATGGTAGTTCTTTCCCTGAGGGCTAAGGACATGCCAAGGGGAAGATGCTCAGACAAAATTAAATATCCAGTCTTATACTCACAAAATGTTCAAAAGGACAGTTGTATTTGTTTCCATCTGAATTGATTAAGGTTTATTATTCATTTCGAAATTTGCATGTGTTGATGTGAATTGTGCAACTGATATCTTTTTGTTCTACCTACTTTAAATGATATAATACTGCTCTTGATTTGTATACCTATGCAAATATATCCTGTTAGCCATCTGTGAATCTCTTTCTGGTCCTATACTTTAACTCTTTTAGCTGTTCTAATTTTTTTTATTTGTAGAAAGAATGCAGTTTGTCTGAAATTAGTTAATTTCATAAATCGAGAACTCTTAAAATTGTTAAGTTTTGTAGGCTGTGTATTTTCTGTTACAAAATAAACTTGAATTTTTCCACCTTAAATTTAAAATAGAAATAGTAGTTATATCATGCTTCCTTTATACGATAGATTCTTCCATAAACAGTTAAATGTAATCACCAAAATAACATTTATAGTGTTCAGTAAATGTGAAAGACATGAAAGATATTTTAGATGCATTGTTTTCTTCTTTGTTTGTTTATTTATTTGTTTTTTAGTCAATGGTATAAGCAAGATTTTATTCTATTCCTGAGCATAGTAATATCATACATTTTGCTCTCATTTAAAAAAAAAAATCAGGAAATGTGAACATGTTCAAGTTCTGTTCACATTTGTATTTAAAAATACTTATTTGTATAATAATTTTCTTATTAAATAGAGATTACATTGTAGCATGTGAGTTCCTTTTTTCAAAAGGTTTCTGGAAACCGTTGATATATTATTTCTCACTTTTGTGGTTCAACAGGATCACTTTCCTTTATTTGATAATAGATTCAGAGGAATTATTATTTCAGATAAACCACAGCAAGAAGAAAATTAAAAATAAATTGAGTATTCATAAATAAGTATATTTAGTAAGAGACTTGAAACTTGTTGTAATGATTGAGAATAGGATAAATTACGAGAATTGCATTAGCTTTTATTTTCAAAAGCAATCTAAAGCTACCAGAATGATATCTTGCCTAGTGCATTTATACTTTCTAGTTGTTAAAAATAGTTGCATATTAATGACATTTCCTGACAGCAAAATACAATGTGAATTCTTCTTTTCTAGTATTTCTCAATTGCAGAGGGACCTTAGTATGAAAAGACATTTGATAGAGCACTTATGGTCTCGTCTAAAAGCAAATCAAGTTAATGAGATGGCCTCCAATAAAGTCTTGAGAGAAAGGTAGTTATACATGATAGTTTAAGGAAAAGTGAAAGCTGTTGGGTTTACAGAAGTTATTTCAACAACATATGCATACTTAATATATTCCTTTAAGTAAGCGATATAGAATTCATCCAAGAGAAAAATTCTCTCCTAAATAATTAGTGTAAAATCAGTATATGGTGATTGCTTGGATGGATTCAATACAGTTCAGTGCATATTCATGAGAGGTGTAAATACTAAAGTATTCCGAACACTGACTTGCAAGGATACACTCAAAGTAGTGACATTTAGTTTTATGTACTCTAAGTTCATAACCTGCAGTAGTCCTGAAACAAGTGTGATTAATGAAGTCCATGTATCTCTCCTGGCTTTAGTAGTTAAATACTTGAATATGTTAATCTGTGTACTTCTGCAATGTTATGAAGGATTCATAGCTCTTAGATTGATGTAATTCTGTCTGTCTAGGTAGACTTGACTTCTATAGTAAATTATTTTCTCCTGAAAAATTCTAGGACATTTTCAATGGACTTAGGATGATTTGTATATCTTTTGGTATCTTTCTATATTATGCAACTATTGTATTGCACTTCAGCCTTTAATATCAGAAGATACGACACTTGATTGTCTGCACAGTTATGCAACGTATGATCCCAGAAGACAAATAAACAGTTTACCAATCTGCTTGTCTCTTCTGAGAATGCTCTGCTTGCTGTCATATAGCACTTTCAGCTCTAAAGAGAGAGATACTGTCTTAACCTCTGTGCCAAAGATAAGAAGTTACTAAGAAATACACAGCTAGAGAGTGACAGCATAAATAAGCAAGGAAGCTTAAGTATGAAACAAAACAATTACCTCCTTTTGGTTTTGAGACATTAGATTAAGAAAGGAAGTGTGTACTGTAATGCTGTTCTTCAGGTGTTCTTATTGCTGCATTTCTTGGATTCCAGATAATCAAATTCCAAACATGAATTTGATTATTCCATGTGGAAAATCAACTTGATAAATTTTACATTAGCTTCACTAGAAGATCAAACTGTTACTCAATACTGTCAGGAAAACTTCGTCATTAATATTGTCAGGAGAGCTGAATGATTTTCTAGGAGAATTGTTTTTTCATTTTACCCAAACTCAGTATTAACATTTTATGATAAAATTATAATAATTATCGAAGAAGCTGAAGAGATTACTATAACTTGTAGACAGTCATAATTTTCTTAGCTGAGTTACAATTAATTTTTTAGGTCTGATACAATAACAGTAACAGTACACACAGTAACAGAAAAAAACCTACTTAAAGCTCTGCGTATGTGGAACTTTTCTTTACACTTAATAGAATTCATGAGTTTATGTAATAAGATTGTGTGCAAAACAAACTCTATGAGATCACAAGTACAGACTTACTAAAGAGTCATTTCAGAAGATAATTAAAATTGTTTATATAATACTGGTGTGCTTATGCAACATAACTAAGCTTGATTTTGATTGGATTTTAGTTCTTAAGCTAAGTGTCTTCATAGTAGCTCTTGACATTTCATTATTTGAGTTAAAGGCACTGGCTGAATACTGTTCTGGAAAAAATACCTTCCATTGACTGATTAGAAAAAGGACTAAATGTAGCTATAAAGGAGAATTCTCATTAAGAGCAGATTTATCATAAGACTAAAGATGTGTTGGAGAAAAAGGTATTACAGTTGTGATGGCTCTACCCCAAACCTTTCTCATACCTCACTTTCAAATGGAAAGATGCAAGGTCATCAGTTTAGACTTTATAAATACAGAAGAGGAGGAAATAATATAAGAATAGAAGTGCATTTCTTTGATTTACTTCTGTATGGAATTCAGATATTGATCATGAACATAATGACTGAAAATGAAATCACTGTTTCCCATTAAAATGCATTTTCTATGTTGCAAGTTGATTATAGTGTGATGTTAACTATTGTGTGGGTTATTAGTAATTTTGTTTGTTCATTCATACCTGCCTATCAGCTTTTATCTTATCACTGCTGTTCACCTGCGAATGTACTTCAGGATCTCAAGCTTAAGAATCTAGAGACCAAAAGGACTGAGACTTATTATGCCGTGATTGAACTTGAGGCCACCTCACTTCAGCAACTACATGCATTGGCCTAGCAGATTGGACAAGATTTGGAAACTATACAGAATAAACTGCTGGTCACCAATGACAAAACATTTGTGAAGGTTTCAGTTTTGATTTTATTTTTATTTTTATGGTATTATTGAGTGAAAACAGAATGCCTCCGGTTCCTGCTCCAGCCTACTGTCAGCTCTGAACTGATCTAAACTGGGAGAAAGAACCAATGACTCTGTTTCTCTCTCCTATGCTTCTGCAGAGTTTTTACTAACCATCTCTTTGTATATAGCTGATAATGTTTCCAAGAAAAAGTGCTTAGTTGTATAATAAATTAGTCTGCAGAAAACAGTTTTTCAGTACATTTAAGGAAATAGTTTGTATATGTTGAATAGCATGAGTTACATGATTTTCCACATCCACATATTTTTTTATTGCAGAAGTGGTAAATAAAGAAGCCCTTCTATTGCAAAATTTTAAAGGAGTTTTTAAAGCTTTATGTGGAGTATCCTTTTCTTACTTTAGTTCTGTAATTAACAATCTGCTACAGTGCATCATGAAATTATACTGTGGTGACAGAGATTGCTTTATCACATGACTTACTTATATTTATGAAATATATTCATAACTATATATTCATAACTTAGTTACACTAACTGTGTAACTAAGAATTATAATGGCTATTATGTCTATCTTGAATTTAGTATGTGCCTGCTGCTTTCAGACATGGTTATACCTTTTTATTATGTAACTCATGAAACAGATGCACTACTTGACTGTTTCTGAATTTCTGCTGATGTGGACTTCTTTCAGATATGTTTAAGCAAGTCTAGTAGCATCTGAAGTAAAAAGCAGTGGTATTTTCATGCAATGAAAAGAGAAGACATATAGTTATCTCTTCATCAACATGCTCCAATGTGGATTGAAATTTATGATTTAAATACTTGTGCACTTAACCTTCTTTCTATCATGAACAGATTACATGTCACACTCTATATGGCAGTTTTCATAACTCTGCCATTGCCCCCAAACCATTCCGTGTTCCATTCAATCACAAAATTCACATCAGCTTCATTATGAAAAAGTCTGCACAATGTTGAATGCACTTTAAAATCCTAAATTCAAATAATTTATAAGCTAAGGTGCAAATTTGGATTGACTTCCATGAAAAATATGTAGCTGGTGTTAAAAAAATAAATTTTTTTAGTTTGTAATTAAAATCTTATATTTGCCTTGTTCCATATCCTTAGTCACTGTGGTCCCATGATTCTGAAGCGTCTTGCCTAACAAACTGTTACTTTTCATGGAGGAAAATGTGCTTCTAATACAGAATGCTTCCACTAAGAAGAAATTAATTGTGTCCAAAACTGCTTGCTCCTTTTCACTAAGTGTGGTTAAGTGTGAATTAATCTAATGTATTATATATTTTTTAAATTAAATACTCCTATGTCATTGATGAAAAAGAGAAGCAATTCAGTCCCCCTTCAGGCTGCTGTAAATTTTGGAATGACTTCATTGAATAAACTGAAGCAGCAATTACAAACAAATGAGATAAACAAGTGTTTATACTGCCAATTCTCTGAGCACCTGATCTAGAGTGGGATGTCCCTGCATGCTGCAGGGGAGTTGGATAAGGTGACCTTTGAAAGTCCCTTCCAATTCTGTAGTTCTATGGTTCCATTATTCTAATATTTATTGTGCTTCCATAATTTCATAAATTAGAAAATGAGAAAGTTAAAGATTTTCAATTTTCAGAAGGGAGTTCCTCATCAGACTCCTTTGTTTTGTTAGGAACTGTGTTTTCTGAAAATAGATTTTATTCACAGTATACCACTTAAAAAACTATATTTGAAAATCCCGGGAATTTCAGTGGAATTTTGTACTACATAGAGTAAATTCCTTTCAAATACCTCTTACCTATCTGATTCTATAACCTGCGTAAGACAATAGAGATGGCAGTATAAGAGGTGGCAGTACTCCCTGCTGCTCAAGCTCTCTCCTTCCAAGTAGATATTTTCCCCTGACCTTAGTTTGTTCTCAGGTTTCTGTAATTCAGATAAGCTTTTCTGTATAGAGATGAACTTTAATCAAGTTTAAACTGTCTCTTCCTTATCCTGTTTAACATGTTTGTATGATCCTATTTTCTTTGCCTGCTGTTCTGATCACTTCACAAAGCTTTACCTGCTTACCGTAATCTTCTGCTCATGAATCAAATGAAGGCAATTACTTCTTCTAGCCCTTCCATGTCTCTCGTGACATTACATAGTTCTTTTTTAATACAAAATTATTATAGAATTATGAGTTACTCGTTAAGCACAAATTTGTAATGTACAATGAAGCATTGCTATGGGAAGTGTCTCAGTTTGGGACACTTATGCAGTCAAATAAAACTGATAGGTTGTAAAACTGAGTAATAGTTTCTTAAAAAAGTGGGAGAAATAATTACAAAATTTGCAGAATTCAGTATGTTTTAAGTCACAATTTTGTTGCACTTTAATATAGGGAGCAGGTGTTAGTCCTAAATTATATTCAGTAGGAACTAACAGGGCACCACAGGTTCATTCAGAGCTGCTTGTTTCTCCAAAAATGTTATGAGGAAGATAAACACTAGCAGAAAATACAAACTACTGAAAAGTTATTAAGTAATCAAAAAAACCCAGTGATCCATATTTAGAGGGTAGGTCCTTGTAAATACCTACTTCTGTTTGACAGGAAAGAGAATTCATTATTTAGAATTAAAAAGGCAATATAAAAGAAGTGGAAATGGATTATAGATTGAGATCTCTGAATGGCAGGGCCGAGAACAATAACAAAAGGCAGAATTTAAGATTTGCAAGTAGTAAGATAGCTATTACAGGCAGGTACAATCCATTATCAGATAAAAAAATCCCTCAGTAACTATGTAAAGATAAAAGTCTTGTATGTAGATTTCTGGTTTGTGTTTGGAAGGAAATAGTCTGATGCCATGTAAGATGATAAAACAACCTCAGTACCTAAGCAGCCATTGAAAGATTTTTAGCAATTGCTAGAAAGTGGTATGTTTAAATTGAAAACATCCATAGTTGAAACTTTATAGACCTCAGGCTTAAGGAATTTTTTCTTTTCCTGACCCTTATTTTGAATAAATATACAAAGAGTAAATATAGTATCACACTGCCATGAGTTTAAAAGAAAGGTATCATTGAATTGTTATTCACAAAGGGATATCAGGATAGGTATTTTAAAGTCAGTTAGTCTGACCTTATTTTCAATAAAGTAAATTTAGGAAGTATATGCTATAATACTTCAATAAGTTAATTTCATATCAGACTTTCATTATTCTTTCAAGAAATAAGTTGCACTGAATAAATGTGATTTCTTTTTAAAGGCAGTACAAGTCTGTTGAGAAAGGTTAGTACTAGTTTTAATACAGTATTCTTTATGATGCCTAGCCTAATGGTGAGAATTTCAGATAAAAAAAGGTAGGCTAAGCATTATCAACAATATAATAAATGTATTTTAAATGGTCTGTATGGTTGATTTGAAAAGTAATTAATGGAATATAGGTGTTTCTAGAATTCTGTAAAGATGAGAGCTAAGATGAATTATTAAACATTTTCACAGAATTAGATACAAAATCCTGATAAAATCTGTCAAAACTTGTATTTATGAAGACTAGTAAATAACAGTGAAAGGAAAGTCATGAATATAATGAATTGTATGCAATATAATTTTTATCACACCAGAACACAAATTGTACGAGGCACAAGGTGACTCTGAGCATTTTAGATGCCTTTTATAAAGTAACATATTTTTAGCCCATCCAGCTTCCACCAGCACTGCAAATTCTCTTCAAACAATGCATCCAGTTTCAATAGCATATCAGTATTTTCCATAAGACATTTTGTGCTCCTCAGTGTGTTTATTGGCTCCTCAAGTGGATCTGAGCAATGTTTATTGGCTCCTCGGGTAGATCTTGCCAGTTATGTGCAGTAGAGCAACCATAACAAAATGTTCTTTCTTGGTTTCGGGGTACCAGTGCTAACACATGCAGAGAACAGCCACCAGATAAACTTTAAAAACTGCTACTAGACTACTTCACTGGATGTCTATCAAAATTTGACTACAGCATACTAGTTTGCTATGAAACGGCAAAATCCTGTCTGATTCTATTCGAATTCTGTTTTCATGCATTACTGCCTTTTTTTAAGCTAACTGGGACTTTGACCATTTGTTCTGTTATGGACCATTGTAGCCTAAGACTCAGTATCTCAACTGGTATATCAGCAAAACTCATTTTTATAAGTTTATCTGCAGTGATTGCATCTGCCTAATCTTATCAGAGCTTTTTTAACCTTGTGAAAGAAGTTTTAAAGTTTTGATAAGGCTGAACTGCAACTGTAATAAATATCTGATGGTGACTGAATGTTTCAAAGTCGGCTGAGTACATTTCTCCCTTCCATCATGCCTGCATGATTTGGGACTTGCGTGCCTTCCACAGAGGATACCCACTGAAGCACAGTTCACATCTGGTCTGTTCTGGCACTATTCTTGATAGTTCTCCAGCATAACCATCTGATAGATCTGACTGCCAAAATCAAGACCCATGGCAGTTTACTTGGCAAGCTTAGTGGATCTACTTGAGGATCTAACAGTCAAGTCTCTTAAGACATCTGCCCTCATTTCTCCTACTCAGAGCAGGGCTTAAACTAACTACATTTCACCCTTGCTCTGTTGTTTGACATACAACTATGTGCATCCACACATGTCAGAGGTCTTATTCCATCTATACTTGGCCAAGTGATTTTCTGCCAGTAATTTACTACTCAGTCAGCTTCCTTTTTACTGCCATATAATATATATTCCAATAACGAGCTTACCTTATCTTGAATCCTGGCATGAATTTTGCTATAGCATGTTTTCACACTGCTGTCCTGGGCTGTAGTTTAATAACAGTTCTGTTAAAAAGTTTCACCTCTAAGTAAAGCAAACTGCTCATTACTGTCCCTGTGAAACCTGGTCTTTCATCCATCTATGAAATGTCATCATAAACCTAATATGCTTCAGTTGTGAGCTGGCTTGTGGAAACGCGCCTATCCTTTTGAAAGCCCATAGCACTAATTTTTGTATAATACAGAGGGCCAGAGCATGGATAGGTTTACATGGTTGCAGGCTAAAGATACTGGAATTGCTTATTAGTGACAGAGCTAATTGAGAATGCTATATCAAACTTCCTTTTACAAACAATAAGCCTAATTAATAAGTCATCCCTTTTGTGTTAAAAGAAATTCTGTTATTTGGACAATTCCTGTTTTTTCCATCACTGTCTTTTTCTCTGTGGATGTCTGTGGATGTTGTGTTTTGGGGAAGACAGGGCATTGCCAGAAAACATATTCTATGAATGGCCATATAGAATCATAGAATCATAGAATAGTTCGGGTTGGAAGGGACCTTAAAGATCATTGAGTTCCAACCTCCCTGCCATAGGCAGGGACATCTCCCACTAGATCAGGCTGCTCAGTGCCTTGTCCAGCCTGGCCTTAAACACCTCCAGAAAGGTGAAACCTCTCTGGTTTCATTTATTACAAGAAACCATGCTATTGTAAAAGAAAAATGCAGTTAAAGTTTCTCATACTTTAGAAGATCATGATGATGTTTACTTATACAGGTAGAAACTTCACAACAGAGCAACTGCTCCTGTGAAAAGTATTTCAGGTTACAGTGTTACTTCAAGGTAAAGTCAGGTAAATTGCTCTTACATATACATATGCACTTGCATGTATGCAGGTGGCATGCTATTTACTCTTTTATGTAAAAATAAAAATATATATTAAATAAGAATTTGAGACAATTATTATTTGATTCAAAAAGATTAAAAACTTGGGGACCAGCAGTGTGCACTTGCAGCCAAGAAGGCCAACCAAATCCTGGG
>VZTY01004266.1:248082-285584 GCA_013400935.1 Turnix velox
GGGAGGACCAGAAACAATGGATGTAAATTGGAAGGGGGTAGATTTAGACTTGACATAAGAAAGAAATTCTTTACAGTGAGGGTAGTGAAACAATGGAACAGGTTGCCCAGAGAGGTTGTGGACACCCCCTCTCTGGAGGTGTACAAGACCAGGCATGGCACTGAACAGCCTGATCTAGTGGGAGTTGTCCCTGCCTATGGCAGGGGTTTGGAACTTGATGATCTTTAATGTCCCTCCAACCCAAACTATTCTATGATTCTATATTCCTTTGGATTTTATTAGCATCTTTCCAAAAAGGGAGCAACACTAATTCACTGCTTCTGCCTGTACCTTCAGCTGTGCAGTCAGTTTTTTTGATAGAAGTAAATCTTTGCAATGGACTCTCTGAATTCTCATCAGTTTAGGTGAGACAGTAGGAAATCCTGTTTCCCATTGATGACTGTACTATCAAACCCTGGGGATGCACTTTCCTTGCCAGAATCTTGTTCCAATAGTTAGAGCACATCCTAGATGTGCAGAACATGATTTTTGTTTGAGTACCCAGAGGAAGGTATGGGATACCATTTGAATGATCGTTTCTTTCCTCATCAGAAAATGCTAAGCACAGCAAGTAATTTTGAACATTTATAATTGGCAAAAATGGGCTCACTTTTTATTGAAATGAAACTATAATTTTCTATGCAAATGAAAACTGATTTATTTTGAAATGTGAACAGAACTGTATATAAATTGCTGCTACATGGATGTGTTATTTGAACAAAGAGAATTTTCTTCAGTAGGGCACTGGGATATTTTGCAAACTGCAGATAGTATCTATTTTATAAAGCAGCACAGTCTATTTTGATTTGAAAGCGGACACTTTTAATATGACTTCAAGTTGCTATAAAATGTTCTTTGCTGGGAACATTTAAAAACCAAAAGCAAATTTCATTTATTGCACTCCAAACTGTCTACCCTTGACCTAGTATAGTATATCCAGAGTGATTATTTTGTGTTGTATGGGGAGACAACAGGTCTGTCAATCTGCACCCAGTCATAAATAGCATACTATTTGGTTACAGGAATGCGTTCCAGTCTAGTGAGACTTAGTATTCTTACCTGCAGAATATATACCTCTAAGTGTCCCATATGCAATGCAAAATTTTTGAAACAGAAAAAAACTCACCATTACAAGAAATCATGCATTTATTGATAAGCCTGCTATTTTAGGGGGAAAAAAAGAGATGCAGCTTTTATTATGAAATGCCAACCTTTCTTGGTTCTGAGAAGAAATTGGTGATAAATTAAGATAATCTCCATCAGGATTACTCTGCATCTGGGATTTAGGCAAATTGAATCAGAGGCCTCAATAGTGACAGTGAATATCTATTAGACTGTGAACAGAATAATAGGCCCTGTGAATTTTAATGAATTAAGTGAATGGTTGAACTCTTATAGTTTACAGAAGGCTTGGGGTTAGTGATGCATACAGTATGCCAGGAACAGCATATAATGTAGATGTCTTAATGGATAAAATTTTGATTACCAAAAATAAAGAATATATAGAAATATTTTGAAAAGCTCTTTCTTTCTGTTCTCTTTATTTGCTTTTTAGTCTTTGAAGGATAGCAAGTCATACTGGATTTTGACTATGATAAATAAAGATGGTAGCAGAAGTACCTTAAATTGTGTTGATTTTTTTATATTTCTCTCAATATGAAGAGTTTAGAGGAATTCATTTAAATGATTCAACTCATAATTAAATTGCAAGGTATGTCATGTTTCTGTCACTGCACATGTATGTCTCATTCAGAGTTTAGAGATGCATGTTTGATTTTGTTGATGTTAGTACTACTTTAGGTTTTCTTACAATGCCTGGAAACAATTCTCATAGACCTTGACTGTAATAACTAAATCCTGTGTAAACAGATCTGACAAACCTGAGCTGAAAAAGGAACTTCCTTCACCAGTTTTAAAATGCTTCCTTTTCTGCTTCAAGAATAAAGATAAGTTTTTTCAGAGAATAAAACTGGAAGAGGCTCAGGTGTGAGCTACTTGAGAGGCTCTGTGGTGCACTCCCTAAATGTTTGTAGGTTTGCCTGTGATTCCTTTAAATGGCTGCTTTTTAGAGATGATACTCAGCTCTGTGCATAATGGAGACAGTTAGAAAGATGCCCAATTCAAAGGTACTGTCCTGTTCAGGCCCTGAAAGACAGAGCTGATGTTGACTGGAGAAAGAGATGACTGGAAGACCTGGAGAATGGATTAATGAGTACAGATTATATAGTAAAACATCTGGACCCCAAGTGATTGCAAAACATTTTGGCAAAATGACAGGAAAAGTAGCAAAATCTTTAAAAGAGGAGTATGTTCTCCACTAATGATATATTTAAGAGTCTGTGAAGAAAAAAATGTTCAGATTATGGTGATCAGATTACTAATAAAGCAATATCAAGCCGAAAGAACAAGAGGTACTGATATATAGAACATTGCCTAGCTTTCACAGTAATTTATAAAGGAAGGAGTTGAAGGTTCCCTCAATGGATATGCTGAGAAAGTTGCAAAGGGATAGGTAGAGCTGTAGAAGCTTAAAATAATTTAAAAAATAGTGACAGCATTTTCACAAGTTGCAGTTGATGATATTTACTGCTTTTTTTTTAAGAGTGTAAGGAATGCCAGAGCTGATCTCTAAAATTAGGTTTCAAACATGTTTGTTTCAACAGAACAGTCATCTTAGACCAGGGCACCTGATTTATAGTTTTTTATGCTCTGCATGTGCCTCTGCAGAAACATAGCATAAGCTCAGATGCTGAACTGAGTATCAGAAAACCCTGGTGCTATTCACATCTCAGTCACTGACCTGCTGTGTGACCTTTGGAATGTTGCTTCACCTCATATTTCTTGGTCTGACCTGAATATTCTTTATTTGCCATGTCCAGTATAATTGTGCTGACTTTGCCCAGATTATTCAGATAATAAAACTCTCTGAGATCCCAAGCATCAATTCCTACATGAGTATGAAGTTCAGTCAGTTCCTTCTTATTTTTCTCTGTGTGTAACTAACTGTTAATATATGATGCTTTTAAAGGAATGATGCTACTTTTGTTAGCACCTGTGTAAATCAGAAGCAATTCTGTTGATAGCAAAGAATTTATGCAGGGAAAAAAACGTAATTTAAATTAGGTAGGAATTAAATGCTGAGGTATATAGGACTTAAAATTATTATTATTTCACATTAATATAGTTTTAGAAACCAATATATTTTAATAGAAATATTCTGCCTGTCATCTCATGCTGATTATACATATTTTAACTAATTGTTTGCTATAAAGAAAACTGCTACAGAACACAAAGTATCATAAATGTGTTGGAAATTTGGCAACAGTACAATGAAAACTATGAGGTGTTTCCTTATACTTAAAAAGCAAATACGTCTGCAAACATTTGTATCTGCAACTTAAGTTTTTGACAGTCTTAAAGCATAATGTACAGTAGAGATTAGATTTCTATAATGCTGTAATATTATACAAGACCAAACATCCCTCTTGTCAACAAGTATCTACTGTATGTTTTATTAACGAGATGCCCAGCTGATGTAGTAAGAGTTTTCTACCTAAAGTTTTGTTACAAAGAATGCTATGAAGAGAAACACATCTACGATAAAGCATCAGGAATATTAAAGTATAATATCTATATATGTATATATCAAGCAAAGGTTAGAAAAGAAAAAGAAGCCAACCAGTAATATAATCCTCTCCCTACCTCCCAATTTTTAATCCCAAAGGGATTCCCATAGGGAGTTTTAAAAATAGTAAATATACACTTAACTATATATTGCTTACTTCTCTTCAGAAATACAAAGTGCATTGTAATTGGTTGAAGTAAGTCCATTGCTGCATCTTTGTTTAAATACAGTGTGCTTTGAAAACAATTTAAAACAGAAAAGCTGCCTGCCACTTAAGTAATATTTCTATTAATTTGTAAAAAATTTGAACTATGTTTTATGACATAGTACATTGCATTCAATTTCCTTTATTCTAAATATGAAGCACAGGTTGAAATATTTTTTATATTCTTCCCTATCATTTTCAGAACATACAGCTCGTTAAAATGTTGTTGTAAGAATATTTTCAATTTTGTCCTTGAAAATAAATGGTTGTAAAGAAGTAACTTGCTTTCAATGGTTTCAAATTAAGAGGCATGTAGAGAGATGATGTAGGATGCTATTGGTAGCAAAAGTATTTTTAAGAAATGTGAGAGGAGAGTATGTAAACAGTTGTCAGCCAAGTGACACTTTCTCTCATCTCTCATCTGTTCTCTTAGTGGCCATTAGGAATAATGGAACTTAAACACAATTGAACAAATTCATATTTTACCAGTTATGGGAATCAGATCATCAAATTTGAGGCAACAGTTTCTCATTTCTGTCACTGTACTTTAAAATTCTTCAGTGATTTGGCATTTTAAGTAGTATTTTGCTATTCTAAGTGCCAGGAAGCTGAGTTTTGTGTTCATGTACTGAAATTCTGACACACCTATTGTACTCCTTTTTTCAGAAAAGCCACAGTGAATTTTGCTTCAGTAGGTGAAAAGCAAGACTGTGCAAAGCTTCATGCACTTTTCCACATGTTCGCACTTAGTTATGCAGATGCATGTTCAGAATTGCTTGTGTTATCGAATATGGAAAATCAGTTGTACATGCAACCGTGGTATCACATAATTTTGTATGTACCTACTGCAATTTCTCAGTCTGTATGTAGAATGGACTCCTTGCTGGCCATCAGGCAAGACATTTCTTCCAGGCAATATGTGCTTTCATGGGCATTGTTCTCAGTCCCAGTCGGGATAAGATGGTTTATTTTAACTTGTATCTCTCAATATCCTATCCTGGATATCCTATCCAGTAAAGGATATGTTTCTTCCTTTCAGTTCCTCATTGAATTAGGCTTTGAAAATTTGCAGCTCTGCCTGCTCTTAGATACATTTTTGATCTGATATTCCCTTTAATTTATCTTTCTGTTTTGCTTGAGTTTTAATGTGCACTACTTCATTCTTAGTGCAAAAGATAATAAAAGCCTATGTTAATTCCACCAAGTACATGAAAATAAAGAGCTGAGAACATATAATTTGAACATATATGTTCATGGATTTTACAAATTATGACTGGAGACTGGACCCACCACATTATAAATGTAACCTGTGTGACATTGCTAAAATAATGCCACAAGCATTTCAATATTTGTTCAATACATTGTTGATTGGTGCTGAATATGGGAGTTGGCAAAGGAAGATCAAACTAGTGTTTATCTCCTCTACATCTTTGACTTCTGCTTTCAGGGCATTTGATGAAGTCTCTGAAATCACATGTGGTCTGTGGAGATCATAAGAAATAAGTCAACCTCCTGAGTCTGACTCATTCCCATGGGTCAGAATGCTACATGTTATAGCCTTTGGCCAGACAAATCTATTGCAATGGCCTGTCTTGTCTTTATTTCTTGTCTACACACTTGTCCTTTTTCTGATTGAAAAAGAGTTACGTCTAGAAGGTTGTATTTGTTTAAGTGAAGGAACTAGCCAAGGTAACTTAAATTTTACATTATATATATATGCATATAAATTTCTGTGTGTATATATGCATATATTAAAAATTTACAGATATTTATACATAAAGAAAATATATAACACTGAAGAAATTAATTTAGAAGAGTTTTTACTTTCTCTGACATACAGAAATCATGTTGTGAAGGACTTTAACATTATTTCTGAAACCATTTTGCAAGTAATTTTTAAAGATGCAGGAAACTTCTTTGACTGCTTAATTAAAAATTTTGTTTTAAAGGAAACACCTTTGTTTTCATACACCCAAGAAATGGAAAAAGATCTAGTGCTGTGTTTGTGTGCTGAGACCAAAATCATAAACTCTTATGTTAAGAATTAATATAAAGTAAATAAACTAAAAAGGCTTATAAGGGAGATATTTTAGAACTAGATAAAATATATATCTTATAACCATATGGAATTGGTAGGTAATTGAACAATTGCTAACAGTTCAAAAAAGGTGGGTAATTTTACCTCATGTTAGAATTCTTAGCTTAATTTTTTCTAGTCACACTAGTAGCAATTGCACTGATCTGACAATATATGTTTTCAGTTATTAATCAGGGCTTCCTACTCTAGCTGGCTGGTAGCAGCTAAGTGTGTCCCACAGGAACAACTCTGACGGTGACATCTAAGTCAGGAAAATGGCTTTACTAACAAAATATTCCCTAGATTTAGCACCAAATAAAAGCAAAGAGTAAAGATAAAACCTTAGTATTACTGATACTAATAAAGGCATTGTTATTATGCATCAATATAGTACTGAATTCATTCTAAGATTGATTTTGTTGCTGACATCTCAGATCACCAGTGTACGCTTTTAAATACAAGAAATTCTGAAATACAGAGTGGGAAATGTTTAAGTTTCAGATCCTACACTTAGCTCCATAAAGAGCTGGATCAATTTCTTAATCAAAGAACAATATTATAGCTGTGATGATTCACTCACCAGCAAAACCTATGTTGGTTTATTCTTAGTTTTTTATTAATTTTGAATTTAGAAGTGATTCTTCTTAACTCAGTGAAAGGCTGGTGTGGCTTTGACATTGAGTATTTCTCTAGTAAAGCAAGAACTGACATACAAATGAAATCACTAACTAGTAAACAGTTTAGATCATTAATATATTGAAATATGACAGGAAAAGCACCTTAAAATCATAAGGGAGGCTATGATTTTCTAAGGTACTTATTCTGTAGGAGTTGTGTCTAAAACCACTACTATTACATCTTAATAACATGAAGAAGCCATGTTCAAAACCAGGTAGTCTTTGAGAGTCTAACCTGAAAGTCCATGAAGCAGCCTTATTTTTCACATTTGGTGCGTATTTGATACATATGCTTTAGAGTATAAGAACTGCTTAGGAAAAAACGTAATTGATGTGTAAATTCTGCATATATGCGATCTACTATGATGGTGTGTAACTTGTATGCTTGTATATCAAAATACATTAGTTGTAGTTTTCTCTTACTTCGATTTTTGTTTTCACTCTCTTTGTCTTTTTTTTTGCTTCATCTTTTTGTAAATTGTTGCTCCTCGGGCTCTTTTTGATGATCTGCTTCCTGGAGCTCTGAACATAAAGACATATATTTTCACAAGATTGTTTTCTGTTTGGGACGTTCAAGTTTATTTATTATCATGCTTTTTCTATGTGTCTGTGTTCAGTTGTTCATCATCATTTTTAGTCTTTTCATATAGCTTTGCAGTCAAGTTCCTTGACATTTTACTCCTTTAATTTACATTTCTTCTTTGTGCAAGTATACAAATGTGCATCTTCTAGTGTTATTACCTCCTTCTGAGATCTCCTTACTTCTAAAATTAGGTAAGTTGATTCGATTTTATTGATAAAGAACAGTTGAGCTTGTTTTTTCATTGTCAAACATATTTCCCACGTGTTGCAGGAACCAATTTAAATGCTACATATTTTGTGATTTATCTGTGATTTTTTTTAAATACTCGATACTTTTCTAGTTGATGGTCTCTCCTTTCATAATCTTATTTCTTCTATCAGCTTGTTCCAAGTTGCCCTAGCTCCCTGCCGGTAACACTTTATGTTTCTTCATTCCTCTTAGCTCTCTACTTGCAGACAGGTACAAGATCAAAAATACTGTGGGTTGTAGGACCCACATTTGAATGAGAAAAAAGAAAAAGTCAGCATACCTCTGCTCTCCAGATATATGATAGGTTTTTTTTGTTTTAAATAATTAAATTTTATCTAAAATCAGAAAAATTTTAAGCTGGGAAATAGTAAAAACAATAAACAAATCTTGCTGTTGGATGAATCTATTGTGCTTCCTTTGGCACATGTTAGCAAATGCTCTCTCTACTGCCTTAAGAAGCTCTTAAGCACTTCACTGGCAGTTAACCAGCTTCATAATTCTGTGATCAGTTTCTATGAGATGAAGATATCCTGCAGAAACAGAATTTTCGTAAGTTAAGCAGCTTCTGATGAGGGATAGTAAGATGAGTCCCAAATATGGTGATCTAAAGAAAAACCTTATTCTCTCATTTTAAATTCAGCCCTGGTGTCTATGCTGGCAATCACAGAGGTAGGAATTTAAATAATCTGTTCTTTTTTGTGCAGTCTGGCTTATATTCAGCTGTGCAAGGTATTATTCAAGCTCAGTAATATGTGGTGCTGAGGCACAAATATTAAGATCAAGTCCAGATTACACTCTGTTTCCATTCAGACGAACAAAGTCTTTTCAGCAGAATGTTTTATGTTTTTTCTTTTGTTCTAGTTTAAAATAAACAGAGGAGAGTGGCCTCAGCCCTCCTGGGTTTTTTCTTTCCTGTTTACAGCAAGTACAGTTTTTCATCTAGTCATGTCACAGATTTTTACTTTCCCAGGGTGTTACATCAGATTTACTGAATCCCAGAAGTCCTGATTTTT
Source organism: Turnix velox (assembly GCA_013400935.1). Taxonomy (NCBI): domain Eukaryota; kingdom Metazoa; phylum Chordata; class Aves; order Charadriiformes; family Turnicidae; genus Turnix; species Turnix velox. The sequence continues at coordinate 256,551 of VZTY01004266.1, forward strand.
ACAATCCATGAAATGGTTCTGCTTTCCTATCTGTTAAACCTTTCAAACAGTTCTGTTCTAACAGTATTCTACTGGGTTTTTTCTGTACTTTTTATTTTTAGGTTGAGAGCATCTTTCTGGCTTAGCAATGTACATTTCAGAAATTATCATCAAAAAATTGTTGTTTATTATTGCATTTATCAGAAATATTGAATAGTAGTAATGATAATAAAGGAAGTTTAATCTATGCAGTGTTACAAGCATCAGACATGCTAACAAACTCTAGTTCTTGTTTAAAACTATCTAGAAGTATTCAACAGAAGGAAGAGAATCTGAAATTGAGGCTTCTCGGCACACCTACTTCTGACCTTGTCAGAATCAGGATTAAAGAGTAATTGCAGTAGTTCTAGTTGGGAATTTGATCTTCCTCCAGATGCCTGGGCTGATAACTGTTTAAAACTGCTACCTTCTCCTAAAAGCAAACTTGCAAAGAGACTGCCTGGCCTAGATAGGCCTTCCCTATAGACCAGCTGTGCACAGAGTACAACCCTTCCTGTGCAAGCCTTGGAATAATAATGCGGTGAACCTATGTACTCCAAGGGTATGATGCACATCAGCAAAGCATAACTGCTACCATGATGGCTTAGGTTTTAGAAATTATATAAGAAAGAGTCATTAGCCAGGACATTTTTGTGATTACCCTGTCTTGATGGGAATCAAAATTTCAGGGTTTGAATAAGGAGATATGTTCTTGTGTTCGCATGCACTGAGGTTAGGGACAAGATTTGAAAAGTTCTCTAGTCACAGTAAAACTTCACATTTCTGTTATTATTTCATTAACATTTCTTGTAGACTGGATCAGAGAAGGATTATTAGTTGATTCCATGGGAAATGCTTTGCATTACTACTGGTGGCATAATGAGTATATTTTGTTGAAAACAGAAGAAAAAATTGTACATTTTCTGATATAATGTATTAATTCATATTATGTGATCTAAATACCATGTTACTTAATATTATAAGGAATATCATAACAGCATACAATGAAGGTAATTCTGAAGGAGCTTAATCTAAAGCACTGCTGTTATTAACATAATGTTTACACTTCCATTCTTGAGGGAAGAGTTTCCAGGTAAAGACTGGTATTTCATTGTGTAGTATCCAGCACAAAAAGAACGGTACAGTTGAATTTTAGAAAAAAGGTCAGGTTAGGTACTGATAAGGTGTCAAGACCACAGGTGTGCATAAATAAAATATACTGTTTTAAGCATGTAGATATAGAGACCCTATTTGAAAATCCTTAGTATTTTTCATTCCTTTTAGACTATTTGTCAGATTATGTATTTTAAACAGGGAATTAATGGAAACAAAATTGAAATGTGTCGTGCTAGATTGATTCTCTTGATACTTTCCTTTCTTGAATCATGATACCTATTGAAGGTATTTCTATTAGGCAGATGGTTTCTGGGGGAATCTATTGTCTTTCTTTGTTGACTCTGTCATACATTCTTACTATAAAATATTTGATAGGGTTTAATCAAGTCACACTCTATTAAATAGTTATAAGATTTTTTCCTCCATATTGATTTAGTCCTGTTCAAATAATACATAAATAGAACGTACACATAATTTAATAAGAATATGTAGCAGTTGACCATTATTGGTCTGTAAATGCATTCTGGTGCATTATGTTTAACCTTACTGGAGCTTTATATTACAGAGTTCGCAAAAGAGAATCTTCACACATAAAGGTGCACTGCATGTGTAGGCACTGATATGGATTACATTTATGAATACAAATAAAATGGACTGATACCTATTTAGTAACATTCGTACACTTCTGTAAAGTGATTTTGACACAAGTGGCTTCTGTTTACCTCACTGCTGAAGTAATTTCTACATCCTACATATTTTGTTGTAATTGCTGTTGTGAATATATGGATAAAACACAAGCACACTTAACTATAAATGGAATAAAAATTAAAAATACAGGCAAGGAATATACACTACATTTATCAGTTTGTAGACTCAGATACCTTTAAAATGTGTAAACTTGTAAAATTTACACAGAGATCACATGTACACCTGTATATTCATGTGGAAAGAACGTGTCATGCATGATTCCAGGTTCACAGAGAGACAAGGATACATTTATAAATTTAACAGAGCCGTCACATTACTAGCTTTTCAAGCATAGTTCCCAATTCCACATGCTGTTTATTTAACATATATTCCTTTAATGTAAATTTTTTATTGTCAGGTGGTCTCAAGATATTTTGTCTCTGTTACATTTTTATATTTTTGGGAATTGAATTTTTTAATTTGAAAAATGTAAAGAATGGCTGCAGGATATACAGAAACTTCTTGAAGAACAGGTGCTAAATTTGTCTTCTCTTACTGAATTATAGTGTTCTACTCTGAGTGGCTGTGTTTTCAGGTTGTAATTAATGCATTGCATTTTAATTATGTTGCTCTTAATGATCCTAAACCTGTGATGTCAAATCTTCATTTTGCAGCAATTCCTTTTCATTTCTCTTAAAATCAGAGTCACGGGATAAAAACAAAGAGATGTTAACCAAGAATTTTTGATAGCTAATTTAACAGCTAAAACTAGTGAAACAATGTGGGAGAAAACAAGCACAGATTAATGTGTTAATTGAATTATTGAAAAAGTGTATAATGCTTGCTAGAGTGAAAAGGATCCATGCTCTCATACCTCTTAGGAAAAAGAGATTTTTTATTATGTGCCTTTAAAGTTAGTAGTTGATATGGACACCTGAGGAGTTCACGGGTTTCAGTGACCTTTTACTGTGGACCTGTTTCCAGTCAATTCATGTTTTCCTCATAGCCAGACAGCTGTTTATTATCGTGTCTTCTCGCATTCTCTACAATATTTTCTACTGAGACCTCGAGCAGCTTGTTAGTGGGAAGTAAATATTGATTTGGCATCCTGTCAATGCAGAAAGAATGAAAAAATTTCCACCAGAGGCCCCTCAAACATTTTCCTATCGACATTTTCTGAGCAGAGAGGAAAGCTGCATAGAGGATGACAAGGCTGAGACTAGCAGAAATCCCTGAGGGGTCCATTGAGACTGCCGCTGTGACCTGTGTGATACTTTTTCTTTTCTTTCAAGTCTTTTTTTTAATACACACTGAGTCTGCTGGGATGCTCCCCTCTTGTAAGTGATCAAGGGCAGTTTATTGGCAGGTGAGAGCCCTGCTTCTCTAGCCACAGTCAGCTTTTGTTTGGACATCACTGACAACATACACTGACTCCTGAAACTTTTTCATTGTATTTTAGTTGTCTTCTTTATTCAGATGATGGATAGCTGAGGTCTAAAAAGAAGTAAAATTTTATTTATAAATCTGGTGTTCCTAATGCATTCACTAGCAAGGGTCCATTAGCAATACAGTTCAATTCAGTTAAGCATGTGAATGACTGAAAATTTTTTTGAAAGCAATTTCAAGGGAACACTCATTTTCCGATTTATATGTTTTATTATTGTTATCTAGACACAATTGCTCTTGTCTTTAGAATGTGTCCTATGACCAGACTTTTAAGAAATTAGATTCTCTCGAGATATCCAGTCTTACTACCATTAAGACTGCTCAATTGCTGCAGTGGAGGAGGTGGAATTTTGCTTTTACTGTTTTTTTCAGAAATATTGACATTTTAATTTAACTTCATGGTGTAACATGGAACTCAAAAGTAAAGCACAAATCTTTATTCACTAAATTGCCCGGACATTTCTAGATTCTGTCCATGTTATGTACTGTGACATAGATATCATATTAATGGAATGTGATGAAGAATTCTCTTTTTTCTTTTTTCTTTTTTTTTTTGGTGTTATCATTCCTTGTTAAATCATTCCAAAAAACTAAGCAGAATGTTGTTATTTCTCCTTGCCTGATACAGGCAGCAAAATCAGAGCACAAAGAGTGAGGAAGGTGACAATGTAACCAACTGTATTAGGACTGCAGATGTTAACTAAGGATAGAGGAACTCATTGCTCTTAGGTATGTGCAAGTTTGTGCACAAGTTAATGGTGATTTTGAGAGGGTTTTGCTTCATCTTGTGGGACTCTTCAGGAGAAGCCCTGAAAGTAGAAGTAATTCTTAGCATGCTGACTATCTTTAGAATTGCTAGGAGACTGGTGGTTTCGGGGATCAGCTTTTCATTTCTCCCTGTGCTAAGTAACATGGACAGAAGTTGCTGATTTCTTCATCTCTGTATTTGGGAGCAGCAGAAAAAAGAACTCCATGATTTTTAAATGCTTAACTCAAATCTTGAAGATGGTTTGGTTGTGCATTGGTAGTGGGCATTGGTAGTACTTCTGATCAGAAAGCTAATTCTCATGGTGAAATGAAAGCCTTCGGTCAAGACTTTGCTCCTAGCAGGCTCCTTGCTTAGCATTATAGGTTGGATACTTCTTTGTATCTCAAACAGAGGAGCAGGCTTGCCCTTTTCTGATATTGTGAGAAAATGTACAGTTGAAAATTGCATCAGATCACTTATATTGCAGTTTGATATAGTGTCTTTTTGTGCCATTGAGCCAGAACTTGGGAACATAATTGCCCAGCAGTATTGATTTAATTGCCTAGGTTTATTTGTGGACTCCTAATTATTGACTGGAGGTAAATTTAATGGAGAAACCTTTATGAACACTGGGAAACTGCTGCTGTTGCTGTTATACATAATGAACTGCATCATCTCCCTTTAGATCATTCTGCAAACTAATTTTATTCTGCTATGACAGTATGATAACATTTCAAATGTCATAGACATTTTATTTTTATTACTAACATACGACATTTTACTGCTGCATTAGAATTTGGAGGGGGAAGAGGAGGAGGGAAACACTAGTTGCTTTTTACTGTCATTTTATAGATTCCCCAAAAGTGTAATGATAAAAGATAGCACATCTCTGCTTTACACCTCATCGGTCCCTTTCTTTTCTACACTCTTAGGAAAAAGTCTAATTTCTGTCAGCTTTAAAAGAATATTACTATTTCAGTGCTAAATTCTTTTGCGTTCCTGAGGCTTGCAGACCACAGTCAGAGTTCATGTCCTTGTTTTATCAACTAGTATGTGGACAAACTACGCTATTGCTAAGAATCTTGCAATTTGATAGTGACATCTCTGCATCAGGATGCTGTTATGTAAATAAGAATCATAAAATTGGAATGTACAATCACATTCTGAATTCTACTGAGCTAGTAAAAAAGTCTAAACCTACATCTTGAACGGCAAACAAATGTTTTTTCAGTTGCCTTTTTGCATGTGTACATGAACATTCAATGACTAGAGTGTTCTCAGTAAAGCACAAAACTGAAACATCACAATTATATGTACGTTACTGTAGAAGGTTCTCTTGCTCCTGAAGAAGCTGTATGTGGAGAAGCTCCACAGGATTTCATGAAGATATCTGCTACCTGGAGAGTTTAGTCTTGTATAGAGACATCAGACTGATTATGCAACAGTGACTGGGCGTAGGAGAGTGGAGATGCAGGAGGTAACACATTGTAGAACAATGAAAATTTGGAATAGGAAGGAACAGGTATGGTTATCTCAATATGCTTGTGTGTTTACAGGTTGTATTTTTATAGCTTGCATGGCAAGTGGTGAGGTTTTTGCCTACTTTCTCCCACAACTCTTGAGTGTGTCTGTCTCTCATTAATTAACTCTGAAACAGTATAGTAGCACTCTCTTTTTGCAATCATAAAAAAAAAATCCTCCAATCAAGCCAGCAATCTTCTGTAGCTTTTCCCCATCATGCATGACAGCATTGGTTCTGAATATGCCTTATTAGATAATACAGCACTAGCACTTCCTCCTTCCTCACATGCTCTTCAGGACACCATGTCTCACATAAACAAAGCTGGCTAATAGTATTTTTCCTATCATGACCTCATTATAGAATCATAGAATCGTAGAATAGTTTGTGTTGGAAGGGACCTTAAAGATCATCGAGTTCCAACCCCCCTGCCATAGGCAGGGACACCTCCCACTAGATCAGGCTGCTCAGTGCCTCAGTGGTCTTGAACACCTCCAGAGAGTGGGCGTCCACAACCTCTCTGGGTAACCTGTTCCTTCTTATGTCAAGTCTAAATCTACCCCCTTCCAATTTACATCCATTGTTTCTCGTCCTCCCATTAGATATTATATTAAAAGTACTTCCCCTGCCTTTCTGTAGGACCCCCTCAGGTATTGGTAAGTTACTATGAGGTCCCACCTGAGCCTTCTCTTCTCCAGGCTGAGCAACCCCAACTCCTTCAGCCTGTCTTCATAGGGCAGTTAATCCAGCCCTTTGACCATCTTCGTAGCCCTCCTCTGGACCCGCTCCAATAGCTCGATATCCTTCTTGTGTTGAGGGCTCCAGAACTGAATTCAATACTCAGTACTCAGTCTCACCACTGCCTAGTAGAGGGGTAAAATCACCTCTCTTGACCTGCTGGTCACACTCCTCTTGATGCAACCCAGGATTTGGTCGGCCTTCTTGGCTGCGAGTGCACACTGCTGGCTCATGTTGAGTTTGTCATCAACTNCCTCTGGATGGCATCCTTTCCTTCAGGTGTATCAATTGCACCACACAGCTTGGTGTCATCTGCAAACTTGCTGAGGGTACTCAATTCCACAATTGAGTATGAATTTACAAATCATACTTCAATGGTTACATCATCCAGAAAAACTCCCTTCACTATTCTGTGAGCACTCAGTGTGCACATGTATAATCCCTCATTAAAACAAGGGGTTTTAGCAGTATATGGTTCCTTCTTCAGTAGGTATTTTCCTCAAACCCATTTTAGGATTTGCACTGGCCTGCAAATATAAATTTCTTCTGATATAACCTGTGAGTGTACACTAGCAACTATAATTGCTTCCCTGATTTTTTTTTTAATTGAAACTCATCTGGTTTGCTTTTATTAATCTCTCTCCAGACTGTGTCTATCTTCTGCTTCTCTTTGAACAGGTCTCTGACACAAATGTGTATCACCAAACCATAAATGCATCTGCATTCACTCAGCACTGCCACCATCACCAGGTATTTCTAGTGCCTGCACCTTCAAAAACAGCATCAATGCAGTCTGAACCATGTCATGGGCAATGTTAATATTGGTATTAGTCTATTAGAAAGTAACCATGATTTTCTTGTCATTGTGAGAATAAGAGCTCAGTTCCATGCATTGAAACTCCATTATGGTATAAAATGTGAATTAACTTGAGTACTTATACTGACAGGCACAACTATTATGCAGTAATACATGTGCAGCCTTCATAAAGTGGAATGGACAGAGAACAATAGTGAACACTGATATAATTTTTGCATTTTTTAAACTTTGGCTTTTGGTTTGCAAGGAAATTACTGGGAAATTTTTTTTATTATAATCCAAGTCATATAAGAAATATGCCATTTCATTCCTATTGCTTTTCAGAGAAAAAAATTGTGCTTCCATTCTGACTAAGATGAATAAAATCTTTAAATCCACATGAATTTTTCACTCATAAATTCCACATGAATTTTTCACTCATAAATTTTCTAAATTCTAAATTTTCTAATTGACAAAACTATTAAATACTATATCTCTTAAATTCTAACAATGTACTGGTTTAGGTCTGCTGTCATTGTTTATGCTTAGAGTTCAAATAAATTGATTGTGGCACAGATAACTGGAAAACATTCAAAGAAAGGATCAGTCTGTATTAAAATATGTAATTATCAGTGTATATCAGGTATAAACAGCTTTCACTCCTTAGGTATACACTTCACTCTCACCAAACTCCCAAAGCCTTCCCTTAGCATATGGCAGGTTTGAATGCTGGGATGAGCGCTTTGGAGTAGAGACATCTTCAATGCTTGAGAAGTTGTAGGGAGTATGTAGATGGAAGCTTCCCAGGATAGTTACAGAGCCATCATTAAAAGTAAATTGGACAGGCTTGTATTAAAGATGAAGACGGAAGAGATCATCCAGTTCTGGATGTCTGTGTGGAAAGAAAACCAGATAAAAACAAACAGCACTTTCTTTGAAGTCAACAAATTGTGAAAGAATGATATTACATTACTTCCAAATGCTCCTGTTTTAAATGAATTATTTAAATAGAAAGAGTTTTTGAAAAATCACTTTGCTGTGTCAAGAAAAGCATATAAAGTAGAGAGCAGCAAGTAAAATGTAGCTAGAATGATATGAGCAAGAGACATAATAAGAAACCATTTGTCTCAGGCAAAACATTAAGGAGGTATAATGTGTCAAAAATGCATGTAGTCAGGCTAGGCAATAAGAATTAAAGAGATAGATAATGATATAGTGTTCTCATAAAAAATATATTTAAACAAGGAAAGAGAGCAACTTGAATGAACAGGATGCTGAAGTCAATGTTTTTAAAGCACAGTAACAAGAATGAGTCACAAAAATTCAGATGACATTTTATCTTATATATCTCTGAATAGATTTGTGCTCAGGGAACTAGATCACTCTGTTTCCCAAAAAGTCATCACAATTGTGTACAGAGAAAGCTGACAGGTGTAGATGACTATTAGAAAATTCTTACCATAGTTAGAAGTAATTTGGAGAGATGCCTGACCAACAAGTACCCATTCTTCAAAACCCCCTTTTCTACAGAAAAAGTAAATCATGGTCCTTTTTCTATAATTGCAAAGTGACTGTTGAACATTATGTAGGATTGCTACCCTCATGATAGATATTTGCTAGCAATCATTGTAGATTTTTTTCCTGGCATGTTAGTAATTATGAATATCAGTATATAGGTTCATGTCTCTGTGTCAGTTAGATATTCAACCTTCATTTGTTTTTGATGTACATTTACATACAGGTTTGTTTAGTTTATGACAATACTCTCTCTGGTGAAAGTACCATCAAGTTTTGTCTTTAAAGCAGAACAGAAAAGTACAAGAATAAAGAGTAGTGATAATCAGGAGTGGAACTAGAGAATAGTTCTAGGTGCAAAAGAATTGCCTTGAACTACAGTTGTGAAAAGCAGTGGAAGCTTGTGAGGCCTGCCCAATCAACTGCTGTATTATACCTAATTTATTTCTGGTAGCCCTTTTAAGGTAAAAATATCTTTCCTTCTCGTACAAGTGTCAACTATTACTTCTCCTGTCGCCTGCTGGTCTCAACAAAGCTAATAGAGCTTAATGAAGCTCAGAGAGACTTTCCAAAGGTTGAAGAAAACTCCTTTATGCTCATCTTTTGCAGCATCAACCACTCTCTGAGCTGAAACAAGAGGTGTTTTGTACCACTTCTGGAATACTTCCCAGCATGCAGTTCACTGAAACATCAAACCTGTGAAAGAAAACATCTTAAAGCATTGAAGCAATCCCACTGAAAATATAATAAATCACTTTCTTTGACAACACCAGTTGTGAGAATATGTTTGATGGCAGAGGAGGTATAAAAGATGTTTTTGCTTTTCTCTATAAATGTGGAAATTCAGATATTTTATATCATATTTTTAAGAAGCTGTTCAATCCAACAAGAGATTTTGGGGATTTGAGTTTTGATTTGGTTTGGTTTGTTTGGGGTTTTTTTATTTACAGATTTTTTCATGTGAGTTCAGGGCAGTTGCCACAGCTATGACAGCAGTACTGTCTCATCCTTCTCCTGAGAGTACTGCATATACATTACCATCTCTTCATGTCCCAGAGATTACTGTAACCTTTTACTGATATCTGATTGAAAATAAATGACAGAGATGCTGGTACTGCAGTTTGCATCATTAACATGGTCAGTAAAGCATCAATTGTTCAATAAGGCATTTATCGTTTTTAATTTTACTCCATTCTTTTATGATTTTTATAAGAGGGAGCAAATTTTCAAATACTAACCAGGCAGGTGAACTCTAAAGATCAGATATGTGCATGTGTGGCATTTGTAAGAACTAAGTGAAATGTAATAGAATCATAGAATAGTTTAGTTTAAAGGCATTTAATATCTGTTTTTCATGTGAAGAAAATTAAGTTTGTTGATAATTTTTCTTACTTCACTTCTCTTTCTGCTTCCTTTTGCACCTACCTTTATGGATGCCATACTGAGAAAATTAAATGAGGTGAGGAAACTGGTAGTAGAGTACAGTTCTCTTGGGAAACAGTGTATCAGAGCGGTGAGACATATCTTTGTGAATTGTAACTAAAATACAAGTGCTGTTTGCTCATGTCCTTCCTCTTCACATAAACATCTGTCAATATGAATGTCCAATACATAAGTAGAAACTGTGAGCTAATTAACTGTTGAAAAAGAGGAATTAATTACTTTCCCATTTAGATAGGAGTGTGGTGTTTGATTCCTGAAGACAAAAATTGCTGCAAATTAATGCTGAATTAAAAATTATTTTCCTTTAAATACATTAGCAGTGAACATCAGTGCTAGCTTCGTAGTGAAAGAGTGCTTTTGATATGATCAATACACATCTGTACAATTTAGAAAGTAAAAAAACCAGCTAAGTAACTCCTGCTTGCACCAGTCAGTATAGCGGATGTAGGATTATAAAGGAACTGTGAATTTCATTAAGGTTTTAGATACATAATTTCTTTTTTTCTTTGTAAATCCCCTCTTTATGATTACTGCTACATAAACTTATATGCTTTCTCTATGTTGGAAAAATGAGAAAATTAATATTGGAAAAAGGATATACTATGTAGAGTAATACTCACAGGGAAAGCTGTATTTTCTTCTGTATTCTTCTGTATTGTGTACAATGTATTTAATTGTATTTTAAAACTTCAATAGAGTAAAGTGATTTCCAGTGGGGTTTTTTCCAGTAGTAGTCCCAGTTCTTTCTCAACTAACTGCTGTGAAAGCAGCAAGCTGCAAATCCTCACTCTCTTTGGAAAAACAGTCTGGAGTTTTAGTCAGTTGTTTCCATCAAGATTTCTTTGTCAGGACTACAAAAAATTGCAGCTTCACATCTTTGATCTTATAATCTTGCATTTCACTGAAACAACCCACCTGAAAAAATCCAAAACTCAGATTTCTAAAGTAATTTCCTAATAATGTTTAGCTCTTATATATAACTATTCATCTGTATACGTCAAGACATTTAACAACAGATATAATTATCTTTGTTCTTATAGGGCCCAGGGAATCAGAAGCATTACCTCTTTGGCATAAGATCACTAGGCCTAAGATCATTAAAAACACACATATTTTGGAATAGCTTCCTTTTCCAAATAAAGAAATAAGGGACATGGTATGAAATTATCAACATGGACCTGCTGATGCAAGTCTGATTTTGATGCCAATCTTAGCATGTGTTGATCTTTTTTCTCTGTGAAAGAGACAGGAATATCATCTAATTCACTTGGAAATGAAGTAACTTTCTGAGAACATTTACCAAACTACTATCTTTTTCTTTTAACTTGAACATCTTGCTTTACTGGCCCTGTAAACTTCTGTATCTCCTGGGCATGTGAGTATAAAGAGAACTCTTTTCTTAAACCAAGGGCAAACAAGAGCAAATTATTGACTACTTCATTTGAAAAGAGAGAACAAAACAAAATCTTTAAACCTTGATGGACCCAGAATTATCACTGTTGTTTCAAGGAATGGACAATACAAATGTCAAGCATTTTTTTATTTGTAGCTGCTTATTTTGGGCATCATGTCACAAAAGACTCAACAGCACTCTACAAAGAAAATGAATTCTCCTTAAGTGTCTGTGATCCAGGCCTTATAGGTAGGATTAATTTTTTAATTATTTTGAAAATTATTAGGGTCAATAATCCTAGTAAGCTTACCTGGCCAAAATGTCATGTTTGGGTGCTACCAAAACAAGTTCCATAGGATGTACCTCAGTACAGATATGTCTCTTTCTCTTCATTCAAATGTTCTGCAGTTGTATGACATTTCTCTGATGAGACTTTTACCCCTTGGGGTAAATGTTCACTTGCTGAATGAGTGAGCCTGCAAAGCTCTCATCGGCACCTCTGTTCCATGAAAGGCAAATGATGGCTCACTCTTGACAAGTGAATGAGTCACTGATGACAGCAGTACAGCACTCAGTGTGCAACTCAGTGGGAGCAAGAATCTACTTGGCACTGGCATATACCCTTCCAGAGAAGGAAAAGACTTCCTCACTCAGCCCAGCATAAAGCCTTTAGAAAAGATCACTTTGAGGGCTTCGTACCTCTCTTGTTGTCATGGGCAATGAACCAGCTGGATATAGGGGAGTTTCCATTAAACCAATTTGTTGGTAATTGAAAAGCTTTTAATTACTGAATCTGGTACTAAGAGAACAAAAAAATAAACAAGGGCTTAGGACAGTGTCAGAGCTAGTTCTACATAGGTCACCCACATCTGCCTTCAGGCTGAGCCTGGTGCATAAATGGATGGTCTGGACCTTCTCCCTGTGTTTTAACCTGAAAGTCTCACCACTATAAAAAATGAGATGAAAGATCTCAAGTTTATACGAAGGAAGCACATCGTGAAGTACTTGATGCAAAAGTTAGTGAAAAAATTACAAAAACTTGAAGTTTCTGCTTTACTTTAGCTCCTGTAAGTCTGCATGGCATCACGTTTTCAGCTGGTGCCTCGGGATTTTGATCTTCAGAGATACTCCAAGTGATATAGTAAAAAATACCCAAATAAACTCTGAAATCTTTTTTAAAAATAGGAGCACACAGACTAAGGGATGTCTCACCTTGGATTCTGTGGTGTTTGATATTCCTTCCATTGAAGTTATCACTTTCTGGAGTCTGTTAGTGGTGTGTCTTTTATCTTACAAACCAGCTTCCAAGAGCTCAAACTCAAGGAGCAATGCTGAGCCTTAATATGCTGTCTCAGTTGTGCAGGGAAAATGCTGGATCAGTCCCCCTGGATCAGAGCCTGGGATCTTGGTGTCTTCCACATTGTGCTTTAGGGAGACCTCACCTGTGGGAAAGGCCAGGCCCTCACATCAATGGAACAGCTCAAGTTCTGGCCCTTAACTACCAATACTTGACTACAGGTGATGCCACAGCACCCATTGCTGCAGCAGCTTTCTGTAAGTAGCAATCATGACCCCAGACTTTAAAGACCATGAGATTCCGGTCATCTTCTGCTTATGAAACTCAACAGTAAGTAATCTGTTGCTGTTTGTGTCTTGTACTGAAGAGAGTCACCTTTTTCAGCCAACTACAAAAGTGATTCCAGGTAAAGAATACATGCATTAGCAGGTACCAGTTTATCTGTATAAAAGCCTCTGGAGTGAATGGGCCAGGATGGGAGGAGGGTGATTATCAGTTCAGATAATACCAATATCTCTACTGAACACCTCATTCCTCTTGTAAAATTACGAGGCCTATTGTTACAAAGGTTTTCTTCAATTTTACACTTTACATGGTTATGGGTACAGTTTCCTGTATATTTGAACAACACAGATTTTTATTACAGTCTTCTGGAGTATGAAAATGAAACCTAAGCATTCTAATGAGGAAAGGAGGGAAGAAAAAAAAGCCCAAAGCTATAAATTAGATTTTCTGATGAAGGAGCACTTTACAGGTGTTCTCAAAGCTATAGAGCTGCTAATATTTCTACAATTTTCCTGGAAACATATCACTGAAGATGTTTCTTAATGAAACTTATGAAAAACTGATTCTGTTTTGGGGAGAAGTGTCAGCTTGAAACTGTCAAGATTTTGTTTCCAAAAAAAGGTAAATATAAAAGATTTTAAAGGCAGTGCTTTATTGACCTACGAACATTCAGAACATTCAGAAAATCCCCTAAATTTGTTCTATTAAAGTGATTATTAATGTCCTGGTGCTTCCTGACATGGTCTCTAGATGGCAAACTTTCACAAAAAATTCGTTGAGCGCTGGCTTCAGACGGCAGCAGGTGCGGGATCCTTCTTCAGTCCCTGTGTAATCTTTGAAACGCTGTCAGACTTCGGCAGAGAAAGGTCACTACTCAACATGTGCAATGTATTGGCTATTTACAGCCACTATGTACCATGTCACAGGATTGAGTACCTAAAAGTTACCAACTTTTTAATATAGATACAAGCACATACTTAGATCTCTTAATACAAATGAGAACTACCTGCTTCTGTCCTGAGGATTCTTCTTTAGACCAGGCACTCTTTGTACATCTCCATGTGTCTCAGTACTACTTCATAGTCTGAATAATTCACTTATCTTCTGGAGAGCAATTTTTAAGGTTCAGTATTCTTCACATGAATGATACTCCAGATGGTAAATGCAATTATATTCTCACAATAAATGGGAGCTTAGGGAGAAGTGAAAAACATCTCAGAGTTTTCATTCAGTGTCTCACTCTTGTTATTCTTGCAAAAAAAGAAACGTATTTACACCATTTTTTTTCTCTGTAAGGCCTTCAGGTAACATAAATTAAATCCAGCAGAATAAAATATTATTATAGGTCTATATAACCCGCAGCCTTGATTATCTGTGTACGTCATGATGTGCATGTGGGAAGTAGAGGCATGAGCAGACCACCAGTATCACAATGTGTCTTTGCTACACCTTTACATATTGTCCATTATGCAGAAAAAATGTTTTACATATGAGCCAAGTAATGGTCTCATTATATGATTATCAATCACAAGGTAGTTCTATAACCCTATTCTGTTAGGTCTTTCTCTAGTTATACAATCAAGGAACACATTTACCCTCTTAGATAATTTTGTGTTAGAAGTTAACATTGGACTGATTCTCTCATGAAATTAACTCTCATTCTGGAAGTATTCTTATTCAAGGTCCTTTAAATTCTGTTTATGACCACATCTCAGAAATAACAGGAGACAACAGGTGTTCTACCGATAGCTTACCATTCTGAAATTCACTGTTTACAGATGTCAGTTGAAAATGCATTGGTTTTTGCTCTAAGAATATAAATTTTCTCTATGATACACCTTTAATAAGTGTAAATGGGAGAATAATATTGATGTTACAGAAAAAGAGTGGTTAGTTAAAAGCTTATTTATGTAACTTACTATCTCTATTAAATTTGATGTGTTCATACAGTGAAGATACTGATTTTTCTCTTGCATTTCAAAAATAGGATTTTTAGCTTTTATAGAACAAAGCTTTTAAAATGAGAAATGGTTGTGCTAGCAGAATATCACAAATGAAATGAATTTTCTGACTTCGGAGTGCATTATTGTGCTTTCCATACAGCTGAGCCTTCAGTAGGTGGCTCAAGACAAGAATTTCTGTTTTCACTTTATCTCATTTGTATCTCTCTGGGATACATGATAGCACAGAGAAGCAAATGAGGCTACTAGCTGGCACAAGCGAGACATGGTCTAGCCTCCAGGGACCTGTGATCTCTTTCAGACAGAACAGACCAGCGTAATGCTCTGAAAATCTGAAGATGGTGTGGAGTGGGTTCCCTGGGCACCATAATGTGATTACTCTAAAAGCACATTCCAGCAAATGGTCCAAAATATGGTGAGGTGGCTCTTCTAGTGTGAGCCAAAAAGTCTGAGAGCAGGATGCTGACAGCCACCAGTTGAGTGATGGGCCTGCAGTCATCAGGCAAAGTGAAGCCATAACTCATGTCCAGGTTCAGCCCAGGAGAGACAAACAATTCAACAGCAGCAGGACACTGGACACTGACAATCCCACAGCATAGCTCATCTCAGAACTGGTTCTGACAGCCCCACAGAGCAGAGTTCAATTCCCACCTCACACCGCCAGGCTTCTGTGTGTTGCACCACTCCCAGCTCTGCTTTGATTCCTTGCATCTGATACGGCTTTTCAAGCCTTCACACATAGGATGTGGAGTTGATGAATGTTCTTCATCTAATTGTTGTTGTCTTTGTATATTATTTTAGAAATCATATATACTAGATAAGAGTGATTCTGTACTACTAGAGCTTGTGAAAAAAATTAATACAACAGTTCCACACTAATTAAAGTTCTCCATCTTTAAGTATAACAAAATGGAATGCTGCGGTCTTCTACTGTCTGTCAGTTCAAATAGAAAATTAAGCAGTGATTTTTTTTTAAAACTGTCAATAAAATAATGTCCTTCAGAGGAAGATTTTATGTGAGGAAGTTGTTTCGAGGTGAGTTCTCAGACTTTTAAGACTGAAACTGCTTTATCCTCCAGACCTTTACACTTTCCCAATAATGAATGATCAGGGAGCACATTATTTCAAACTGATCTGTTCTGCTAATGAAGACAGTGGGATTCAAATAGTGTTCTTTTTTTTTCAGGAAAAAGACTCTCTCATATCACTGAGGTGCTTTGCCTTTTCTATGTGTAGCATTTGAAGATCTGTAGCTGAAATAAAACCGGAATTTTTCTAGAAGATTCTAGGTAGATTGGACATACATACTGGAGACTTGGAGAGGGAAATCAGGAACTGAAGTATTGAAGTGACAGAGATTATCTTTTTTAGCTAAACGACCTTATGTCTGACACTGGATGGCACTGAAGTACATGTTATTTAACTAAGTAGTGTACAGGAAGTGGCCACGTTCCATCACAAGGCTTCCTGTTGCATGGAATTAACCAGATAAGGGGTTTTCCTGGTATTAACAGCCCCCAGAATAGCATCTGTATTTGAGGTGCTGTGGAAAGAGGATTTATAAGTCATCTGTGAGGTCTGATTCAGTATTAATTCCTGGCATTGTGACAGAAGCTCAGCAGACACTTGGCATGGTAATTTACTAATCTAGCATAGAACTTCAAGACAGAATACAAACTCTGTCCTGATACAATGAAGATTACCTTTCATATGACCCTGGCTTACCTACTGACTGACACAGTCAGTTGAGAGCTGAACACATGCTCTCTATTGAAAATGGAGATTTCAATATTCATCGATACACAAATTTTGCAATGGTGTAACCCAGATGTGTAGGGGAACTGTGCATGTGCTAAATTTTAAGCATTCAAGATGTCCCCTGGGTATTAAACTGTTAATTCTTGAATTGGTGCTGAGTCGGTTGTAATAACAATGAAGAATGATGCAAGTGCCAGTGGAGTGATGATGCCTACTTCTTGCCTTCTCATATCTTCATCTGCTGTGTATTCTGCACAAGGAAAATCTCAAAGTTATCTAGTTTGTCATGATTTTGGAGAAGATGGCTGTACCTAAATGACTACTGATTCTATTTTGAACCAGTGTTGAAAGAAGTCTGTGCAGATACCCTGATAAATGTGGGAAAAGTCTGCAGCAAGGAGATGACTTGAGGAGCAGTATTTAATAGTTCAGTTAGGTCTCTTACAAAAACTTTGAAGAAAAAAGCAGAGACACAGAATAAGCATTCAAAATAATTTAACCATTCTTTAGATGCATACCTATTCTAATTCTAATATAGCTATTACATTACCCTGTAATATAATCTGACATCAGTCACTCATTTCTTCATTCTTTACTCTAAACTTTCAAGGTTTTTGTGCCAACTACACAGGGTGGCTATTCACTTGTAAGGTCTGCTTCTCTGAAACCTGTTAATCCACTGTTCTTGCATGTGTTTCTTTAAACATAATATGCATTAATAATGTGTGAAATGTTACACGCATAAATCACTGAGACGGTATGCCTTGTTACAGTCTAGAGGTTGGAGTCATAATTCTTAAAATACTGATTGAAGTGTAGCAACTTCCCACAACTGAATGAAGAATGTCACACCTTTTCATCAGTTGCTGATGCACTCAAGTAATTCAGGCCTTGGTTTAAAAGGAAGTGTGAATGTATAGAAAAACAAACTTCTCTTCTCATTAAATATCCAGTGGCATTTACTTTACAGTGATTACGCAGCAGTCCATCAGAACAGTGAGTGGAAAATAAATCAATTGTAACATGTCTGTAGATGGTACCACAGAATAGTCCTGATCAATGCTCATGAAATTTTCAGTAGACTTCAATCCTAAGGAGCAGTAAATTGCTCCTGACATTGCAGTGGTTTATATATAATTTTTATTGACTTCATGAAATATACATGTGCATGTTCTCCCTCTTCTGCTCTTGGCTCTTCCTAATAAGCTCGTCTTTTTCTAACCTTCATTTGCCATAACAACCACCTGAAAGCAAAAGGAAAAATAAAACTCATTTGATAAGTGCTGTGATTTAAACTTGATATTAAATGTATTCTAGGTATTAGATATATTATATTCTTTATCCATTTGTCTATCCTAATTCTGCTTACCAAAAATCAGATGTCATTGATGAAAAACCATTTTCATAGAGAAAAATATTTGACTATGATTATTCTTCTCATCTTATTAATTACTAATTTTTATATTGAAATTATGAAGGCCACCATAAAAAAGCAAGCAATCAGGAAGAACTAGTAGTTTTTAATTAAGATAATTACTTAATCACACTTAAGTCACAGAATAGATTAGGAAGTTCATTCTGGGGATGGGATAATGCTGAGATCTTTGAATTTAGGCAACGATTTATGACCAAAGAACAGAAGTCTAAGGTATAATATTGGTTGCTTAGCTAATGAATTACCCTAGTGGTAGCTGAAGGGGAAACTGCACAGAACTGCATGAATTTATTCAAATTCTGATGGTGTTGCTAAATCAGGATAAGCTTATAACTCTGAATCCTACTCTCCTCTACCACAGTTTCTGCTTTGCTCTGGCACTGATTTTGCCTCCAGACCCTGCTGCATAAGTGACGTAGTCCAGCCTTGCTCTATTGCCAGAAGAAGAACTCATCTGACCACATAGCTGATGTCACCTTTGTAGAGTGAACATACATGGCTTATGTTTGCAAACTTTCTTGGTTGTTTTTCTTGTATATTATGAATTGACTTGACTATTGGAATGCTGCTGTCCTGGAGATGGCAGACCCCCCACCTGCCAATGGGAAGCAGTGAATGAATTTCTTGGTTTGCTTTGCTTGTGTGCACAGTATTTGCTCTACGTATTAAACTTTTCTTCATCTTGACCCATGAGTTTTTGCATTTGAACCCTTGAGACTTCCACAATAGATAAAGACTGCACCCTTGTAAATGTCTCTCATATCCTACCAGGAGGAGTAAGCAACCAGCTGTGTGGGGGCTGCATATTGAGGATAAACCATAATAACTGTCTGCCTCAGATATTTTTTCTTGGATTGGATGCTCAATTACAAAGTGTTTTGAACTCTCACTTAGCTTCATTACAGACTCTGACTTCCTGTCCCTGATGAAGTCCCATTGTTCTGTCAGGTATTCATTGTGTTCCCTCTCTGCCCAACCTTCATGTCTCAGAATCTGCTGCTGGTCTGTTCTCTCAGGAGGTGGTCAGCCCTTAAAAACTGTAAACTGTAAAGCTATTTTTTTAGTGTTAGCCGCATGGGTTTTTTAAGATTTTGTTTAAAATAGAGCTACTTTCTTGCAATCCTCTTTTGATGGGAGTACCATTCTCACTGGTTTCATATAATTCAGTTGCCATTCACCAACTTTAATACACAACTTATCATAGATGTTAAAACCATCGGCAGTCTTTTTTTCTGCTTATAGAGTGAACTTTTATTTAAACTTTTACAATACCTGTCTATACCTATAGAGAAATTTTAACCTATAGTGGTTCTTTTGATGGCTTCATCTTCCACATTAGGTTTTCTTTTCCCCTCAAGGTGTGACCAGACATTGCTCAGCTTCTGGTTTTACAGACACCCTTAACTGATAGAAGTGGTGGCTCCCATTAGAAGTGACAGTCTCTCCTTCACTCTCTGCTTTGCCTGCTTGTCCTGCTACTCCCTTTGGGCTAGTGCTTTCAGCTGTGTAGGTAAATGAGAATTGAACTCTTTTTCTTCCTTAGCTTTATTTTCAGCTCTGATAATTTCCTGACCTGGCTTAGTGTAGAGATACAGAAATTCAGCTAATAACAGCATTGAGGAAGAAGGAAGAGGGCTGGGAAAAAATGAAAGCTTAGGGAGGAGGAGTAAGTGGCAGGAACTTTATCCTCATGTCTTAATCTTTTCATGAGAGATCTACTTACTTTATGATCACCTTCAACAGTCTTTCTATAGAAAGGTGACAGGTTCAGACCCAGATGTAATACAGAGCTAAATTCAAGGTCTTCTATGCAACAAGAATGAAAATATGGGTCAGATTTTTCTGACATCTGATTTAATATCATCCTTTTATTTAAGCAGAATGAAGACATTGTTTTGAGTAACACAGTAATCAAAATAGTCCTTGTTAGTTGCAGCCTTCTAAGCAAAACTTTCAATTTGCTAATCATGATTAGAATGCTAAGTCCCAAATGCAGACTGAAACCTGTGGAAAATGATACAGTTCTTATATGCTCAAAATGAGTGTTTTAAATTTACTGCTTCAAAATATGTAAAGATACAGGGAGTAGGAAAAGAAAATCAATGCTTCATTTACTTGTTTTTATAGTCAAATCCAAATGTTTCCTTCATTTTTCTTTATTCACAGCTGAAAAGCATGGATAAGTGTAAAAGTAGATAAGAGTACTTGTCCACTGGTAACTAGATCATAATGGATTCAGAGGTGGAAAACTTTTCTTCTGTTATCTTAAAAAATTCATTCTGATTAGGATCATCAAAGAGGAGAAAGCTTTGTAAACTCTTGTCTTCTCTTTGGAAATGACTTCCACTTTTCCACAGATAAAAATAAGGTAATTTGAACATTTCTATCTTTCCATACATGGGCTACAATATTTCAAATTTTAAATGTATTGATAGCAATTATCTGGTAGAAGCATACACATGAGAATCTTACTCTCACATTGAGTGAGACCAGACACAATAGTAATAAGAGATGAGATGAGAGTGTATTTGGAGTCACTAATCCCTTGGCTTTACCTCCGGAGGAACTGTCATGGTTTAATCCTAGACAAGAGCTAAACACCACACAGCCACTCACTCATCCTCCCCCGGTGGGATTAAGGAAAGAATCAGAAGGACAAAAGTGTGAAAACTTGTTAGTTGAGATAAAGACAGCTTATTGAGTAAAACAAAAGCCATGCACATAAGCAAAAGAAACAAAGAATCCATTTGCTATGTCCTATCACCAGGCAGGGGTTCAGCTGTCTCCAGGAGATCAGGGCTCTATCATGTATAACTGTTAAGTGGGGAGACAAAGTGCCGTAACTCTATATGTGCATCTGCTTTGTTCTTCTTTGCCCACCTTTATATCCTGAGCATAATGTCATATGGTGTAAGGTACGGCATACTCCCCTGGTGAGTTTAAGTCTGCTGTCTTGGCTGTGTCCCCTCCCAGCTTCCTGTGTAAACCCAGCCTCCACACTGGTGTGCAGGGGTGTGAAAAGCAGAAAAGGCCTCAACTCTGTTTAAGCACTGCTTTGCATTAACAAAAACACTCCTGCGTTATCAATGCTAGTTTTGGCACAAATGAAAAATAAAACCCCAAACCAGCTACTATGATGAAATTTAACTCTGCTCCAACCAAAATAATCACAGGAACCCATAAGATCAGACCAGTATTTTAAACTTTTTTTTCCCTCCACCATGAAGAAGAATGGTGTCCTTATAGATCCTACTACCAGATGCAGGCAACTTCCTGCCGGATCATTGAGATGGAAGGGAAAGAAATGGAAAAATCAAAAGGCAATGACAGCATAAATATACAGTCAAATCTGATGTGAACTGGAGAGCTGTCAAGAGCTTTCAAGAGGAGTCATTTTCAGAATATGATATGTCTCTCATAAGATACAATAAGTGGGTAAATAATTATGATGATGTAATAAAAATGAAAAGACAGTAAGAAAATTAAGTGATTGAGGCATAGCAGGAAATACTCAAGAATAGATAGCTTTCCTAGCTGTGAGTTTGTCAATGACAGCCTGGAAAATTTATGTGAAAGACTGCTCTTTTGATAATTAATAAAATTTGAGTGATATACTACAGTTATTTAGCCTCTTCCTATAGTGGAACTATATAAACACATTGTAAAAGTTATGTTAAAAGCAGCATAATGAAAGGTTGTGGAGTCTTCTTCTCTGGAGACATTCAAAACCTGTCTGGATGTGTTCCTGTATGACCTGGTCTAGGTGTTCCTGCTCTGACAGGATGATCTCTTGAGGTCCCTTCCAATCCCTGATATTCTGTGATTCTGTTATTTCTGTGATCACGCTGAATAGGAAAGATAAAGATTTGGATTTGGATCTTCTTGTAAGTATTCCTGGCAAGAATAATTGTGCTTGACCCTTACCCACATGCTATGAATAGCTCCAGAAGGGACAATGCTGAGGCTTTGGAAATGATCTAAAATAAAAGCCTTTTAAGAGCTGCAAGAACAAAGCTGCAAAAATTTTGGCCTACTATTCTTTGTGCTAAAAATCAGAATATACAGCTTAATTTGACTCCTCTGCAGCAGTTGTTCTATAATTTTTTGCTTTCTAAGCCGGTTCAGTAGCTGTGATGATGTGAGAGCTTAATGATTGTTCACTGTTAATGCTAATCCACTGACCCTAAACAGCTTGAGCTGAAGATATTTATAGTTTGGCTCTGCTTGAAATCTTGGATGTTGAATGGGAAAGTATAGGGACTTCCTTCAATTGTTCATTTTTGACTAGCAGCTCAAACTCAGCATTGCATCAACATTTGGGAGGAGCTGACCTATTTTACCTTGTATGTTGATAGAGTATTTAAAATTACATTAGTAGGAATGGTCTGACTGTACTGTACTATATGACCCATGAATCAAGGTCAGTTTCCAATTTTAAAGTATTATGGCAGAGGTAAGTACAGACCAAAACCCTTTTGAGCAGGTCTAAGTCACTAGTGGGCACAAATGACAGATGGAAAGGAGCACTTAAAGTATTTCTCTTCAGAGGAGACCTAAGGCAAGTCATTGTTGTCCAGAAGAAGAAACTGAAGAAGAAACTAAAGAATTATTATTTGATGCTTGCCTTTTTTCTTTTTTTCAGGTTTACTTTTACTTCAAGAACCTAAATATAATTTTAGGGCAAGACATTGACTCTTCAGACCTTCTATCTCCATTATAGCCTGTCTGACTTTCTCACTGGGCTTAAAATTCAGTATGCACAAAAATAGGAGTTTTTAAAATAGATTCTCCTTTTCAAATGAAAATTTAACTTAAGAAGCACAGTACAAATAGTAGCAGAAGTAGGATTCAGAATAGAATGTTGATATTCTGCTTTATTTAACATTCTAAGTAAGAATGGCCTCCCTCAAAGTTTCAAACCATCTTTTAGAAAGTCTCTCAAATATGACGAAAGTGGTACTCCCTTTTATTAGATATCCAGATTGGGATACTTGGAAAAAGAAGTCCTCTGCACAGTTAATGAGGCTTACAAATTAATCAAAAACTTGTCCATTTTCCTAGCAATATCCTTTGCTCTGATATCCTATCTGTTAAATACTCTCTGTTAGCATTTCACAAAGATATCATGTACTGGCAGAGCTCACCACATCTCACCAGTGCTGCCTGTTTGGAGCTCTATGTGATGCTCCATGTTTTGTGCCTTTGCCTGGTTGGGATTTTCACAACAACCCCCAGAAAAGCCTTTTACCCCACACACCTGCCTGTTCTGAGCATTGTTTTCATTACAAAAATGTGGGGTTTGTTTGGTTTAGCAGTTTATTTTTTGAAGCTGTTAGTTTATAATCCTCATTTCAGATAGATATCATTCACTGTCTCTCACTGTCTTTAAATCAGCCTGCTGTGGCTCAAACACGAGAAACTCCTCTAGCTTCAAATAAAATAATTCCCTTTTTTTGCTCTCTGTACTGTAATTTGAGGCACTTCTGGTTGTAATTAGTAGCTTATCAGTACCTGAAGGGGGCCTACAGAAAGGCTGTGGTAGGACTTTTTAATAGGGTACAGGATCACAGGACTAGGAGAAACAGATGAAAAGAGGGTAGAATTAGGTTGAATAGAAGAAAGAAGTTTTTTACTGTGAACATGGTAGGACACTGGAACAGCTTGCCCAAAGATGTTGTGGGTGCCCCCTCCCTGGAGGTGTTTAAGGCCAGGCTGGACGAGGCACTGAACAACCTGGTCTAACGGGAGGTGTCCCTGCCCATGACAGGGGAGTTCTAACTAGATGATCTTTAAGGTCCCTTCCAACCCAAACCATTCTATGATTTTATGAAATATATTTCAGTGTTGCTGTTTGCATACACAGTCTTTATCTATTATGGAAGTCTCACGGGTACTTTAACAAAACAGACTTATACTGGGAGGGAAGACACCATCACTTTCCTACTGTGCCAGCCAGATCTTTTTCCTTTCATTAATTCTTCTGCTCATTAGCCTCCTCCCTTCTACCTACTATTTCCTTTAGAAAATTTAGCACTTTCAAGAAAAATAAGAGGAACATTTAAATTACAAGAACTCCCCAAATACCATGCAATAGACAAAATGTATTAAAATGCTTCTGTCTCTAATTATTTCTCTAATTAGCTCTTCAGTCTCTCCTTTCTTTTTCCATCATTATGAGATCTTAGAGTTATTTTTGTAATTAATTAAATACTCTCTTACCAGTAGTTTGTAGAGTCTCTCTGAGGAAGAAATCAAATCCTCTATTTTGAGAGCCAAACATTGTCTGATATGTCACTTGTAATCAGTTTAATTATGCAACCTCTAGTTAGCAATGTGGAATAATTTCTGTTTACATCTGTACCATTGCGAAAATCTGTCTTCGGCACATCCTTTGTAGTTTTGATATAACAAACAAAGTTACTCATGTCCTTCCAACCACACCGTTTTTCCCTCTCTGTCCCCTGCAATGTTATTGCCACATGAGTTTAGGCATCTGCTTTGAAAAGAAATTAAATCTAGGCTGCCTGCCTAGCTGTCTTTCAGAATCCATAGAGAGAAAAGGCGGAAATTCATATCACAGAAAACAGATAATTCAGGTAACTTCTGCTCTAGAAGTATGTGTCTTTATTAACTGAAAAGAGAATTGCAGAGATAGTTTAGATGTAACCTCAGCAAGTCTGCAGGTGACACCAAACTGAGTGGTATGGCTGGTACTCTAGAGAGGATAACATCCGGAGGGATCTGAACAGGCTAGAGAAGTGGACCTGAGCATCAAGTGCAACAAAGTCTGGTGCAAGGTTCTGCACTTGGGTTGAGGCAAAGTCAAGCACAAACAGAGGCTGGGCAGAGAATGGTTTGTGAGCAGCCCTGAGGCGAATTACTTGGGGGTGTTGGTAAACACAAAACTGAATATGAGCCAGCAAGTCTGGAAAAACTGTCCAGTCACTGATTCTCAAGGCTTACAGTCTCAAGAGCCAGAAGTCTAGTATGAAGATCTACTTTAGTTTGTATTAGCTCTACGTATATCACAAAGAAATTAAAATAACAGACTAAAAGTTTAGGGGTTAAAATAATTGAAAATTTCTCCAATGAGCTGTTTTTAGCAACAAATATTGCACAGAAATTATAGGAATTACAACATAGAATTTTGCAATGCAAAATTCCCTCAATGCAAAACTCCTCCAAGCCCAAGAGCTGTGCATCCCAAGGAAGAAGAAGATGGGCAAGTACGCCAGGAGGCCTCCATGGATTAACAAGGAGTTTCTGGACATGCTTGGATGGAAAAAGAAAATGTATCAGAACCGGAAGCATGAGAGAGTTAACTGGGAGGAGTACAAACAGGTTGTCCGAGGAACAAGGGAAAAGATTAGGAAAGCTAAAGCGGAGGTGGAATTAAAGCTGGCCAGGGACATAAAGGGTAACAAGAAAAACTTTTACAAATATGTCAATGAAAAGAGGAAGACTAGGGAAAATGTGAGCCCTTTCCATAAAGAAACTGGAGAGCTGGTCACAGGGGATTTGGAGAAGGCTGAGGTACTCAACAACTTCTTTGCCTCAGTCTTCACTGGTACGGCCTCTGATTCCACAACTCAAGTCTTGAAAAATGAGACCGTATACCAGGGGAAGCAGGATCCACACACTGTGTGTGAAGAGCAGGTTCGTGAACACCTGAGAAACTTGGAAGTGCACAAGTCCATGGGACCCGATGAGATCCACCCACGGGTCCTTAGAGAACTGGCAGATGAAGTTGCCAAACCACTGTCCATCATATTTGAAAGGTCATGGCAGACTGGTGAAGTTTGCATTGACTGGAGAAAGGGGAACATAATCCCCATATTTAAAAAGGGAAAGAAAGAAGACCCAGGAAACTACAGGCCAGTCAGTCTCACCTTTGTGCCTGTCAAAGTCATGGAGCAGATCCTCCTAAAAGGGTTGCAGAAACACATGGAGGGTGACACAGAGGTGATTGGAGGCAACCAACATGGCTTCACCAGGGGCAAATCGTGCCTAACCAATTTGGTGGCCTTCTATGCTGGAGTAACATTATCGGTGGACAAAGGAAGGGCAACTGACAAATCCTGGGTTGCATCAGGAGGAGTGTGACCAGCATTTGTGGGAAATCAAATGAAGTTAAATGGTTCCTGTAATTCAAATAAGATAGGGCAGATTGATGTTTCTCTGTCAAGCTCTTACTTCACTAGATGTTTCCACCTTCCCTTACTTGAAACTTACAGCCTTTCTCTGGTGTATCTTCTTACCTCAGAATCTACCAAGATATTTCCTAGACAATCGAGGAATTAATTTTTGAAGAGATAATGTGATAGTAGGTTTTTTTGTTTGTTTCTCTTATTTCTCATATGGCTGTGACATTTCACTTCTTTCTTCCTTTTTTTTCTTTAAATTAAGCATTGTTTTAATATTCCTATGATTACTCAGTGCCTACTGATTTATACTTCTTGAATTTACTCATCTTTGCTAGCTGACCTGTAGGAGAGTAGCTCAGATTAACTACAGGTGAGGAGTTACCAATGGTCTCCCCTTGGTGGAGGGTTGTGCTCCCCAACTTAAACAAAAAGGATGTAGGAACCCAGACAGAGCTCCACAGCAACCATACAGATAAGAGGCTGCAGGGAGTGCTTCAACCACTCACTGGTAATAGGGGGCATATTTGAGGGAAGCTCCCTGCACTGTTAGAAGGTTAATGATCTGCTCATCATGGTGGCAGAGATACGTGAAGAAGTGGTAAGTCTGAGGAGTATTAGGGAAGAAGAAATCGACAGGTGGAGCCAGGCTCTCCCCTCTTTGAAACAAAGAACAGTATCACAAGAAGGGGCTGACATTCATGATCAATGTGAATCCGTTTATTGACAGCATCAGACAAGCTTATATACAGCTATGGTTAACCATGCCCACTAGTCACACTCCGATCGGTCACATGTTACATTCTTGCATCAATGTCGAACCCTCCCCTTGCGGTTTTTCTTTCCTTCCGGCACAGTTGACCACGAGCTCCCTGTTTACTAGTTCCTCGACACTCCCTCAGGCCGCCAAAAACACAGGTGAGCTTCAAGGCCGTCATGTAGGCTATGGCTCCAGCTTGATGAGGTTTGCCTCAGGCCTCGATCGATGTTTATGTAATTCTTGCTCCGAGAACTTGATGGCAGTCGTTAACCCCTTAGCCTGTGCCCATTCCCCAACAGAACAGGAGCACTTGTCAGAGAAAAGTTAGGATCATGGTACTGCTGTATCTTGCCCTTGCCAGGAGGAACAAAAAGGAAGAAGTTCATGGTAGTCTCCCTCTGAACAACACATATGAGGTTCTGGTTGAGGAAGGAGGGGCAAATGAAGATATTAATGATGGGGAAGCTACACCAGACATGTCTTTGTAATCTAGATGTGTCAATAACCTCAGCCGTGTGGAAGATGCACTATTGTGGTTGGCAGTGCTCTTCTCAAGGAAACTGAAGGATCAATATGCTAGGTAGAGCCCCCATAACAGAGAATTCTATTCTCTTCCTGGTGTCTATATTGAGGATGTTAGCAGGAATCTCCCAAACCTGACACAGCTAACAGACTATTAACCACTGCTTATCCTCCAAATTGGTGGAGAGGAAGAGGGCACCTTGCAAAACTGAGAAAATCAAAAGGGTCCCTGCAGAGGTGCTCAGGGGATCTGGAGTGCAGGTTATTTTTAATCCTTCCTACTGGAGGAAATTACACTGGAGGGAGTAAATGCATTGATTCCATCAACAAATGGCTCCACAGATGGAGCTGAAACCAGAACTTTGGGTACCTGGACAATGTGTTGACCAGGAGTGCACCAGGAATGCACAGAAGCTGGTCTCCTCAGCAAGTACTTGTTTTATCACAACACTTCTTCAAGTAGGAGACACCTGTCTCAAAGGGAAGACAGTGACTTTCCCCAAAAGATATCAGGGCTAATTGATACAGCTTTAAACAAGAAGAGAAATGGCTGTGGGACAGCATGTCTGGATTGAGGTTCCAAGGAATAATCTTGAACAATTGCCTTGAAACATGTCAGGGCCCTGAGGTAATTGGAGTTAACAGCAAAACAACCATGAAACACTTCAAGGGGCACTCCTCTAAGAAAATGATGCAGTTAATAGCTCATCTAAAGTGCCTCTGTGCATGAAGCACAGATAAGAAGCAGGAAGAACTGTGATGTGCTGCTGTGAAGTTGTGACATAGTGGCCAACACTGAAACCTGGTGGGATGAATACAATGACTAGAATGTGGACTTGGAGGAATGTAGGCTGTTTAGAAGGGACAGAAGAGGCAGGAGGGGTGGAGGGATTACTCTCTGTGTTAAAGAAATGGTAGCGTGCAATGAGGTATCCCTAGAGAACGACCAAGAGGAATGGGAAAGCTTATGGGTAGAAATTAGACAGGGAGGTAATGTGGGAAACCTGGTAGTTGGTCTCTACTCCAGGCCATCTGATCAAGAAGAACTTACTGATACAGCCTTCCTATTCCAGCTACAGTGGGCACCCCACTCAAAAGCTCTCATCCTGCTGGGAGATTTCAACCATCCTTATATATGCTGGAAAAGTAATATGGTGAGGTGTATGCATTCCAGAAGGTTCCTGGAGTGTCTTGATGACAGCTTTCTGAGACAGGAAATAGACAGCCCAACACAAGGAGATGCCATATTGGATGTGATCATCACCAGTGACAGAGAAATTGTTGGGGATGTCAAGATTGGAGGCAGTCTGAGATGTAGTGGTCATGCAGTGGTGGAATTCAAGTTCCTGGGGAAAGCAAGTCAGCCAAGAAGCACAGTCAGGATCCTCAATTTTAGGAAAGCAAACCTCCAACTCTTTGAAGACAGAAGAAGTTGGGAAAGAATGCCAGGAGGCCT
>VZTY01004267.1:0-13476 GCA_013400935.1 Turnix velox
TATGAGTCTATGATTCTAAATAATGATGGCAACAATAATAATGTTGAAGACCACAACGCAGCTTCTGGAGACTGTAGGAATTTCCAAGTAGAGGTTATAGAACTACATAGGCATCAGTAAGCTCACCCTGTAGAAAGTTAGGGATTTTTCGTTTTTTACTTTGGCAACAAAACACCCAAATGAACATAAACCTAGAATTCCACAGCATCATAGCATGTATTTCTCTGTAAAAAATTTCAAGTCAGATAGCAAAAGTTTAAGCCCACAATGGCAAGAACAACCTTCTGGTTTCCACAGTTGTCATGCAATCAGCATGATCCCACAGAAGACTTCAGTTCTGTTGAATCAACACTTATCAGCTGAGATCCAGTTCACCAGAAATCTTCCAACAAGCAAGTTTTTCCCCATGATGGAACAAGATGCTTTCTAATTCACATTTTAATCAACATTCCTTTGTAAACCAATGGAAACAGCTGAATATATTTGAAATCAAATAATGAATCAGCTCAAAAGAGTAGCTGGGTTTGAATCATTACATACCAAAATAGAGAGAAATGGTGTTCCAAAATAATACCAGAACCCAACAAGACAATCCAGTTCTATGATAGGAACATACCTAGTTATTATTAGTTTTACCTTGAAATAGCATTTTCCTGAAGACAATTTGAGTTTTATTTTTATAACATGACAAGGGCAAATAAGATAAAATATATATTTGGATGGCATGTCTGATTCTGAGGATATTACTCCCAAGAGTTATCCAATATTTTTCAGAGGTTTGGTTGCAATTTCCTGCTTATCTTATCTGGTCTACATGTTGGTATATAATACCTTAAAAATATATAATAAAAAAACTTGAGAATATTGGCAAGTTATTTCTTCTTTACCTCTCCTGCCCTGAGACTGCCTTCCTTGCAGAAAAATAGAAGTTAGACTTGACCAATCTAGAAATACTGCTTTTTAGTTCATTTCCCTCTCATTCAATAATCATTAGTACAAAAAGGCAGAGTACTGTTAATGATGTTTAATTTGCTTTAGAAACTTTAAAACACAAATCCCCCTGGGTATATAAAAATGGGGGAAAGAAAAGAGCACCTACATTTGACTGGTCATAGAGCAGTCATTAGAGTATAGATTATTCATCAGTATCTAGCAAATTCCTTCTTTGACTCAGAAATATAGAGGATTTGAAGCAGCCAAGATAAAAACAGTAAAATGTGCAGGGAAATGTGGTCTTCTGCTGAGAGGTGGGAAGAAGGCTGCCTCCCTTCTGCTGCTGACTTTCATGATGGCTGAAACAAACCACCAAATGTTTCTAGTCCTCACATGAGAAATGTTTTATGTGATCTAGAAAGAAATTTATATCAAAGGAGGAGAATAATTGGAAATATTGATTAACAATGAAAATTAAGTATAAAAGTAAAAAAGATGGAATGAAAAGAAACTAAAATGTAAATGCAAGAAAAATTATTAAAAATGTGCAATCTGTTGTGATGCATGCAACACCCTCAGAAGATAAATGAGAAAAAGCCACTTTGTAAAATAAGATTATAAATAGAAGTACAGTAAATAAGCAAGCATTTGTAAAAGTACTTGCAAGCATTCAGTAAAAACAATGTTGTGTAAATTAAGGACAACTTCTTAGCAGCCAGCAGTTACATAAGTGTAAAATCAGCACAAGTGAGGTCAGATCAGGGTCTAGGAATGTTAATGTATTTGAACTGGAATGTTAATGCATTTGAACAGGAATGCTAGGTACAAGTTTACAATATAGTGTCTGGAGTTAATATTCAGTACTTTTCTAATAGACTTTGGTACCATGGAAAATACAAGAAGTATAAAAGAGGACATCTCATTTGCCTGCCAAAAACTACAGTCAGCAAAGCAAACCCTGAGCTGATAAACAGCAGCAGAAAGCAGAAATTTGGAAATAGGAATGCTGTAAATCAGGTTGTTTTGTTTTCCATTCCTCTTTAACGTTCAAAGCAAAAAACAGCACCTGAGTTTTGGGTGTCCTTCTCTGGTGTTGACTTTTACTCTTTCAAAGCTCTCCAGTGCTCTCTTGTATCTCTCACAAGCAAATGATGACAAGTATCATCTATGTCACTCAAAAAAGACAATTAACCAGTCAAGCAGCAAGACACTGAAAGAAAAGGAAAATGAAGTAATGAAAATGAGAAAGAAAACGGGCTAGCCTGAGCTAATTAGTATGAGGATGGTTCAGTGTTCAGGGCCAGGTTATTGTAAGCTGAAGTCTCACCACAGTAGACTTAGCTGTAGGTTGCAAGCCTTTTGGGCTGCAAGACTTCTGAGGTGAGTAGTATGTATTGTAATAACAGATGATCATTTCACAGCATCTTAGCTTCTGATATTTCATGATTCTGTGCAAAGATACCATTCTGATGAAACTTACATTGTGACACTACAGTAGCAGGCACTAAGATATTAAAAAGCCTGAGAGATATAACATAAAAGCATATAACAGAAGCATACTTCTTTACAGTTCCTTTAAAAGATGTTGCTGAAATGACTGTGAATAGTTGCTGAGTCCTCTTTTTGGTGAGATCCATTTATTATAAAGCATCAAGAAGTGCAAGATTAAAGAAAACCAAACACTGAAGAGTTAAAGTGTCCTCAAACTTACTGTGTGCTTAGACCTACTTTTGACCTTGCTTTGCTAATATGAGACAAACCATTCCTCTAACTGGCAGGACCTTGGATACCTTGAAATCAAATCAAGTCCCTGCCTCAAGGTATTTAAATTAAGTAGCTCTCGTAGTTAAGGCAATGTAATTCAGCCACCCATTTGACCGATCTGCAGAGGAATGACTGGCTTTTCTGGCACTGCTCCAGGCAGGCAATTGCCTTCAGAGCCCAGCAAAGTCCCTTACGGCACAGAGCAGAGAGAAAGATGTAAAGCACTTTCAAAGCCATCATCATCTTCTTAATATCTGCTCCTTAATGAATCCCAGCTGAAGGGCTATTTAGCAGATTAAGACTGTTTCTTTTGAGTTGAAGGAGCGTGACCTCCTGTCACAGAGAAGGACAATTATTTCCTTCTGTAGCTAGCCAGCTGTGAGGCACATGGTTGCTTTGCTTATGCATTGCTGCTTGCATCCCCCAACTAGGAACAACTGCAGCCCTGCTCACATGCCTTTTTGGAGATAATACTGGTGAGTCTCAGGGCTCTATCCTAACAAGGGGCTCAAAAGGGAACAACCAAATAATACAGGTGTCCAGCTTGATGAAATCTGCTGCTGGGCTGTGGAGTGGCATTGCTGGGGATGACTCTGCTGGTGATGGAGGCTTTCTGAGATGCCAGATCCTTGCTTTGCCTAAGGATT
Organism: Turnix velox; assembly: GCA_013400935.1. Classification (NCBI taxonomy): domain Eukaryota; kingdom Metazoa; phylum Chordata; class Aves; order Charadriiformes; family Turnicidae; genus Turnix; species Turnix velox. The sequence continues at coordinate 3,345 of VZTY01004267.1, forward strand.
TGCTTTTCCTAGAACTAAAAATCTCACTTCTGTTTTCGGTTTTTTTGTTCCCCCTGAATACTGCACCATAATGCACTGCACCTCTCATGAGAGGGCAATCCTGGTTATCTTCTGACTCTGGAAAGGAGTTTTCAGAGCAGAGAATGAATCAACTCATTCCTCAGTGGCTATAAATTATATCTATATTGAGACAATATTTCATGTGAACTTCTCAGGTTTCAGAACTGCAGACAACAAAAGCAACAGAACAGTGGTACATTGTCATGTGAAAAAGAATAAGTGACATGTAAAGATAGAATCATAGAATCATAGAATCATAGAATAGTTTGGGTTGGAAGGGACCTTAAAGATCATCTAGTTCCAACCCCCCTGCCATAGGCAGGGACACCTCCCACACTGGGAGGGAATTGTAACATCCTTCATCTAAGGAATCCATGGATTGCTTTGTGGAAGTGCAGTACAAATAGTCAGGTGAAGAAGCAGTACAAAACAATTCAGACGTTGTCATCATCATAATTTGTGATTTTCTGAATATGGTGCTTTGAAGCAGACAACTAGGGAAAACTCTGCAGAAGATAGAAGGGAAGTGAGTAGGTGAGGGAGAAAGAGATCTTAGCATCCTTACTAAGGGTTTCTGTTTTTTAGGATTCCAGAAAGCAAACAAGAGCATTATTCTATGGTTCTGTGAAACAGATAAATGTCCTGGTGTAGAGGAATAGTTGCACAGATCCTCTGAGAGGTGGAGTTAATTGATCCTGACCTGGCAGCCTTTGTAGTGGGGCCACACCTTGGGAAAAGAGAAGTAAAAGTTCATTTTCTGTCTAAAAGAAGGAGATTAATAGTCCTGTGACTTTCAGTATGATTTGCTCTTTTGATCTCTATAGTGCTAATTTACTTAAGTGTTTAGAAGGAAGGGCAAAGAAGAAAAAGCTCTCATTAGAGCTACAGAACTGCTGAGTTGTTTAACAGTAATTCTATTTGGAATTCATTTATTTAAGTAGAGACAAGGTGGGGTTGAGGAGTGATTTTTTTTTTTTCCTGATACAGATCAATAGTTGAATAGAAATATGTGAATTCACGAGTGCCACTGGATAAAATCTTATCACTGAACAAGGCTCATATAGTGCAGTGCTGCATAGTCAGCACTGATTAGACCTCCTTGCTGTCTGTGCCATGGTTTAGCCTCAGTTGGCAACTAGGACTACACAGATGCTCACTCATTCCCCTCGTTAGGGGTGGGGAAGAAAACTGGAAGAATAAAGGTGAAAATAAACTCATGGTTTGAGATAGTGAGTGTTTAGTAGGTAGATCAAACTATTCTATGATTCTAAGAAAAGCAAAACAAGGAATTAATTCATTGCATCCCATTGGGAGGCAGGTGTTCAGCCATCTCCAAGAAAGCAGGGCTCCATCACACAGAACAATTAATTGTGAAGACAACTCCATCACTCCAAATGTTCTCCAGATTTATACAGTAAGCATGATGTCATACCGTATAGAATGTAGCTTTTTTTTCACATGCTTTTCCAAATATCACATGCCCATGTTTGTCTTTATCATGTGTCCAGTAACTCATCTTTCAGGATTCACTGTACAATATCATCTCCCTCAATAGTCGGGATAGCTGCCATTTCTTTAAATCAACTTGCAAGAGAAACATTTCCTCACTCACTCTCCAAATGCAGGCTCCCTCCTTCCTCACTAAATTATCTTGGCTTAAGGCCCGGAATGGGCAACATTCAGTTCTGAATCAGTGCTAATTTTTCTTTACAGATGAAAATGTGGCTATGTTTAGCATTCTCTTTCCCAATCGCACAAAGTTAGGAACATGAATTTTATATCCCAGTAGAAGTAATTTCTGCTTCCCAATACTTGAGTCCTAGAGAGTTTCTGGATGTCAGATTTCAAAATTCAAAAGTTTTTCAAACAGAAAACTAAATGAATATATTTTGTATGTTACTTTGTACTTATTCAATTTAATTTGCCTCTTTTTCTGAGGCTTGTCAGAAAAGTGTCACTACGTATCTGGAGAATTTGCTGATAAAAGGTTATCTGGAAAGACTTCTAGGCATCACTGCTTCCTCCTCTGTTCACCCATTCAGAATCAGCAAATTTTCACACAGCCTACCAAGATCTTGCAGAGTCCAGGTTTACTCATGAGACTGGTAAATTCTCTCTCTCATAATGCCATTTAGGAGCTCCTTTCACCACATGCTTACAATAACGAAGTTATTCACTAGGGCAAATAACATTTAAACACAGATGTTTTTATTTTCACTTTCTTCTGAATGTTCTTCAAGATATCCAGCACATGAATCATAGAATCATAGAATCATAGAATAGTTTGGGTTGGAAGGGACCTCAAAGATCATTGAGTTCCAACCCCCCTGCCATAGGCAGGGACACCTCTCACTAGATCAGGCTGCCCATGGGGATCATCCCCCCTGCCCACACCCACACACACACACACATCTCTCACTTTCTTTTAGGTCTTTGGTTCAATTAGAGACTATACAAAAACATGATATAAAGCAGTATAAAAATTGATGCTAGGAAACTAAACTGTCTGCTGGTGGCAGCACTATCTCTTGGGTCATGATGATTCATTTGTATAGGTATCTATATCAACTGAAGACTCCCAAAAGAAATATTATGGAATAACACTACAATGCACTTTTAACATGATTTTAAAGTCTTGCAATATCCTCTTCAATTTTATATCTGCTATAAAATAAACCACGGCAACAATGTTTATGTGNGTAGCAAACTGTTCAGTAGAAGTATGGTTTAGCTGCATGAACAGCAAAAACCTCAGACTTTTTTTTTTTTTACCTGCAATGAGAAAACTGACTTGGACCATGTAATGATGGCTTCCAAAATACAGAAATTAATGCAATATAAATTAACATGATTTTAAAGTCTTGCAATATCCTCTTCAAATTTATATCTGCTATAAAATAAACCACGGCAACAATGTTTATGTGACCTTTCTTATATTAGCAATGAGAATCACTCCGGTGAATAAGATGATACAGAGAAAGTAAGCCAGTACTGGTGGGTTTTCCAATTCTTTTTTATTCAGGATTAAATCTTTATTTTGGACCTCCCATGCAGATATCTTCTCAAAAAAAAGTGATTACTTTATTTGTCCATTTTATTCTGGAGAATTTCGCTTGCTGCTTCTACCTGTTAAATACAGCTATACTCAAATTGCGTAATATTCGAAAAAGAAAACAGTTTCATGAAAGTTATCAAGGGCTTGGAATAAAAGTATGCAGTATGAGGCTTTAAACTTTCTCTGTCTTTCCCAGTTTCTCTGTCTCTGTGCTCCTGGCAGCACCAGGCTTGCAAAATTAACTCGTAGTAATTCTGTCAAAATCATAGACAAATGTATTTGAGAAAGCTGGACTGGTGAAGAATAGATGAAATATAATCAGCACATTTTTAAAGTCTGTCTTTCATACTTCTCATTCACTGAGATTTTACTACAGGCTATTTAATCAGTTATAATATAAATTTTACTCCAACATACTAATCTAGAATATGAGCTTTTATAATCAAGGTAACTTCAGCTCATAGAAAAGGATGATGCAAATCAATAGCTTAACACTAGTTTTATTGAAGTCAACAGCAAAACATGAATTGATTTTTCATTGTTCTCTTTTTTGGAGCTTTGACAAAAAAGGCACAGAAAAAGAGATAGGCAGTAACAGAGAGGGAGGTAGCTCTGTTTTAAAAAAAGTTTAATTAAATTGCATTTCTTTCAGGGAGTTCCATTCTGAAGGAAGAAAGAGCTGTGAAATAATAAAGAGAAAATATATTTGTCTTCTACTGCCCTGATTTTTTTTTCATTTTAACAGATACTATGAAAGAGAAATAGGATATTACAGAGAGAAATTGAATTTAGATTAGAGGCAATATTGTAGACATCTTGTTCATTGAAATGGTCACTGAGGAGCAACTGGGGCACAGCACTATATCCTTCAAGAGCTGGACATCAATATATGAAGCCACTGTCAAAGCAGGAGCAAGGAAGGCAGCTCAAGAGTTTATTTTAATAGACAGCTAAGGCTGACTACCTTTCCCATGTTTATTAGACTGTGGCTGCTGTGAATTTGATTTCACTAGTCTTTTCTGAGAATTAAAAAAAAAAATCCATATAGAGCATTCTGCCTTGAACACAATGATGTTAGAGGATCTGCCTTCCATCTGCAAATGAGTTTATACATAAAGAACATAATTCCCCAGGAAAGTATAGAGGCCATTACTAAATCATATGTGCAAGATTTCATACATATTGCAGGAGAAGCCACAGTGTACTTTAGTGTAAGTACTGTCATGACTGTTTCTTGGTGTTTAGGCTGCATTGTTAATTTGTTTGGCTTTCTAGTTCCAAAGGTCAAACACGTCTAACATTTGTGCTTATTTTTTTGGTGTTGCTCTCTGTAGCATGATTCAAATTTGTTTTGCACTCACCTAACCCTAAATAGTTTGCTAGAAAACTGTGAGGATGACATGGAGCTATTTGAATGAGGCAGTGAGGTGCACAAAGAATTTTAAACTTCCTACTGTGCTTCCCTTGAAGCAAAATTAAACTACTGCTATGACGATTGTGTTATGTTGTACATTCGTAATTAATGAAATGTAAGATAACAGAAATTACAGAAAAAGATGTTAATACAAATATAAGATATAATTTTGTGGCTCTATTGCCACTTTAAAATCATGAGGAAAAGTTGCTACTTTTATACAATGCATTTTCTTGTTCTGAGAGACTTACTATGTTTCAGGGCTCTTTGTATTGTTGCCAGAATGAAAAGAGAAGTTGATTATGTTTCAGGCAGCTTAAAGCAATCATAGCTATTCACAAGCAGCAAATAAAATCTTGATTTTCTGAATGTAGAAAGAATAGAACAGTAGGTCAGAGGTTCTTTGTTTCAACTTCATGTCCCTTTCATTGAAAAGCTCTTTAAGATTCCTTCAGAAAGTGATTGCTTCAGTGTTTGCTTCATGCTTCAGTCATGACCTAAGTTTATACTCTGTGCTCTAATCTGTGGTACTTCTTACACATGCATGCTTCTCTTTAAAATTGTTATGCTCAATCAAGTCATGCTCACAGCTCTAGTACTTTTTTTGTTGTTGTTGTTGGGACACTGTCATATGGTTGCATTCTGATCTGGAAATGCTTCTCATAGAATAGTTTGGGTTAGAAGGGACCTTAAAGATCGAGTTCCAACCCCCCTGCCATAGGCAGGGACACCTCCCACTAGATCAGGCTGCTCAGTGCCTTGTCCAGCCTAGTCTTGAACACCTCCAGAGAGGGGGTGTCCACAACCTTTCTGTGTAACCTGTTCCAGTGTTTCACCACCCTCACTGTAAAAAATTTCTTTCTCGTGTCAAGTCTGAATCTACCCCCTTTCAATTTACGTCCATTATTTCTGGTCCTCCCATCAGATATCCTATTAAAAAGTCCTACCCCTAGTAGGATTGCTTCACCTCAGAAATCTATTTCTCTTTTATGGGCAGCTTAGGTGGAGGACAGAATGCACTCATCATTCTCAGTGTAGTCAGCAGTTAATATCTGAGTTGCATGCTTTTGTAGCACCCAGCACAGACTGTGTCCAGCTGCAACCTTAGGAGCTTAATATAATATAACACTGAATTATGAAGAATTATAATTGGTACAATATATCTGAATTTACAGCAGTGAAGGTTTTTTGCCTCACAGACATCCTGCTCACAAGAATGACTGTGTAACCTGTCTATGTTTCAGCTCCAGTGCCACAGCCTCATAGAATCATAGAATCATAGAATAGTTTGAGTTGGAAGGGACCTTANTAGCTGTATCCACAAGGAGCTGAGCCAGTGAAGATCCTGTGCTCATCCCTGAAGGGCCCTTCAGAGCACATATTCCAGCATATGCAAAGGCTTGCAGTGCTGGTCCATCCACAGTTGCATCCAGCCAAGCAGTGACATAATCCCTTGCACACCCAGCAGAGATGCCCTTGTGGCTTTTCATTGCATAGATTCACAATGGACAGGCCAGACACAGAAACAACAGAACACTACATCTATTTTTAAATCAGCAATTATTCAATGATGAAATGCTAACCATTTCTGAAAAGTCAATCTGATTATCTGCTTTTGAGATGGAAGTTTTTGTTCTGTGGAATATTAGTGAGGAACAAGGTAAAACAAAAAACCATCAAGTTTATTCAGCTTTCAACTCACTAAAAAGTGATTGGCTTGGGTTTGCCAATAGCTGCTGACTGCTGACAGATGAGAATTTACCCAGGCTTATTTTTGAGATTTCACCTTTTTCTTTTTTTTTGCAAAGCAAATATAAATAAATACGAGAGTTTGACATGAGTGAACTCAACATGCATTTTCTCCTTTTAGGACACTGAATTTTCTTTGATTTTGGAATGGGAAAAGGAGAAACTGGACACAATAGATGAAGAACAGTGACAAGATGCAAGGTTGCATGCTTGAAGAACTAGGAAAGGATAAAAATCTAAAAAGACTTCCATAAGCCTGTCACGCATGAGAGTTACTGCTGGCACATTGGAGGAGAAGGAAGCACAATAATTATCACATTAAGAACATAGTTTCATTTACTTTTTGGCCAATGTGATGGACTTGAAAAGACAGAATAAGAGAGCATCATAATGAGGACTACAGTATGTTACTCTTGTGATTATTTTCTGGAAATATTTGGTTTATTCCTCTAGTTCTCCCACTTCAGTTGGCTCCCTTTAAATGCATGATTGTATATTTTCCATCACATATTGAGTATAAAGCAGATAAATATTGTCCCACAGGACTCCTTCATCCATATTGATAAGCTCTGTTGCTTTAAGATGTCCTACAGCCAAGACTTTCTCTCCAAGAACAACATTTCTTGGTTTTAGGTGGGCAAAAGGATGAGAAGGCAAGAAGGAATTCTGCTGCAGAGGGAGTTGGTGAAGCAGGAACCAGCACCAATCTTCTACATCTGTAGTCAGAAGTGGATGTCACAGGAGAAAACTGAAACAAATATTTGGGAAATTCTTTGGCAATTAGTCACATTCAGGGAACAAAGGGTGATTTCATAGACAGGGTGAACCCTCAGGTCATGTTTTTCTTCCCAGAAAAGTAGGATTTATCACACTAGAGGAGTAAAGATCATCCATAGAAAAGGAACACCATACTAAAATGGAGTGCGCTACACTTTTTAGGTAATGTCAACTTTACTCTCTATGCCCTTGAAACTGATAATAAAACTGGCAATTCTAAACCGTTGTGGATTACAGTACTATTGTGTCCCATGAGCATATTTGTTGCCTCCCTGAAGCAGTATTAAAATCATGTCTTTTAACCTACTGCACTTGAAGTTGCTTTCCCATACCTAAAGGGTTATCTGTACATGTCCTCTTGGGGCTCCTTTTAGTCTTTGTCTTTCTCTATCTCTTTGAATACTGTTCCCTCTTAACTTGGAAATATTTAAACTTTTAGGCAGACTATATATTTTTTTACAATCACGTATTTGATTTCCTGAAAAAACTACAGTTACTTGTTTATGAAAAAAAAGGACCCATAGAAACATAAAAAAGATTTATAATAATATAAATGCAACGTACACATATGGCAAGTTCGATTCCTCAAAGTATGCACAGAGTGTATGCATGAAGTTATTTTTAAGTACCACCAACTCTGAATGTGAAAATAAATTTCATGCTGTTTGTGACAAAGACCAGCTTCTAAATTTGTGTCCTTCCAGATGAAGGTAGCAGAAGACTCTTCTTCCTGAAGGTCTGTCTAAATGATTGGGTTCTGCCCAAAAAATTGTAAAAAACTGTGATTGGATTGCAGCTTTGGGTGCCTTCCAAGTTGGCTTTTGTGGATTTGCAGGACTGTATTATTCTCCATTGTGGGAGAGGTGATGTGCATGAGGCAAAATGTAAATACAAGTTCCTTCAACTATAAATAATTGAAAGAGGTGAGGTGTGCTGATGAGGAGACAGAAAAATTTGCTGAAATATTTTCCAAACATTATACTCAGGAATAAATTTTTAGACACTGTAAAATGGGAAAATTAATAGGAAATGCTTCATATAGACAAGCATAAGTACATATCTCTTGATAAAATGTATTCAGCTAAAAAAGAAATAAGGAAAATGAATAGAATGTAAAGGTTCAAGTCAGAGTAATGCAGATCATTTCAATATGTCCACATGTGAAGAAATACAATACAAATTGGAATGAGTAATATTAAAATAAGGAGCATATGTGCCCTAACAGTAAAAGAAGGACTTCACTGAAGGATTTTATTTTATTCTTTGTTCTCTTTGTTATCTGATGTGGATGAAGAACATATTCCATCAGCTCATTCCTACAGCACTTTTCCATAGTGGTACAAAACAGTAAAAGAGAAGGCATGTTTATGTATTCTTTTGCTCACTGCTCTGTCAAAACACAGACTGAAGCATGTTAGTGCATGCATATATCTCCACAGGTGAAAATTATCTCCAGTTGCGATCACTGTCATAACTTACCTTTTCTAATTGATTCTGGCTTCTGCAGTCCTTAAGCAGAATGATAGCTACCACCAACATCTGTATCTCTTACTGCTTTCTTTTCTCTCCTTCTTTTACATCATACAGCTTTTTTATATCATCCTAAGCCTCACATGTAGGTGAAGTTGGAAGTTAAGGCTCTTTAAGGGTCACCTTTTTCCTGCTTGGCCTGTGCCAGGTATCTGGAGAAAGATTTTTGTTGTTTCCACCTCTGATGGTAAGGTATCCCAGGCCAATGCCAGGCAAGGCAGGGAACTTCACGAAACATCTGCCTCTGATTTGAAAATAAAACTTCTAGCCCCTTGTGAAAAAAATTACAGTAACTTTGTCTCATCAGGGTCAAATAATTTTATCTGTATCTATGGAACAGCAGCATTCAGTTTTGCCTATTCTCTAGCTGGGATTCCTTGAGTAGTCTTTGCCTCTGTCTTGCCCGAATCTCTGGACCGAGATTTAGACAGCAGTTACTGATCAGTTTAAAGCTTACTTAAGTCAATGGAAATGAAAACTTTTCCTAAACTGAGATTCAGTTTTAGTTTGTTATGCTGAATATGTCATTCAGATCAATCACTCTTCTATTATTAAGGATTAAACTCAAAATAATAGATTTTCAATAATTTGCATGTATTTTCAATATCTCATTGAGAATTAATGTCATGCTGTTGCTAGCTCTTGTAAATTATTCAAAATTTCAAGACAGTTTGTGTTCTATCTCAAGAAGATGTGGAGCTTTGTAATGAATCACAAGAAAGATTTAAATGGATTTAGAGTTATAGATGTTTTCATAAGATCTCTTTAACAAATAAATTTAATTCAATATCTTATTTCAACAACTGTATTCTCTTTCCTTTTTAAATACATATTTAATAATGTATTATTAATTTATTTTGAAATAAATACTGATATAATAAAAGTAAAATCTTTCATAAGACAGGTTTAAGTCTAAGGATGTTTTTATGATTTTCAATTAAAAAGTTCCTATCTTTATTTCCTATCAATAAAATATTTAGAAATTTTATGTTATGCAAAGGAAAAAACCTAAGACAAGACTTAGATGATAGAAGTGAAAATTTTAGGATTGTTTCAAGGTGGGAAATTCTGGGAATATAAGACCATCTTTTTCAGTCTTCTGCAGGTACAGTGACTTTATGGGGAAAAAAAACCCAAAAGGAAACATGGGATATTCTGGTTGGTACTGTGAAACATGAAAGGAAATGCTAAATAAGACATAGAGCTTCTAGATTTATTTCTATGAAGTATGATATTCAAAAAGAAAAAAAAAGATCCAGGAAAGTACAGCCCAGTCAGTCTCACCTCTGTGCCTGGCAAAGTCATGGAGCAGATCCTCCTGAAAGTGCTACAAAAACACAGGGAGGATGACACAGAGGTGATTGGAGGCAACCAACATGGCTTCATTAGGAGCAAATCATGCCTGACCAACTTGGTGGCCTTCTATGACAAGTCACATCATCAGTGGATAAAGGAAGAGCAACCTGACATCATCTACCTGGACTTCTGTAAGGCATGTGACATGGTCCCACAAGACATCCTGGTCACCAAACTGGAAAAGTGTGGGT